>KE504708.1:820724-860919 GCA_000441515.1 Elaeis oleifera | reverse complement strand
TTCTAGATCTAAAATATTTTTAGATCTAAAACATAGATCATATCTAGATAAAAGAAGAGATCAGATCTCTTATCTTCATGCGGGTCGAGAACTTCACGATTGATTTTTTTTATTGTCTTAGGAGTCGCACATACGTCCGGTTTTTACAGGTGATTCATACAAGGCTGCAATAAAATTGAAGGTTCGTCGAATGAAAATTTGCTCGAAGTGTTAGTTTCTTGCAGATTTCTTCGGATGGTTAATCTAAAAATATTCTTTGGATCTTTTGGACATTCCAAGAGATGAAGAATATGAGGAGGAATAAGGGAGAAGTCAAATCTTTGATCTCCCTAAAATCAGAAATAATATGTAATATAAAAGGATCATAAGAGAAGACAGATCTTCTCCTTCAATACATCAACGATTGATGTACTGAATACATCTCTATACTAAGACATGAGAAGATCTTCTTCTCTTGATAATTTTTATATTTTCAGATCTTATGATATCTGATTTTTCTCATAGAAAAATCTCATGATTTATGGAGAAGAAAGATTCTAAAAGAAATTTAAGAAAAGACTTTCTTTCTCAAATATTTTTTAAGATATTTCTCGAATAGTATCACGGTCATTAGGAAGACGTGTTTGGAACATTAAGATTTGGGCTCAAAAATAGCTCTGGCAAGTCTGGGTTGATACAAAGGGGCTGATTGGAAGCCCGAGTACTTGAAGCGGTTTCAGCTAATCAGCTTCCTCCCTGTGAATGTGAATCCGAGCCAATTGGGACTATTTCTCTCTTGATTGAGCCCTTCAATTCCATTTGGACCAAGCAGCAAAGTAAGTTGTTTAAGACCGCACTGAGTAATAGACAACCAAACAGGCATCAATCAGGCTGACTGGACTCGAGCAAATAGCTCAGCAATAACGTTCCCTACCTACCCGGATGCTTTTGGATGTTGGACCAATTAGGTATGCAGTGTATAATAATGGGACCCGCTTCCCTGCTTTAAAACGGGAGAAAAGCGCATGGGCATACGCGCCGGCCATACGATTCTGTCCTGGAGGGGCCGGTGACGCTCGTGGTACAGGTTTCGCATCGCATTCTTAGCAAAATGCTCTGGAATACAAGTCGTAGTTTTACCATGTGCCCTGTCCGCACTTCTAACCGCTGTTGGAAGACTATGAAGGTAGAACGAGGAATGTGAGTCACGATGAAAGCCAGGCAGGAATAAAGTCTAGGTGCAAAGTAGATTGCCCCTTTTTTTTTATCCTGTATTGTTATATTCCTCATCATCTCCTACAAAGTGTTTCTTTAACGGCTCAGTCCTCTCCCTTTTTTTTTCCCTTGCAATTGGCATGATTCTATTTTAATGCAGTGACTGAAAATGTATCAGAGATAATTTAGCGAAGAGTCTCCAATAATTTATCAAAAGGATTGGTTCTCGTTAACACCTTTCTTTTTTTTTTTTTGGTAAGGTACAGGTTCTCATTAACTCATCAACGGAGAGAGAGAGTGAGAGACAAAGTCGAATCACCGCCGTTCAGATAGACCTGGCCCTATCATTGCAGCTGTCCAGCTTTCCTGAATCCAACATGTCATTACAATTAGACGAGAGGGAGAATCTAGTGACCAGACAGGCTTCTATATAAACGCTGCTCATCTCCCTCACTTACCCGAGCTTTCTTCTTGAGTTCTCCTCCGCACTTTTCTCATCCTCTTCCTCAGGCTATAGTATTTGATCCACCATACCATATATCTTCATTCCTATATTTATAATTTCAATGTCTGGAGACGCCTTGATTTTAAGTCAGGTGGTGGGGATGTGGTGGACCCATTCCCTAGGACCGTATCCCTAAAGATTTTCTATAGTAACAGGCCACTTTTGAATGGTGCAGAGCAAAAACCCTCTGCCATAGTTAATAAACCTCGGGTTGCCATTGGAGGAGAAGATCTCCGGACATTCTATACGCTCGTAAGTTATAATTCCATTCGTTTATTGTCCAAACGGCTCACGAAACCATGCTCTCTCTCCCTCTCATGCTTGTTGTCGCTGGCTTGGCCTCTTCTCTGTTAAAGGTGATGGTGGACCCGGATGCACCAAACCCAAGCAACCCGACGTTAAGAGAATACTTGCACTGGTGAGCTCTCACTGGGCTTATTGGTCGTCTGAATTATTGTTCTTACTTTTGATTTTTCTTACTCTGAACGTAAAATGGTATGGCGCACACACTTTTGTATAGTGCTAATAGTCTTAGCTCTGGTTTTGCAGGTTGGTTACTGACATCCCTGGATCAACCGATCCAAATTTCGGTAAGCGTTTTCTTTTTTCTTCTCTCTTAGTTTGGTTTAGAAGTAGTAGGGCCATCAGGTAATCCGATCTTCATCTTAGAAACTGTACGGCTCGAGGGGAAAAAAAAAAGCCATAATCACTCATACATAATGCCATATACGAGGGGATGAGATATGTTTGCATGGCAAGGCAGAGGCGGATGATGCGCACTTGCATGATACATGGCTGCTTCTTATCATCGGACACGGCTTTGGCACATAACATACCTCTATATCTCTATGTAAGCACCACGCAACCCAGTTTTATATGAGGAATTACCAGTTGGACCTGGTCCAAAGTGATAATCTGATGCTCGGTACGAAGGAAACGGGATTAAATATACGGTAACACGTGTTGTTAAGGAGACAGAAAGTATTAAATGCATGATAAAACGTGCATCAAGGAGAAAAATGAAGGAAAAGGATTAAATAATCTATGATCTAATGTGAATCAGATCCGACCAATAATTATTAATGGATCATTTTGTGCACACATACACGCTTGCGAGCTGTGACCTTTTTTTTTCCCTCCCTCTCTTCTTTTCTTCCTTCTTGCTTCCTCCTCCTCTTCTTTTTCATTTTCCTTTCTTCCATGTCTGTGTGCACGCGCGTGAGCGAGCAGGAAGATGGATGTACATCCTTGTCGTTTCATTTACTGAGAGGAAAAAGAAAGAAAGAACAAAAACGACAACATGCAAATGGGCTTGCTAGAGTTAAAACTAGAAAGGGAGCGCCATTAACCTACCGGGGAACTTCTTGGCAACGTCTCAAGACGACAAAGGCCGTTTGGCCCCGTAAGGTTACCCTAAACGGCTCGTTTTATACTAGAAATAAAGGCAACTGTCTTCTTAGAACATGGAATTGCTGGTGGTGGCTTTCAGGGAGGGAGATAGTAAGTTATGAGACCCCAGAACCGGTGTTAGGGATCCACCGGATGGTGTTCGTGCTGTTCCACCAGTTAGGCAGAGAGACGGTTTTTGCTCCTCCAATGCGGCACAACTT
The DNA here is from genome assembly GCA_000441515.1 of Elaeis oleifera. Lineage (NCBI taxonomy): Eukaryota > Viridiplantae > Streptophyta > Magnoliopsida > Arecales > Arecaceae > Elaeis > Elaeis oleifera. The sequence continues at coordinate 857,610 of KE504708.1, read as the reverse complement.
CAACACCAGAGCTTTTGCTCGCCAACACCATCTTGGCCTGCCGGTTGCCGCTGCATACTTCAACTGCCAGCGGGAGAGGGGTTCCAGCAGCAGAAGATTCAGAAGAGAACATTGATGTCAAATAAAGCTATATCCTGTCACAGAACTGCAAACAATAGCTATTTTAAATAGATATCGAGTCAGTGTCTCCAACTATTTTATCTTACCTTGTATGTTTTGTAAATAATGAGCATGTCAACGCCCATACACCCAAACATCACCAATTCAGCGAGGGAAGAAAATACCGAGCATCCCGAACTGAAATACAAGAATGCATAACTATATATAAGCGAAAGTAAGGTGAAATATCCAGATCATCCAGAAAAAACTCACAAGATATGTTGAGGCATGCATTAATAATGTACATTACAAATTGAGGCGAATCCAGCAAAAATCCATGATAAATTCCGATAAAGCCGAACGGCTTGGTTTCTGATGTGAAAGGATCCAAAAGCAAATTTCACATGATGAACGCATTATTGCACAATTACATGACCAACTAAATGAGTGAGCACCTCTTTAAACTAGCCTTGGCGGCATTCCTAAAAAAATAACGTCGTTATAAATAAACAAAAAACCGTCCTCCTAGGATGGGTGACAGCCGGGATTATAATCACATTGGTCAATGGCACATCGGTTGCCAAAAAGGAAGGCAGGAATCTGCTTCTGATGTCCCGCAATAGCCGATTACATGCAGTGTGTGTTCAAAAGGGCGAGAGCATGTCAAAATGCTTTATGCTGCATTCACCTGACAGATCACAAGAACAACCAGAGAAAGAAGTTTGCATATGCCATTGGCTTAACATCTGGGTGCGGCTGCAAAGTTTGACATAATGGTCATCAGTATACATATAAGAAGTGATATTACATAGAATTGAACAAGTTTGCACAGATGCATATGTTTAAAAAGAAAACATTTGAATGGCTACAGTAGTAGAATACCAATTTACCAAATACAAATTTCAAAGTTCTCATTAATTGAATTCACAGAATCTCAAAGAAGATGACCAACTAAAACATGAATACAGACATAACCAATCAATTATACCCTCCAAAAAGATGCAAACTGCAAGTACTAGATGGATAAAACTTTTATAGTTGGGCCAACCATGGAAGGAATTATGGTGGGCATGCTTTGAAAACGTCCATCAAAAGATAAGCGCGCGCGCGTTGAAATACTTAAAAAGAGGAATAGATAAACCCAGGGATATTTGAACAATTTAGATAAACATCACGTAACCGTCTCTTTTTTATGGATATTCGAATATATGCACGTGGCAGACGATAACGGTCCGACCATAATTCCTTCTACGGTCAGCCCAACTATAGAAGTTTTATCCGTACTAGATTGTCAGACTTTTGGTCTTCGGCATGCTAGGAAGCTCAATAACAAGAAAAAAGAGGAAAAAATATTAAAGAAAGGTTTTTAATGGTCATAGGAAACTTCTTTAGCAAGAACCGGTCATTTCTAACACATTCATGGAAGCATCAATTCACTAATAACACTCATTAGGCAACATGTTATGCTTATTCTAGCAGATGATGTTTAGTGAAGGACTTTAGAGAGGGATGGAAAGTATAACCATGCAATAAATTCCATTTTGGCGCACAAAGTTTGATGTACAGCATTTTTTTTTTTTTGATTTAAACATAGTAAAACTTAGGTTCCCGAAGTTTTCAATCTGGTAAAATCCTCGATATGTGTTTCTTGCACAGCATACAAAAACTTAAACCATCTTTCAAGTAATATTCCTTCATCCTCCTCTATCCAGAAGCATAATCTTCTACCGTGACAGTTGCAGTTCTACTAAATTTAGGGGGTCTTACCTCCCTATGAAGAACTCTTCCGACTGCAGCCCACGTCACCATCTCTTTTGAGCCATACAACTGTATAAAGCTTCGAAAACCCAAATCTTACAAATCAACCTCTTAACTGTGTCTGGATGATGACTTCACTTATGGTTATGGCCCTAAATTCCTACTCTTTCACCAACGTCCTCACTAGCGCACCCTAATTCTTCTTATTACTCTACCAAACACCTTACCAAACCTAGTTCCAAATATCTACTTCCCTAAAATAAGAGAGTGAGAAGTTAATTAAAGATTAGCATCAAAGTAGGCAAACAAATAAAATTAATTGGGCACTGGCGAAACATAGTGGGAAAGACAAACAGGTTGCTGAAAGTGCATTTTCATTGAGAGAAGGCTCTTAAAGTTTTGTAAAATCTTAACTCCATGCAGCATAACCAGTAAAAGATGTAATTGAGTTAATTACATGACTCTTCAACAGTAGAAGATTTTGATATTAACCAATAAACAGTTCCGAAAGACAAACACATGATATCGGCATTTATAATTACTCATGACAATTTCCAAAATTATTAAATTACAAAATTCATAAAAATTGCAAGAATCTTTTGTTATCATATTCACAAAAATAAATAAGAACGATAAGAGGGTGCCCAAACTGAAATTGTAAATCAAGGACACAACAACCGCCGTATCACTCATAGAGAACTCTCCCTACAAGCATGCAAGACATCTTATCATGATATCATAATCAAGCAACATAACAAATTTAATAACTTAAATTTAAATGAGATAGGAACTTTCAGAGTCTCATATATACACATCATGAGATATCCATTTGACAACTTGAATAGGCCACACAGTACAGCATAGGAACCATGCGAAAAACCAGATATTTAAATTGGTTAGATGCCTATTCTATGTATGTGTGTTTGTCTATCCATCCGAACTTTTTAACATCAAGCATGTAAGATTATCATATTTATCATGTAGCAAGATGAATTGGGCTTAAACATGCCCATTGAATATCTTTCAAAGCTTCCTTGAACTTCCCCATAGCAAGATATGCTGCACCCCATCTATAATAACCTTGTCAAAGAAATTGTCAAGGTATGCATTTGAGAGGGCCATACATATGTATATTGAAATAGAACTTTATGACTTCCTTACCTTGAAATATTTAGGATTGCGTTCAATTGCTTTTGCTGCATCCTGCACAACACTACCATGTTCCTCAAGTTTGGTGAGTGCAAATGCACGATTTGCCCAATATAATGCATTGATACCATTTAATTCGATACTTGATTATACAGATATATGGCTTGGAAGAACTTGTTGGCTGAATGGAGGGTCAAGATTGATCATAACATAATGCCATTAATAATGCTGGTAAAACACCCTTCAAACATCAATCAAAAGAAATACATGCACAGGGTATGTTGATATTTCCAATATCTAGAATTATATGTAGGTAGCAACAAATAAACACCACCTCTAGTAAAACCATATATCTTTTTTCTCTTTGTGCAATAGTCTTCTTTGTGTGATGGTCCCCACTACACAACTACAGCAACCCTCAATCTTGAAATCTTTTATTTAATACCCAGACTTTTTTATTCCATTTAATAACCACCAACTAATGGCATAAAAGTTTAAGCTCAATGAACAACTTCTGTGAAACATCATACCTATGGTCAATTTATATTTTCATTTCCCTCACCAAAGATTATGAAATTTTTTACATAAGTCACATGCTTGAGTATAGTTTGACACATATGATATTAAAACATGACCATATCTCAAGTTTGATAGACATCTCTGATCCTAGCATACATGGAGAAATATATTGGCAAGTCACTTTAGATATTCTAGGCAGTTCATGTTAGACCCATGGGGACAAGAGGAAAAGTGTTCATAGCTAGAACACACACAGACATGCATCATGTACACACACCACACAAGTGCACACGTGCACCAGCCCATCCACCTGCATACATGCACATACACACACATATACAATTACAAATCGAAATTTAGAAGAGATGCTAGCATTATAGGCAAATGATGTAAATATGATGATATCTAAATTCCAAATCCACTAAAGAGCCTTTAATATAACAACAAAATGAAGGCTCACAATTACCTTTAAATGCTTCATTAACTAAGAGATTGATTTCTTCTACTAGTTCAAGATTTGAATTGCTCTTTCAAACATACTGAATCATCTGGGATTATGCTACTTCTAGAACTCCGATTATCAAATAACAAGTTTCATAGCAAAACTTAACCTGTCAGAATATATTGGTGAAAAAAAAGTAAATCAGAAAAATCCCAAGTATGCTTACAACAGGAAATGCATAAGTCACTGAAACTTAATAAAAGATGCATGTAATGAAGAAGGACATCTGAAATTCTTGAGAGATAGAATAGCCCACACGAAAATCATTATGAAGATTGTTTAAGACATTGTTAATCTTGATACATTTATTCCCATAAGAAGATGATGTTAAATAGCAGGATCAGGATGCTGTGTGCTTTACTTATTCCCAGCGAATTATGCTAAAAGCAAACTCTAGAATGACTCCTATCATTGTAGGATGAAGAACTAATAGTAATAAGCAGGGGCTTGGGAGACGATATCCTGAAAGAGCTTGTCAAAATGATTTATGCTTATTGCGATCAACCAGCAGTGCCTAACAGCTCAATGGACCTAAGATATACAAGGAAGCCGGAAATACTCATCTTGATACTTGGACTATTGATATTGAGTAGAAAATATGATGACGAAGTGGGTTGATATTAGCCATTTTATACAATCCAGTAATGCAGCACAAAAGGTTAATGGGACCTATCACGAGCTTGGTTAATACCATGAAAGAAGTAAAAGTAGTGGTTGATGGATCCCTACAGCTGAGAAATAGAATAGAAAGTGAATGATCAAAAAGCAAAAGAATAAGATTACTACTGCACAAAAGCAAATGGCACTCAGCAAAAAAAAAAAAAGCTCGAAGAATAGAGGTTAGCTACTGAAAGTATTGAACTGGGAGTTACACAGAAGCAGAGCTCTCAAAGGAATTAGACTTTGAAAGCTTTAGAAATGTTTGCCTAAAACAATGTAGAATATTATAAAATTATAAAGATATACTATTTTGATTTCTACATTCCAACAACAGCAGCAGCAGCAACAGAAGTTACTTGATATGAGATCGAGTAAGGCATTAGGAATAGACTGTAAGAGCACGAGCATGATCCTGGAGCAGCTAAGCATCATTGGTGGAAGATTTGGCTTTCCAAATAGGTTTGCCCTTTAGACCCCAAATATTTCAACTTGCTATGATGTTATTTTTGGGCACTGGAGAAATAACATCACATTGACACATCAATTACCCAGCAAGCCGTATTTCGACCATTCAAGGTCAACGTTTTTAAGACCGAAACAGTGCAAGCAATTGAATTTTTTCCCAGACAACAACGATTAATGTTAGCCTCAACTTCCTCTTGACTATTTCCGCACAAAATAATACTTATAAGATGCACAGAAAAAAAGGGGCTGGGATTAAGATCCCTGGCTCCATATATTCAGATCTTTAGATATTTCTGGCTAGTGCATGCGCAGATTACATGTTATTAATTTCTGCAAAAGAATCTGTATAGCTGAGGATAAAAAAGCTGCAATTGACCACTAAAAGCAGGGTTAGGGTTATTCGTTTATTGCCCACCTACCATGCACAACCCTTATTCAAGATCAGATTATAAGGTTACTTCAGTTATCAAGAAACAAGCTAAATCAATTGCATGTGAAGATACTGCACCACGTTCCCTCTTTTTAAACTTCTCTCCAGAATTCTCAATAGACCAAAGAACAAGTATCAAGAACTTTAGAGTCACAAATTCTAACTCAGCGATACGGAACAAATAACAATCGAACATTCGTCAGAATGGGAAACACGAGCAAAAAGATCAAAGAAATAGGATCTAGGGTTCAGATGCTTTACCTGAAATACAAAGCCGGCGAAGAGTGAAAGATTAACCTCCGAGAGCCGGCTTGGCGACGTTTAGATGCTCTATCTGAAACGCAGAGACAGGACAGGGAAGAGAGAATGATTGACCTCTGAGAGCCGGCGCGGCCTTCAATGGGGCCGGCAGCTCGGGCCCGTGGTAAAAGATGCGTGCCAATACGAGTTCTTCGATCCAGAGGAGACGAGGGGTTTTTTTTCTTCAAAATGTTGGTAGAAAAAATGGGATGGACGGGTGGTTTCGGCTGCAACGAGATCACAGCGGACAGGGATTCTTGGGTTGAGGGTGTCGAAGAGAGAGAAGATGAGAGAGAGTGGGAGGGAGAGAGAAGACCGAGGGACAGTGCTCGCCGTGTTGGTCTTCCCTCGTATGTTTGCGTTGCCGCGCTTCTAGGAACACAAGACCACGGAGGATTGCTCTGGCCTCGCGGACTTGAGATCTACCACTCTACCTTTCAGAAAAGCTTATGGTGTTCCCCCTCTGCTCTTGCAAACACCCCTCTGCTCTTGTAACGCCCCGCACAGCGTTCATCTGGGAGCCTCCACCCCTGACCCTTCCTAAGATCAACTTTGACGGCAGCATATCCAGTGACCGCGGTGGTGCTGGTTTTATGATTAGAGATCCTGACTTCATATTCATTATGATTGATAGGATCTATCTTTTAAGGTCCACCATTCTCGGTGCTGAGCTGCGTACCATTTGGAAGAGCATCTCCTATGCGAGACTCATTCCCAGGATGGACTGACTGGGGGTGGAGGAGGACTCGAATACGGTGGCGAGCTGAATTCGCAGGCAGGGGGAAACTCTCCTGTTTGTGATATTCGATGTTTGCTAGTTGGTGTGTCTCCATGAATGCCAGCGACGTACCCGCGCTGCGCTGCGGGTCGAAATCAAAGAAAGGTAAAACGATCGGTAAAAATATGATAATAATTTGTAAAAATTAATAATTTTAATTAAAATTATATTATCTATTTCTTATAAAATTATGGTGATTTCATTTTATTTTTTTTATACAGAATACAGAGATCTAATGCAAAATAAGTAGTACAGTCTAATATCATCATCTAATATGTTATGAATCTTCGTACGTAGAGGATCCATCCCCCAGACTGTAGAAGAAATATATAAATATTTTATAATCATATTATCTAAATATAAAATTTAATGATATAATAAAAAAAATAGAAGAAGGAGACGCATATATAATCATCAGAATTAAAGTATCTTGATTTCATTAGAATTATTTAATAAATATATTTAAAAAAATTAAAAATAATCAAATTATGATAAATTTGATTCTAAAAAAATTATTAATAAATATATTCAATTTTTTATCCTTCAAAAAAAAATTCTTTTCAATTTATGTTAATGAGTATTTTTTAAAAAAAATTTAAACAACTCATGCTAATATCTAAAAAAATTATTAATAAGTACATTCAATTTTTCTTTCCTCTAAAAAAAAATTTCTTGTAATTTATGTTAATGTGCATTTTTTTAAAAAATATTAAATCAATTTATGCTAAGATAGTATAGCATTTATCTTGTCAGATTTTTTATCAAATAAATCCAAATAAAGCATAGCAATATATATATTCATTGTAATTTCTGCATGATACAAAAATGAAAATGCCAATACAAAACAATTATAAATATCAAGAACATGCAATCACCCGCATACAATATTTATGCTGTCAGTCCCCGCATGCATTTTTTATGGGTTCTCTTAGGCATCACGAGGGTGGATGGGGTTTTATGCGTGGCACACGCATAAATCGTTCCATGCGAACGGCCCCCTAAATAACCCTGCCTCCTCATTCAATCCTTTCACTTTGCCGCCTACCCCAAATCCACCCCTGACCCCTGTCCCAACCTCGAAGTCCCTCACCGCTCTGCAACCACACATCGGATCCACACCCGATGATCCTCCCTTATTGGATGTCTGTCTCCTCTTTCGACCATTTCCACTCCGCACCTCCGACAAACCCCTCCCACCCGGCCCCTGCCCCACCCCTGAAGCCCCTCACCACTCTGCAACCACCCACTGGATCTGCACCCGACACTTCACCCTCACCGGATCCCATTGATATTGATCAATTTCGCCAACCGAGGATGTCCATCAAGGAGCCTAAAGCCAACTGATGTTGAGGAAGCATGTCGTTAGCAAGATGCGACGACGTTGGCTCACTACTGGGTTCTCCACCTCTGGTGCCTTCCATTATCCCATCCCTCTTCTCCTTCCACCGGTCCTGGATTCAACACCCCTCTCTCATTTTTTTCTTCTCCTTATCCCCATCTTCATTTTCTGTCAGATTTCTCCGTTGCCATTCCTATCTCCATAACCCTAATCCTAGCCCTAGCTCGAACCTCGATGTTAATCCTAATCCTCCCAACCGCCATCCACATCTAAACCCTAACCCTAATTTGGATCCTACTCATCCAACCCTAATCCTCCGACATCCTGACATTCATCTTAGAACCTAACACCAACTGTAACCTAAGCCCTAACCCATCGCCGTCCCACCCCTGTGGACCAAACCCTAATCCTTACCTACACCGACCGTCAACCTACCGACCACCATCACAATCCCTCTAACCTGGACCCTCACTACCCATCGTGCTCTCCCTCCTCCATCGTTCCCCTCCGCAGGCTAAACCTAACCCAGACTCTCTGATGCTGACCCTGATCAGAAACCCAGTCCTGACCCTAAGCTCAGACTGAACCCTATTGGAAAATCTAGGCTTAACCAAACCATTGTTCTAACTTAGGCTCCCTGAAGCTGACCTTGATCAAGGATCCAACCTTGACCCTAAGCCCACACCAAACCCTATTCGGAAACTTAAGCTCAACCCAACCATTACCCTAAGCCCAGATTACCTAATGCTGATTGTGATCATGGACCCAAACCTGACCCTAAACCCAGACCGAACCTTGTTGGAAAACCCAGGCTGAACCCAAGCATCTAGGCTAACCTAACCCGAAAAACTGACTCAAAAATTCTAACCCGAATCCACCCAATCAGATACCCAATAACCTATCACATAATAGACTAAACATGTTAGGTCGGTTAATCAAAATTGGATCCTTTAGCCCGAACCCGTTAGTTCAATTAATAAACCAAACCAGCCTGCCCGAATCCAAAATCCGAAACTAATTCCTTCAGATCCAAACCTAGAAACCCCCCCCAAAAGAAAACCGAAGGACCGGGGGCTGAAGTTCAGCAACCATCCCGACCCCTATTCTCCTCTCTCTTTTCCTCAATGCCACCATGGATGCCTGCTAAAGCATCATCCATGGCGATCTCCAGGAACTGGAGGCTGTCGCACGTAGTAACCTTCTCAAATTGTATTCAACAGTGGTCTCGCATCCACGTTGATCATAATAACCCTATCTCCTATATGATGCAGCACGGGAGGAGAAAAGCTGCCAAAGGATGCAGCAACCTCCCATAGCTCTAATAGTGAAAGTGCTAATGAACCACACCTCAATTTGGACCGAACCTCCCCTTGCTTAGATGATGCACCATGGGGAATGGATGGCTACAGCACACCTACAGCAAGTACCCCATACAGTCTAATGAGTCCAAAGCAGAGAAAATAATGCAAACAAATTTTACCTACAGTGAAAGAACTCACCTAAAAATTCTTCCACCTACACATACTACCCAATACCGAAAGAAGGATATTTATAACCTAACCCTCCTTCACCAGTTGTCCTCCATCATATAGTATCTTCTGCTTCTCTGATTGAGCAGTCCCCTCCATCAATCTTATCCAACATTTTCAAACCATCATTCCTCCTGAATCAGTCAGTAGACAAGGGCACTAGACCGTGCTTGGCACGGCCCGATCTAGGCCCATCGGGCTTGAGGCTAAACGGACTGTGCCGACATGGCACGATTAGCACAAGGCCTCAGCCCGACATGATCCTAGGCCCGATTGGTGGCGGCCGTGCTTGGCATGGCCCGTTGGCTCGCGGCCTTTTTTAAAAAAAATTACAAATGGGGCATGCCTAGCATGGCCCGTTTGTGCCCGTTTGAGGTTGTTACGGGCCGAGCCTGGCACAGCCCGACCTAGGCCCATTTCAATCCATAATGGCCAAAAATGATCAAAAACGGCTATTTTTAATTTTTTATCTTTTTATCCCTCTCAACAGCCACAAAATGACTATTTGAGGGTATTTAGAAAAAAATTTATGAATTTCTATAAATAGCCTCCTCTCCCATTCTCACCATACCAAATCTACTCTTCTTTCTTCTCTGCTACTACCATTTTTCTCTTCTAGCAATATTGCAAGTGTTTTAGCAATTTAATTTTACTTTGTATTTAGCAAGTGTTTAAGTACTACATAAGAGGAGATCCTTGTTGAGAAGCACAAGAGGAGGTCCTTGTTGAGGAGCATAAGAGAAAACTCACAAATCTCAATGCTGCCTCTACTTAATTCCTCCATCTCTAGTTAGTTTTATTTTTGATTCATAAATTTAGAAATGGCATCTTATGATGAGAGGCATTTTGATGTTCCTCCTATTTTCGAGGAGGAAACTGATCCCGTTACTCCTACTCCTGCTGAAACTACTCAAAGTCAAACCTCTTTCCATAAAAAGACTAATGCAGTTTGAGAAGATTTTGAAAGAATTCTTATTGATGGAGTCTAGAAAGTAAAATATAAAAAATATGCTAAAATTTATAGTTGTACCAGTAGCGAAAGAACTGGCCATTTGAGGAAACATCAAGAGAGTCATAGGATAAGTGACTCTTGTCTCCAAAATATCCTCTACTTTAAATTTTGAAGAATATGAGTCTTTTAATTTATATGACTCTTTAATTTTGAAAATATGTTCAATTAAGCCTACGGTCTGCTTACAAAGAAATAGTAGGTATATTTTTAGAAGGATAGTTATGATAATTTTTTTAGCAATGAAACAAAATTTAATTAAATTTTTTCTATTTTAAATTTAAAAATTTCATTAACTTCTGATGTTTGATCAGCATCGATAAGTAGTAATTATTTTATTTCTATTATTGCTCATTATATTGATAATGACTGAAATTTAATAAATATATTTTACTTTCATGCTTTTGATTTTTTATATTCTGAACAACAAATTTTAAATAGTATTTACTAAACGGTATGTTCATTTGGAATTAATGATAAATTATGCCTATTACTTTTGACAATGCATTTAATAATAATTCTGCTATTACATTATTAAAGGACTCATTGCATCCTAGTTTAAATGGTCACTTGTTACATATTAGATATGCATGTCATATCTTAAATCTTTTTGTACAAGATGGCATGGGCATGATCTAAAATATAATTTCAAAATTAAAATATAATTTTTTATTCATGCTTCAACAGTAAGACTTCAAAAATTTAAGCAACTGTGTGTAGATCATGGTAAACGTTTAAAAATTTAAACTTGATATAATGACTCATTGGAATTCAACATATACCATGATACATGATGCATATCCATGTAGACACTTATGAAATGCATATATTAATGATCGTGGATTAGATTTTGTATTGATTGAAATTGATTGGACTAAAATAAATTTAAAGATTTTTGGTTACTTTTATAATGCTATTAATATTCTTTCTGATATTTATTATCCAACTTCATGTTCGTTTTATAATAATTATTGATATTAGTAAAAATTATAAAATATAAATTTGATAATATTTTAATACTTATTATTGGACAAATGAAATCTAAATGGAATGAATATTGAAACAAGGTATGTTCTATGCATAATTTAGCTACTGTATTTGATTCATGAATTAAATTGAGTGGTGTGCTAATTTACTTGATGCATGTTGTGAAAACATGATACTGGATCCTGAACCCATTAAAGCTGAGATAACAAATTTTTTATGATATTTATGCATTATATGATGAAAAAATTTGTGGATCTAGATTACCAGCACAAAGGTCTATCATTTTTCTTATAGTTCTCATTCATCATCCATTTTTAGTTTATTGCATATAGAAGACAGACACATACTTCAAGTTCATCTACATCCTTTTCATCTACTTTAAGCAGTGAACAAGAATTTTTTTTAAAAAATGATCTTCATTCTACATATGATGAAAATCAAATAGATAATCTCTAGATATATTAGCTTGGTGGAGAAGTATTAAAAATCAATATCTTATTTATTTGCTATTGCACGCGATATCTACTTTAAGTAGTGAACTAGAATTTTATTACAAAATGATCTTTATTCTACATATAATGAAAATCAAATAGATAATCTCTAGATATATTAACTTGGTGGAGAAGTATTAAAAATCAATATCTTATTTGTTTGCCATTGCACGCAATATTTTAGCTGTGTCGATGTCCATAGTAGTATCAGAATTCACTTTTAGTGTAAGTCGGCATGTTCTTAACGAAAAAGAAATTGGATGACCAGCGAGATGGTGGAGATGCTGCTCTGCTTCAAAGATTGATTAGATGTAGAGGTGAGGCTTCAAGATAAAGATGGATATTCTACTACATCCTCTGATGAAGATAATACAAACGAGATCGAAATTAAAAATTTTATCAAGCTAGTACAGAAGAGCAAGGAGCAAAGAGAGGGTCTTAAAGGAGTTCAATGAGAGCAGAGACAAGTTGGTATGATTTATTTTTTTATTAATTATATTAATTTTTTAATTATTGAGGTGAGTCACCTCTATAATTCTATTTCTTTCTTTTCCTCTTTATTGTACTCTAGAGGTCAGGTCTAGCCCCCTCCTTCCTGTATCATTTTGATATTTATTAATAAACTGGTAGGGATCCACGCCAAATCTCCTACCTAACAAGACGGCTTTATATTTAAATCTCTAGTTCTCAATTTTTTTAAATTTATTTATGCATATTTTTTAAAAAATAAAAAATCCTAAATGTAAGACACGATCCAAACGGGCCGTGCCATGGCACGGTCGATTTCAAGGGGGCAGGGCTGGCACGTGGGCCATGCCGTGTCTGGCCCATGGATCGTGCCGGCCCAGGCCCTTATGGGCTATGTCGGGCCTGGGCTACGGGCCAGAAAATCCAAGCCCAGCTCGCCCCCCCTGTTATGTGCATGCCGTGCCAGGCACGGCACGGCACGTCACTGCACGGCACGTCACTGTAGCCAGTGAGCCATGCCTGGCATGACCCGTCTCGTGCGAGCTGGGCCGTGGGCAATCCGGCCCGTCACTCATCTCTATTAGTCAGGAAAGACTATTTGAGGATTACTCTATTCAATCGAGTCCCATCGGCCCGGTTCGTCACTCATCTCTATTAGTCAGAAAATGCTATTTGAGGATTACTCTATTCAATTGAGTCTCATCCCGCAATGAATGTCCATGAAAGGCTCTGTCGCCAAGCAAATGCATACAAAGCATGTGTTTTTTTTTCCTTTTTTGTGCCAGATAAATGGATGTAAGGCTACCGTACTTTTTTTAATCATTTTCTCTAATACAACTGTCTAGTCGTAATGTGAACTCAATTCACCGTTAGATCAGTCGCACTTTTTTTTATTATTTTTATGTAAGCAGCCCTGCGGCAAAATGGGCTGCCTGCACCATTAAATGAAGGACACATGGCATCTCAGATTATAGATACATGGTTTCATAGATTTACAATGCTTGTCGCTTAGAGCGTTAGTTCTCTTTTAATATATTTGTATAGATTAGATACATCTATCATGAGGCGAACAACGTCGCTAATTGGATGGTAAATTTTGTGCCGATTAGTAGTATTGGGGCAATTAATTGGATGTTGATGATTTGCCAATGCTCTTTGGGAACCATGTAACATGTGAATGAAGAATGTTTGCTGTGGACAAGTGAATAAAAAATTTATAAAAATTATATATATATATATAGCAAGAATCTGTTCAGATCCTGACCCCAAATGGTAACAATGCCCTCAAATAGAAGTTCTGCTACTATTCGGCGTAAGTGGTATTAGAGCCGGAGTTCGGAAGATCTCCCATCCTATTGTCCTGGGCATATCAGGCATAGCATTGGACGGAACTCTTATAGGCGACTGCTGAAAGGCGCTCCTCTGGAGTATCACTGTATGTACTGGAGTCATGTCCTCCATCACTGCAGGCGCCGAAGCCTAGCTCTCCACCGTCCAATGTCGAGTCCAGCCATTGGACTGAGTATCCATCGGACAAACCCAGATGCGGGAGACTCGATAGGATCTGATAGGTACCCATGGTGGGCGATAAGATTGGCACCATGTAAAGCTGAGGTCCTCGGGGGGCATATCCTGTGGTCTTAGTGGTATTATATATATATATATATATATATATATTGATGTACCAGTATGAAAGTGATAGATGAACGTTGCACATGGAGTAAATAAACTAGCATAACAAACTACTTTTGCATCAAATACTCTATTCGCCATGCTTGTAATACATGCTATTTCATGGGAACAGCCTTTAATTTTTGATAGAAAGGTACGAAGGCCAACCTTAGTTATACGTATATCCACACAATTTGAATTGCACCGTCTAAACTCGAATTCAGAAGCCTATAGTTGCTAAATAAAGGACCGTGATCATTGGGACGAGCCCTATTTCATATTATGTCATTAGTAGTTACTGCAAATGTTTTGGTAGGAGAGGATTGAAGGGGAGCAGTACAAGAATATCGTTCTCAATTACCTGCACTTGTACAATTCTGCCAGAAATAACCAATTGCCAGCTAATCTTGAACCATTCATCTGACAATCAATGGAAATTTTCTGGTGCACCAAAATTTCTAAGTTCTAAGCAGATTGTAGATGCATGAGAGTTGTTTATCTTTGATAAGAAATGTGATAGCTTTCAATAATCTGAAACTCAAAAGTATCTCATGGTTGTTAGTCTTCAAAACAAATTAAAAGTTCAATAAAAAAATAATAATAGCAATGTCAACAATTATAAAAGAATCCGCCGACTCCCGTACATGAAATGATCGGCACCAGGTTTAATTCCAAAATCCCAATGACCTCCCAGAGTTCAAATATTCCCCATAACACCAGATAAAGCATCATGAGCATTCAATGGATATTCGCAAGTCGTGAACTAGATTCTGAGATCGCCTGCAAGCATTAGATAATTCCAAATTTTAATTCTAAATTTCTGAGAATTTCTGATATCTAACAGAAACTCATCAGTTCTTTCATACAGGATGCTTTGCCGGCCACGCATCCATCGTTCCGAAGCCATGTGTTCTGCGCATAACGCTAGCACAAGTTAGAAGTGGTATCGGATGATGATTTGCCCAATGACACCATCTACTTGAGAGATGAATAGTGGCTCAACAACACCAGCTTGACAAATAGTCTGACGGCTTGCTTTCCCTCACTACGAGCCCACGGTCGGGCACCCCTTCAATTTCACAGCAAAAGCCAAGAAGAAGCAAGTTAAACTAAGAAACAGGACTGTCAAAGCACCTGAAATGCAAGAACAATCAGAAATTCTAAGACAATCACGAAGATATCAAATGGGATACATCAAACTCGCATGCCCAGTGACTCATGTGTGATATTTGAAACGTCTTCCTAGTTATATCGCGAACCTTTTAGATAAACCTCTTAAAGAATTAGAAGGCCTGGTATACTGCGATGTGTGATTTGATCAAAATTTTCATTTTACAGATTCGGACCGAACAGACCTAAGAAATAAACCAGCTGCACACCTCACTCATCAACTCCAATCACGCGATAATGATATGTCCTCCCTTTTTTCTTTTCGTATATAAGGATGTATACGTCAAAGGTTATATAACTGTGGCTGGTCTGAAAATGCAATACAAGAAACACATTCAGAAAGCCGAGCTTAGGTTCATGACAAACTATTGCCATTAAGACCTCCAGGATTCTCTAATCCAACAAACATCACAACATGTCTATCCAAAACAATTCCCTTGCACCACTCATTGTTGCATACACTTTCTGCTATCACAAATAAAACAGAACATTGCAATAAAGCTTCAAAAAAGTGAGCCCATTACATGCCACAATCAGAAAACCAGAAGCAACAATGGCTATAGCTAGAGAGACCAAGGATTGCTGAACCAAAGCCAAATCCAAGTCATACAATTCATGTCAAACGACTGATCTGCATGACCATACAGCAGGTGGAACGCACCCTCTATTAGTGCTCCTGCTGCTCCCGTCTACACAAGAAAGCCTGCACCAACGATATCTCCAATTCCGAGTTATTAGTAATTAGTCAATTATATAATTATATAAATTCAGGCATAACAATATAACAATCACCGGTCAAGAGAACCATGGCAAAGCAATTCACTGAGCTGTGCAATTGGGTGAAAAATAGAAAGCTGATCTTACAAGGACAAAATGCAATAAGAACAACACCTGCCACAACACTGGATTAAACTATTAGGGTTGAGAACAAGCGGCACTTTCTAAATGCGTACAGCGTCCATTATAACATGCCTTGCATGATACTGTTGGTTTCATATCACCCAGGTTGTTAGCATAGCCAGTAGCGCTTTGAACCGATGGCTGTGGAAGTGCGGGGACCTCGTGTGGAGTATATATCAGGTACAAAGGCAGCATGATCGGATGCAGGATAGTGCAAGTTCTTGCCAGTGGAGCCCTGAAGCTGTGGGTGGAGAAGGAATCTCTGGCACTGTCCATGGAATCTCAGGCACCTGGCCCAAGCAATTGCCAGCATCCAGCTCTTCATCAGCAGAATGACAAAGTGGCGACCCTTCAGAACTTCCAAGCTTAGCACTGTCAGCCTGTGAAAGAACATCAAAGCAATAAAAGAAGTGTATCTATTTCAAATGACAGAATATTGTGAAGCAGCAGGTTTGGATTTTCTTTTGCTACATGATATATGTCCTCTTTTAAGGACCAAATGACATGTTGTATGTTCTGGCAGAGACAACTTTCATCCAAGGACAACTTTCATCCATTACCTTCCAAACAGCAGTCAGTGTAATATGAATTGCAACTTGACACACTACGGTCAAAATCAAACCAGTGACTGACATGGAAGGTATTATTCTACTCTGGCATTTCTAGATGAGTCTGATGTCTCAGACAGAACACGATCATGTGATTACCGAGGTTATCGGCAAAAGGTTTGCATGGAAGCTCAGGCTAAGGAGCTAGTTCTTAAAAGAAGATAATTAGTTAGATATAGTGGTTCTTTGCATGCTCAGCCTGGAAGAAGACTGATTAGACAAGAAGAGTGAACACATATTGCAAGAAGATAATGCTCTAGATGTAAACAAATACTATGACAAAACTTTGTATATTCTCATATGAAACAGCATATTTATGGACACTTACCTTAGAAGAACCATGCTCCATGAACCCGAAGTCTTGGCTAAAATCTGTGAATCCAAAGAGTTCATCCAAAGACCAATGAGGTATATTCCAGGCATGGTGACACCAGAGAATGACATCTTGCTTGCTGCCAAACCTTCATCCTTGCCTACTTGGCTGGAAAACACTTCATTAGTTTCACTGGACAGTGACATAGAATGACTTCTTTTTGGCAATGATTTAGTGGGCCATTCCACAGTTTTTCCTGAAGAATTCAATTGCTCATTAGCAAATAAGGCGAGTGGCTCAGTGGGTTCTAGGCCTACTTGCACCCCTGTTACTAGAAATCTTTGATGGGCAGAAACATGAGGATTTGCAGTGTGTATAGCAACATCACATTTCCGACAAAGTAAGGCACGGTCTTCTAAGCAGAAGAAATAACCAGAAGCTTCCTGAAAGAGGAAAAGTTCAGAATCAATAAGTAGAGATACCCATTTGTTTTTAAGGAACATTCAGACAGGTCAGTAAGGTAGGTATGAATATTGCACTTATGTAACTTGCTTCACTGGTAATCCAAAACACGAAGCATTTGAGAGACAACTTCCACCAGGAGGAAAGTAAATTTAGCTGGTAACAAACAAGACCAGCAAAGTTAAACTTGAATTTAAGCAAAACCAAAACCATACATGATGATCAGTACATGAGACAATGTGGGAAATAAAATAACGCACCTAGCAAGAGACAAATACAATAAAGAAATGCAGCATAAGGGGAAACACTGATATTTCCCATAGGGATTTCCATTATTGATCATATTACATAAAACCTTCAGTATGGATGGCTGACATAGTATCCATCAAATGAGTAGACTGCGATAATAACCTTCCATAATTTCGATTGTACAATCAATAAGCTGACTGTTTGATTTTATTCAATGGAGAGTGTCATATTTCGTTAACATTTATGAGATCTGATATCAAATGTAGGCCTAACCTTAACACCATGCAATTCAGTTTGCTGCTTCCTTTCTTTCTTTCTTTGGTCTTCTCTTCAGCTTTTCTTTTTCTGCCATTCTTGATTTTCTTCCTCTGCTTTTATCTTCTTTTCTTTGGTACATTACTTTTATATTCATATGATTCACTGTAACAGAGAACATTTATGAAAGTTTCTTCTTTATTGTTCTCTTCAAATTTAAACTTACTCAAAATTAGAGTCACTGTTGAATCAGGTTTTGATTTTCGCCTACAGTTTCATCACCTGTTGATAAATTATGCAGGAATCAATAATGCTGGAGATGTTATGGCTGCTTGTTAAAAACCACCTCTTATTTTAATACAGTGAATGATTTAAGGAAAAGAGTAGATGCAATGTAAAGGTTCTTCCATGTGTCAGCTGGTCCTGGATCAAGTTAAGGCCCCAATATAATGGATTTTTTTAAAATTTTTATTTATGACATACCAACTGAAATCAAGAAGTTTATACAGCAGTGGGTATTCGCTGATAAAATGCAGGTTCAGTATTGCATGTTATCAAGTGTTGTCCTGCTTCGACATTTAAAATCTCCTGTTAATCTAATTTTTTTTTTTTTGGCAGTATATCACTTAGAACAGGGTTAACAGCAGACCTGTCAATTATGTTAGGACCAGGGGGGAGGAAACAAAAAAATCGAATTGCTTAACATAATCAAATGGTAGATTTTAAAAGATCGGAGCAAAGTTGAAGTTTTTGATCTGTATCAACCAAGTGAAGAGTGATGTGAAGTATAATATTTGAAGCTAAGCTGATGGAAAAGATCATAACATGCTACTAGAATAATATTCTTTAGATCTGTGATAATAATTTAGAAACCACAAAAGTGTATTTTTAGTAATAACATGGTTCAACATTAATTTGAATGATCCAAACATTAAACATGATTAAGTTCTTCTTCTTGTCTCTCAATTATTAAAAGCATCTAGCATTGCCTGCAACTTTAGGAGAGGTCTGCCTCTTTAAAACTGGTGGACTTCCTGTGCCAGGAGTAAATCACTCTGTGAGCTGCGGGAAGGAAAGAAGACCTGAAACAGTCTCCAGATCACATTGTTGGTGCTTGTAGGGGTCATCATAGTAAACCTTAACAGAAATACCAACAGATGTTTCAGAAGACAGTTGCCTCTTGCCCCTTGTATTAACTTGTACAGCCGCAACTTAACCAGCACTGTATTCTCTATGACATGAACATCCTTAAGGTGGAGAATGCTACAATTTTGAGGTTCTGAACAACCATATTCTAGTAGTTTTTCTTCAATTTTGTCAAGAAAACCTATTGTCAACCAACAAATCATCGGGTTTTTGCATCCACATTTTGACTCCTCAGGATGGTTCAGGAGCATTTAGTCAGATGTACCACACTTTTTTTTTTTTTCTTTTTTTCTTGTGGGATGGTTTTTTTTGGGAGGGGGGTGGGGGGGTTGGCAGGGGGCTGTGGGACATGAAAGGTGACCCTCTGTGGATGGATAGGCAGGTGGCGTTTAACAGACCAGCCATGAGGCTAAGTATGGTTATTCTCATAACAAAATGCACTAACACAGATTATTCAACCTCAGTGGTTGTGGTAGAATATTTAACAGTTCACTTCTCTTACTGGGAGATACCTTCCCATGGTTGTCAATTGTTCAGCAGGCTGATTCACTACAAAAGGCCCCAAAGACATGGAAGCTAAGGAAAGATGTAGAAGCGATGTCATGAAACAGACAATAGGTTCCTGATCCCATTCCACGCTCCCTAACTTCATTGGAGGTGACCTATCACATGTTGACCCCGACAAAACCAGTAAGGAAAATCCTGCCCATCTAATTTATCTATCGCATGCCCAGCATCTCCCCTTGTATTGGGAACATCATAAGATCCATCAAATTTCAATTTAACCAGCTGTCTGCCAGGGTTCCCACATAAAGTTTGTCAAAAAGGATTTGTTCAGCTGATTGGATGAAGCACTGAGAGCTATCTCATTTACCTCATGAAACTCTTCCTTGTTGAAATCAACATAACCAAAATGGCTTTGGGCCCGTATTCTCTCTAAGATTAGATTATTCATAGACTTCTAGGGTTCTCATGGTATATATACCACAAGCACTATTTTCACACAGATAATTGCGCCCCCCCCCCCCCTTTTTCCTTTGTAGAGTTTCCAAATTATTTGAAATCAATTAATACCAAATAAATTATTAGTTTCTACCAAAGTTTGCCATTTTGGAACTAAACCCATATCAATACCATGCTGGTACAGTGTTAGTATACCCGTACCAAGTCCAATACCAGTCCGATATGGTACGCCCAGTACAAGGTAGTATACACCAGTATGGTGAGCCTTGGGTACTATAATATTCTTTCAATTTCACTGGTATTGCTGCACCATATTCTAAACACACCAACAGCTAATCTCCATGTCCAAGTGTTCAGTTCTCTTCTTGCCATGTGTTATGAGTTGAACTCTAAACTGTGAGTATAAAAAAGTTTGTTTTGTCAAAATAACTAAACCAATAAGTACTCTAATTTCCCCGTTAGCTTATTTCAGAATTTTCGATCTTTATTAGCAACCAAGAATGATGGTTAGAGTTTTGTAGTTTTTAGTTATGAGTCAAGGTTTAAGTACTGCAGCATGGGGATGTACAAGTATGGTATGTAACACAGTACACCCCACCTTCCCAAGATAGGGTGGTATAGCATGATAATATTGCAGCACGATTAATTTCTATACCTTAGTTATGGCTGCCCATGCATAATATGCATTGGTTCAATGGAAAAAAAAAAAAGAGTGGATAATAAAATGTTATATGTTGTAAGCAAAATCTCATCATCTATTTTCCTTTCCAATTATGAATGCACTGAATACTTCTAAAGGTATCTGACAAAGTATTACGACTCAAGAGATGTTGGTATTTTCCATTCCAAGCTTCAAAGATGCATGGTCCACGAAGAGCATCAAATCATTTCAACAAAAAATATAGTTAATGAATTTTTAAGAACTTATATTTGAGTGCAAATGAATTGATTAGATTTAACTATGAGGCTAGGAAAGTGATCGAAAGAAGATTTTGGATTTCCAAACTTTACTAGGTGGCACAAACTATTTAGAAATTCACTAGAATCCCTAACACTGTAATTGTTATTAGTACGCAGCTACACAATTGAAGAATTCTCCTTTAGTAGCTCGACTATGTGCAGTTTTCGGTATCCTTAAATGTCCAAAAGATAAAAGCAGGTTCTGTATAAATTAACGATCATAAATGGGTTAATCCATATGATGATACTAGATGGCTTAACTCTCCATCTGATATGAGATCCCAAAATCATTACTGTGCACTGCAAGGAGAATCGGTTTTCATGGAAAGTGAGAAAGATTACAGATTGCTAACCTAACATCAAAACCAACAACACTGTCATGGTTCGCATTACATGAATTGAATTCCTGCAATTGATCTGATTATTTGTAACAATTAATGATCGAACAAACCACAACAGGGCATGAGATGCAAGCAAAGGTGGATTGCTATTTAGACTCAAGCCGGTGTAAAGCAGAAAGAATATACTCCCAATTGCATTCTCATGTCACCATGATGCCCTTCAGAGCCAATTTACCAAACAGCCATGAAGAATAGAGATCTATTCATCAGCAAGATGGCACACTCATACATATATGTGTCTTAGGACATCTAACAAACTGCCAGTTGAAGGTTCCCCTCTGAAATTTAATAAAATATGCATATTTGCAAAGGTGAAACTAAAGGTCAAGAACCTGCAATATCTACGTGAAGCTAGACTGGAGGTGTGAAAATATAAGGCTTCAAGTTGATGACTTTGACTCCGACCTGTTTCAAAAATGACCAACCTCTGCCCCGCACTAGCTTGGGTCTATTTCATGAAAAATTGGACCGAGCCAGATAGAACAACAACCAACAAACTCTTTTTCAAGAAGAAAAGCCAAAGGCCAAGATAACCTGAGCGATCAATACGCATTTTCATAAAAGGAATACGAGGATGGTAAAACTAGGAGCGATCGACTATCAATCACTCGTCTTCCTCATGGTGATTACAGTCAATCACTTACTTCAGTTCGAAAACATCAACTAATTCCCTTTTTTTGGAAGAAGAACATCGATTAATTCTAAAAATCTCTTTCTTCCCACTACAGTACATCGAAAATAGGAAATTAACCAAAGAAGGGAAAGGGGGAGAATTACCAGAAATAGTGTTAGAAGTATAACAGAAAATCAGGCAACATTAGCATAACAGCTGAAGAAATCGGGGACCAATTTCATAGGTAAACCGCTAACAAAATCAGAAGGAAACCAGCAAAATTAGATAAAACGAAGGGAGAGGCTTGGGAGGAGATGAAACCTGGCAGATGTCACACTTGGGGACGCGAGGAGACGAGCCGCCGGAGAGAAGGGGCACCCTCTGGTGCTTACCGGCGAGCTTGTTGGCCGCGTGCACCTTCTCGTCGCACGCCCAGCACAGCGCCGCCTCGTCCGCGCAGCATAGCACCGTCGCCTCCGCCACCTCGCAAGCATTACACTGTATCTTCATCCTTCCCTCCCCTTCGATTCCAATCGGTCGATCAATAATATCTCTACTTCAACAGATCGAACCCGAATTTCGCCGTCAGAGAGAGAGTGGAATTGCTCCGTCGTAAAGAGCCGGGTTCAACTATAGCTTTTCTCCTTGCTTTTCGTCATGCTTTAACTTTTTAAGGCGGGGTGGTGGGCAGGATGGTAATGGTATTTCCCGTCATTCCGCTGCGAGGCAGGAGGGTCTGACTGACACGTGGCCGTTCGTCTGTACGGATACTTTCGCTTACGTCACGTGACGCCACGACCCCCCGATATGGCGGTTGGAAATATCGCTAGTACTGCTGTTCCTTCTGGCATCCTCCGAGACACCGTAGCCAAGATGTTCCAAATGATCTCATTGTGAGATTTTAGTAACTAATCAGCGTGGACGGTCCAGATTCATGAGTCGACAGTCGCTTACCTTGTTCCTCGGAGTCGCACAACTTAGACATGGCAACCCGCACCAGCGCCTGCAACGGTGGCAGTAGGAAAATAGCACGGACGTTGACGTGTCTCTACGATAACAAGGCACGTCGCGCGGGCCCACATCATAAAGGCCGAAGGTGAAACTGGTGTTGCCTGTTCGGCAGACCGCAGCTTTAGGCTGTGGACACACCAGTGGGCGGGGCGTCAACAACGTGGACCGAGGAGAATCGGAGCACGCCTCGACTGGCGAAAGATCTTCCCAAGCGTCCGCCGTCTAACTGCTCGACTTCCACGTCAGTGCTTCTTACCACCGTTCCGTGGACGTCGCTGATCCACCATAGCGTGCGGATATTCGGCCATCTGGAGAAGGAAGTACCGATTGGATGGTCCAGATTCGCGGTTCAGCGAATGCCTGGGGCCATTAATTAGTATTTTATCTTAAGCATGGCTGATATAATATGCCGTTATTGTTAATTGCGGTATCAGCTAAATGCGTTCGGACGTCACTCCTTACGCTTTTCTCATCGTGACGTCCTCTTGATCTTGCCCAGAAAACGGAGAAGGAACATCAATTTGGCAGTTTAACACGGCCCGGACAGATCTTGTCACCCATGACGAGACAGTCGCGTCTAAAACCAGCTAGAAGGGAGACTCTAGCTTCAGGATGTCCGCATATTAATTATTGTGCTGAACCGGGTTAATTAAGCCCGTAATAGTGCTAATAGAAGTTAAACTTGATCTCAGAGTTCTTGCATAGAACTAGTTTCAAATCAAGGTTGATCAAGATCAGCACAATTGCATCCTAATGCTACGAATGCCAAAATATTTGATAAACAATTAGATAATAAATGATCAAATTTGATGGACTCTGAGCTAGAAAAAAACTTGTTGGCTACATTGTATAATGTGAGGTTAGGATTGAAATTGGATCGAATATGGATCGGATACCAGTATATTTATATCCATATTTATTTTAAATAGATATGGATACAAATTGAATATGATAAGTATGGATATAAATATAAATATAAGTCGAATAACTAAATTTATTATCATAAAATCAAATATATTACTAAATGAATAAAAAAATTTAATAGTATATTAACATTGTCGTATATTTTTTCTAAAAGTTAACAAATGTTATCTCTTTATCGCTTGTCTTTCTGCTGCCATATTTTTTCCCTCCTCTCCTCTCGAGATCCCTGCTCCCTCTTCCTCCACCCCTGATGACTATCCCACCAACCCTCTCCTCCTCCTCCATCCTTAGTGTAGCCCCCCAACCCACCTTTCCTCTTCCACCCTTGACGAGGAATACTCACCTCCAACTCCACCACCACCTACCCCATCAAGATATCGCCATTTGAGGGAGAAAAAATGGGGTGAAGGCTTTTGATTAAAAAAAAAAGAAATCTTGCATTCAATTTTATTACGAAGCTTGCTATGCATTTCAATATTTAAATAATTTTATTTTAAATATTTATTATATCAGTCATATATATTTATATTTTAATTAATTATTAATGGACAAATCTAAACCGTCCATCTTTAATTCGATAGTCATAAATAGATTAATTATAAAAAAATAAACTATTCTTTGAAGTACCATGACAAAAGCTAAACTAATGGAGCACAGAGGTTTATGTGCGGGTATGGGTAAACATTAGAAAGATATTTTTAAAAAATAGATTGACTTGGTCTACGTGATCAACAAAATCTCGAAGTCTTTCTCTAAGCCTTTAATGTTGCTGACTACTCTTTCCTGGTGGGAGTTTAGCTCGATCTATCAAAGTTGGACTGCCTTATGCTTTTCGCTATTTTAAGAAAATCTTTTATTGTTCTATTGACCAATCGATTGCAGATGCTAGTTATCCCAAGCAGCTTTGAATTTGGAGTTTTGTTTATGTATCTGTCCAAATGATTCCCAGCGCGGGAGCAGGCTGTTAATATCTGGCTATATGCTTGGCATTCTTCAAGTAGTAATACGTTTATTTCATGTTAATCCGAGGATTCGTTTGAGGCAACCAAGGTTGTATCTTAATGCACTGTGCATACGCATAACGTTTTACACTGATCGCTGATCAGGCCTTGGCATCTTGATAGATGGATCATCCAGGAGTCTCTAATTCAGGTGGAATCGGTTAATATTAATGTGATGCAAGATGGAGGGCAGCGATCATTTCTCATCCTTGATGCGTATGATATGAGATGATGACATGCATCTAGATTAAAGCATCACTCTCCAAACAATGTTACCATCAGGCAGACTCCAGTTAAATCACCCATCACCGTCCATTCATGTTGGTGCCCCTCATCAATAATGGGTGAATAGATGATGAGAAAATCAAATATGACCAGCTACATCACTTCCCAGTTTTCATTCATCATGAGGTTACACCTGAAGAAAGGGTGATATGTTCCGGGAGGACAACCGGAGCTTGGAGACGAAAATTAGAGCCGACCAATGTCGAGCTGGGCCGGATCAGGCCGAGCTCTATGATAAAACTTAGGCCCTGACATAAGTCCAGGCCCGCCACTGCACGGATATCGGGCCTCTATTTTTCTCCAAGCCCCACCCAATCTTGAAAGGCCAATACCAGACCCACCCACAGACCTCATATAGTATAAAATTTTATTATTATAATAATATAACTAGTTGATTTTCTAATATATATATATATATATATATATATATATATATATGTGTGTATGTATGTATGTATGTATATGTGTGTATATATAAGTATCCAGACTGGGCATACCTATTTAATTTTTAATCCCAGATGCTTCGCCCACAATGATTGGTTCATACACGGGATTGGAGTGCGATGTGTGAAAATTTTTTTTTTTCACAGTATGAGACCAATCACCGTATCCGTGGTGCATAAAAATTTTAATGTTCAGACCGATTTTTACTGTGGAGATCCATCAAAGTTTAGCTTAGGCTAGGCGGGCCGAACGGGCCGTGAGGCCCATGATCAGCTCTAACGAAGGTATCGGTCTGGGAGTAATTCCCGACCAGCATTCTATAGCTGATCGGTTGGTAGGCGCCTCAGCGGGCGTCGCCCCGACTCGCCACGGCGGGCGTTGCCCGTGTCTGCCACATAAGAGAGCGACTGCCGCCACTCCCTGTTTTTAATTTTTTTTTGCTTTCCAATTCTTTTCTCCCGATTCTCTCTCCCAAGCAGCTCGAGAGATGCCACTTTTGTAGGGTTTTGTGGTACGAGAACCCGGTGCTTCGAATCAATCTCGGAATATAAATCTGCCGATCTCTCTATTGATTTACAGCGGTATCACCTTGATCCAGTCATCTCTTCCTTTACTTCTTTCCAATCTCAAATTCAAGTGCGGATTTCTTTTGGTCGATAAAAAGCTACCATTATTTTTTTTCTTTTTTTTCCTGTGCTTTCCTCCAAGATCCGAGTATAAAAGAGGAATTTCTAGTTTTCGTAGTGCTGTTCTGAGGTTAACGGTGGATTCTTAGGTGTTCGAAATTATCCGGTACTTGGTAATTTTCCGATTTCTAGGATAATAAATCTGATTTTTCTTCTTCTTCTTCTTCCACCGGCATCTCTGTAAAACCTCTGATATGTAGGCATGTGGTTTCCAAAAGGTATTCTCTGTGGTTGTTTTCAACTTGCTTGCCCTAAATTTTGAGTTTCTACCCTAGGTTTTCAACAGATCTTTGTAAGGGGTAATCAATAACCGTTGCTCCTCAAGGACTTGTTAATTCCATCGGATTTATACGTGATGTAGTCTTCTGAAGGAATTCCGTGATTTTTTTTAGCCAACAATATAATGTGTTAATTAGGCGATTCCTGATGATCTTCTAATGCTATATAACTGGTTGATTTCAGTTCAATCATATTTTTGATTCCTAGCCAGATATCATAGTTTTCCTGTACCTCTGTCCGACCATTGCACGATCAATACCTTTATTCCAGCATTGTTTATCTGTTGTCTTTAAAAAAGAACGATCTTGAACCCTCATTGCTCAAGTGCTCATCTTGGCCCTTTACTGGAGTTTATATGGATAATTAACTCTCAAATGATCTCTTTCTCTTGATCCCTCTATAGGTTGTCTGTCGAGCAGCCATAATGGACAGAAAAAGTTTCGTTTTCTTAAAGAGTCAGTTATACTTTTACAGGCATCGTAGGTCTTGAAAATTATCGGGTACCATGGAATTAGAAGTCCAGTGGTGAGATGAGGTGCAATGCTTGCTGGCGAGAATTGGAAGGAAAGCCATATCAACCACCTGTGGCCATCTCTTGTGTATCCTACAACCACTTGGACACTTTTATTATTTATCAAAATGTATACGTGAATGTTGCATGGTTGATTATCTTTAACACATGAAAAGGCACTGAGGATGCAAGCAAGATACTCAGCAACGATGCTGCATGTCCAGTTTGTGATCAAGTGCTCTCCAAAAGGTTTGCATCCTCTAGTCTTCAAAGCCCAGAAAATATAGATTTAATGATTATTACCAATCTTCTAGTGATATATCTGAGAATACTCCAGCTGATTTTTGCCTAGCAGTCTTTTAACATCTATGATTTGAGTGCCCCTAGAGGCAAATAGATGCTTTCCCTCCAAGGGGAAAAGTGTAGCATAACTTATTATTCCTTTCTTTTGAGTCCTTCATTTGGGATTTTTTTTTTTGTTATTATTCTGATAAAACATCGTGAACTTCTGCGTTTCAGCCATATGAGACCAGTGGACATAAATCCTGGGGATGAATGGATAAATGTAAGGAATACTCAAATAACTAAGCCTATGATATTTGTATTTTTGGTTTGTTTCTTTTTTTTTTTCTTCATCATATTTTTTTACTGCAGATGGCAATGGCTGGAGTTTCCCCGCAAATTCGTATCCTATTTGTCATTTTTTTGAAAAAAATAATTTCTCTGATCTTAAAAATTCATTTGCTTCTGGCAATTTGGAACAAAAGCTCCAGTCAACTAAAGCTCATCCAATTTGTAAGTAATAGAGGGATTGAGACTCTGTTTGCTCCCTTAAAAAGTACAAATTCTATCTCATTTTAATAACTAAACAGAAATATGTAGCAATTATTAAGTTACAGATTTATGCAAGAGCATGTATCCTCTGTCCTACTTTGACCCAGTAAAATCAGTCATGAAGAGTGCATATCGAAGTGTGATGTTTTACATTGGACAAAAGGAATTAGAGATGCAGTACAAATTGAACAAGCTTGTTGGGCAATGCCGACAGAAATGTGAGGCCATGCAGGAAAATTTACAGAAAACTGGAGCAAGTGCATATGGCATACCAAAAAATGGCCAAGAGGTGCCAGATGATGGAACAAGAGATTGAAAGCTTATCAAAAGATAAGCAAGAACTACAAGAAAATATGCTGAGAAATCCAGGTTGATCTTTTGCTGCTCATTTGAAGTATTAAAAGAGATGTTATCCATTTTGTACCTCCTATCCTTTATTTCTGTTTCAATAGGTGGATTTAGTTCTGATAAAGTTATCTGGAATCCAGGCAGAAGAGGAAACTAGATGAGATGTATGATCAGTTGAGAAGTGAGTATGAGTCTGTAAAGCGTACAGCAATCCAACCTGGAGGCAACTTTTTTCCAAGAACTGAACCAGACTTGTTCTCAGGCATGGGTAATTCGATGGATAGCAGAGACCCCCTCAGACAAGGTAATTTGTTCAAAATTAATCTATAGTAAAATTTTTAGCTCGATTTATGGACTTGAAGAATTAATCATGGAGAAGATTTTTCATATTTCAAATTTGAACAATTGGCTATACTAATTTTGTAAAGCAAACCTAATGATGTTGTCTGATTTCTATTTCAAATTTAGCAGAGAGCTAATTAATGTTTCCTTAAGCTCTCCCCAAAATACCAGTTGATTTATTGTCACAGAACGTTCGGTTGTTACCCCTGAAACTCCAGGGCAGAGAGAGGACATGTGGCCTTCAGCCAGACAGAAGAATTCCAACTCGGGTGCCTATGACCTTTCTGGGGGCTCACCAGCAAAGATTGCACCAGTTCCTGTAGATGCTGGAATCAGGAGACAGGCACACTCTTTGTTTGGACTTGGTCCGAGCAATCCTGCTTCTACTTTGCGCAATCTCATAATCTCACCCATGAAGCGGCCCCAGCTGTCACGTAGCCGCCTCACTTGTTTACATAAGGTTCATTCTCTGGTTGGTTTTCAATAAGCTGTTGGGATAATGTTCCAGGAGACACATGCCTATCAAGCAGGTGGTGCCTCTGAGTTTGATACTGTTCCAGCAGGGATGCAGTCTGCTGGTTGATGCCTCAATCAAGACAAGCAACATATCAACATGGTCCTCTTTTTAATGCTGCTGTAAATGTTTTTGTCTGACTGATCAAACTGATGTTTTAGGCTGTAACATAGGAGGGCAGCTGGGAATGTTGCAGTTTAGTCATTGCCATTAGCAGTCTCTCTTCTCTCTTTGCAAAATAGCTAGATGTTAAAAGTAACTATCATCCGACACAATGACTTTCATTCCAACCATTTGGTTGGAGGAATCCCATTCTGATTCCGATTTCAGGATGAAATGGGAATGGTCCAATCTATATAGAACTCAATCCCTATTTTCTTCTATGGATTTAAATTTTCATTTCAGTTTCGATTTTGATTCCAGTCACGAATCAAATGTTTTGGAGGGTTTGATCATTCTAATTTTGATTTCAAGCAATCCCGATTTTTATTTCCATTCCAATTTCAGTTACGAACTAAATATCTCTTCGATCTAGTTGATATCGTAAATAGTCAGGAGTGTCTTCATACGAGAATAGTGTTGCTTTTTTTATTACCTCGCATTCTAACTGATATGGGGAGATAATTCTCCTCATGGTACATAAGGCTTTGAAAAATCATGTTTACTGGCAACACTAACACGAGGTGTATAAGAAATCACAGCTTTGGGTGTCTCGCAGACTTGGCCACATTTGTTCTTCCATAATATTTTCTAGTTATGACTTCACTGATTGGAGACTTGGTTGATATTACGGATGTTTTCATAGATCAATGCAGTAGGAAAGCAGAGTTAGGATATGATACCTTTTCCCACTACCTTCTGAATATGGGTTGTAACAATTTACATATTAAGGTAAAATTTCTTAGAGCGCATTTTAATGAAAAATTCTAACTAACTAATTTCTGCAATTCTCTAGCAAATCCAATAGTTGAATTTTGGATGCAGGCCTTGATCTTGTGAGTATTTAGGACTTCTAAGTTTTTTTTTTTTTTTTTTATGGGATTTGGGTCAGTCTTTTTCAAAGATATTCAGATTATTTATGAATATACATCCTGTCTAATCTGATTTTGCATATTATGTTGGTCCCATAAATTTATAGAATTTGGATGCAAGCAGACCTAAGTTGTTACGAGTAGAAGGGGTGAGGTGGATGTAATTTGAGGCGTGAGGGGAAGGTATAAGGTGATGTGATTGGCGCTTAAGTAAGCGATTTTGATAGGAAACGTGAAAAGATAATATATGCTTGGATGCGTCCAATACTCCATTCCTTTTACCCGGTAGATGCGGACTTTTGGAGCACTTGCATGTTTTATTCCTCCAAAACTAGATTATTATTGTTATCTTTAATTTTATGGGATGTCTTCTCGGAGATATCCGATAAAATTACATCAGAATGAAGAGGGAATGATGCAGTAACTCTTGGTCTTTTGTAGCTGAAATTCTTTGCGGTGACAAGAATAGGTTGATGAGAAATTCTTTGTACACTGTGGGTAGTGTAGAAAATTCAATGTAGAGTGCACTGTGTCGTCTGATTGATCCATATAATAATTATTTTTTAACACATATTTAATATTATAAATTAATTTTTTATTAAAATTTATATAATAAAATATCTATCTTTTGAAAAAATTATGACATAGTGTAGCATAATATAGTTCAGAATGTCATAATATGGCTTAAGATATCATAATATGGGAGGGATATTTTGTCCAACTACTTTTCAAAGTGCATTTAATATCTGCAGGTCGGTTTTTCGTTTGAAAATTTTGAATGACGAAAATATCTTTATTTTTAGAAAAATTATGACATCCTGTGCATATTATGGATGGAGGATGTCATAATATGGACATAAAATGTTATAATTTTTCAAAGTATAAGAGCATTTTTGTCATACAAAATTTTTAAATAAAAAATCAATCAGCAAATATTAAATGCATGTTGGAAAGTGATGATTACATGGATCAATCAGACAGATGGTATACTCCATATCGGATTTTCTACACCGCCCATGGTGCATAAAGAATTTCACATAGATTGATTAACCCTACTTCAATTAATTTTGCAACTGGATAACCATTCTTTGCGATGACAAGATCAGGTTAGATCGGCATTGCTTCAGTTAATCTTGCAATGGAAAGGCTATAGATGTTTCTGCACTGAAGCTTCATCCAACTAGTTAGAGGAAACACATCTTAGAATTAGAGTATGAGCATATTATGCACTCAAATGGAAGAGGTAAGAGAGGAACAATCATTCATCCAAAAACAAAATGAAATAAGTAATTGGATTCGATTCTATTGACAGATATGGACATGAGCTATTATTCAGGGCCTGAATTCCTGGTATCTTTCTTTTAAGATGCCCTTCAACGATATTTTTTGACAAAAGAATCCATAGACCTCACATACAATACTTTCGGTTGTTTAGCCCTTGAAATCTTCAACATTTCACTTTCCTCAAAATAAAAATTTCTTAAAATTGTACTTTCTACTGGTCTCTTACTATATCCACTATGAGAATGCCAAGTATCCTGATTCAGTTATTTGGAATGTTTTTTCCGGAAGCACTTGATTGGATGTGAGAAACATGAAAACAGAACTAGTGAACTATAAATACATTATTTGAAGCGAATTCATATATGCCAATATTAACTCTTAAGATAAAAAAATCAAAAATCGCATGTCTAACATTATGTCTTGGTACATGGGAGGCAATTTTGGACTAGCCAATGGAGGATAGCTCTATTTTAGCATACCTTCGGATATCAATGGAGGTGGGATGGGAACTAAGATCTCTCATACAATTGTGGGCAGCCATTGGATGCAAATTAATTGGCACTATCACGAATCCAATATTGTTGTTGAATATAGTGAGTTTATATTTGTATCAGGTAACTAACATTTTAAAAATTGAATGTGATTACCGTACACTCTTACCTTTAGGACAATCAAGCCATGTTATCATTCTTCTGAGATTCCATCTAAGCAACATGAACCAAATGTATCATATTCAGTTTGCTTATTTACTGTAGCTGTTGCAAGCAAATGTTCTATAGTAAATTTTGTTAGATGGTCTTGGCTAAGTGATCTAGAAAATCATTGGACATGTTCTGATTCGACTTGGCTGTTGGTTGGATGGGATTTGGAAGCAACATTCGACTCAAATGCAAATAAAATTTGGATGGCCACCACACCTAATATAGGAGAAATTTGGCAATCTAACAGAAACAAATTGACGAAGAAGTCAATATCTAACTTCCGTCTAAATTTAAATTTTATAATATTTTTATGTTAAAAATAGTAGCTCCAACTGAAAGAGGAATCTGATCTTGATTTTAAAAGATAAACCTTAATTGTATGAATAGAGGCATTATATATACCATAGTTTTATGCATATGCATCGGAAGAAAGCGACAAGGAATGTACTTTGCTTTTCATCTATTTTCTCTTTTAGCTAGAAAAGAAATTTTGATTTGATTTCAAAGCCTCGAACCTCATTAGTACAAATGGAGAATTTGTCAAATAGTTTATTCTCTCAACGAAAAGAATGGGTTTAAATCCTCCTGTTCAAAAATTCTTAATATTTTCAATATTTATTCTGAGAGATTTGAGTTGAGTGAGTGAAAATTTCGTTGTTCTTCTTCCCAATTGGATCAGCAAGCCACAAATCAGATTTACTCACTAGTGTTTTAATGAGGATCTTACTGTTGTGATTCACCGGGAGGGATGTGTACAATATCTTCCTTGGTGGATTTCTTAGATGTAAGAAGATGTGTTGCAAGGATGCGGGTTGTGTGTGAAAGCTGCTTATGTGCACTTGATGTGTTGAGCTTGATGGTCATTACATGGTGGTATCTCGAAGATGAGGAGGAAATAAAAGTTCTTATTAGCAATCATGTCCCAATTACAATAGAGTGTTTGTTGTTCTTATTTTGAGCACTACGATAAAGGGAAGCCCAACAAATATATACTACAGCGATGTTGCCACTGAACCCATCTTGACCAGTTAGCACCCTCAATATAGTGTTCGTCTGTAACTTTCCGCTCACTTCACTTGCGAGTGATGCAACTTCCACTACGTTGCATTTTCATTGTTCCACTCACCATTTAAAATTGCAATCATCAACTGAATACACGCTTCTTAGTTGAATGACCAGTTCATACACAATAGACTACTTTCTTTTTTCTTTTTACTATATAAAATGGAGACTATTGTGCATTAGCACAGTAGTCACCAACTTTATTCATCATAAAATCTGTACAATGATACAGAAGCAAAGAAATTTACAAGAATGAACTTTTTTTTTTTCGCTTTTGGTTTTTGTGCATTCTGTGAACACTTGTCAATGTTGTCCCACATTAATAATCTTTTCAAAGTTAAAATCTTTTGTATGAATTTTTAGATTACAAATTTAGTTTGGTCTGCTTATAACTCTAGCTTAAAATTTGAGAAGAATTATCACATGGAAAATCATGGCATTACTTTATCTTTCTTCTTAACAATGTTTTCTTGAATTTATGATAATATAGTCTTCTCAGGATATATCACGAATCCAACTACAAACTCATATTTCTTATCTTTGTTTGCACTTATGTAACACCATAAAGAAAGTTGGATAGATATTCTCCATTAGACTTTCCCTTCTTTGCTTGGTTCTTTCCCAAGTTTGTGAGAATCTCCAAAGGTTGCTTCACAGTTGTGTGAGCTTAAACTACAAAATTAAAAGGTTGGTCTTCTATTGCCAATTGACCTTCTAAGGTAGTCCCTCACCAACATTGTTAGTTGGGAACTTGACATTTAATTCCATGACTAACACTTGAAACTCCATGTCAAACTGATGCAAAAGTAACTAAATTCTTCGGACAAATTGAGCATCTCTTTCACCTGGACATGGAAACAAATCTCTTTCTGGCATGATCAACCTCTTAAACAAGACTTCCAGTGCTGTTCCTGCTAACAGTGAAACCGAATATCACTGTAGAGGAGTTTTTGTCAGCAATATAAACTAGAATTCTATTTCAGGACGATCTAACTTCAATTGACACTGGAATATACTAGCAACTCTTGACTTGCATCAAAACAATGAATCTCATGAATTTTCGGATACAGTGGCCATTTGGAAATGGAACAAAAGGAGTCCACTTTCCCAGTGAAAGACTGCTCCAACTTTCTAAGCAATGGTGGAATTCTGTCACGGTTTGCCAAAGCTGACTGGAAACACAGCTACCAGAGAGAGAATTTTCAACTAGCTCCTGTTCCATAATAAAGTCTTCGCTGCAGAAAATCTGAGGAAAAGAAAGATCCAAGGACCATCCTTCAGCTTGCTCTGCTGCTCTGAAGATGAAACGACTGATCATCTATTCATTTCCTGCAGCTTCACTAGGATGACATAACATCGAACCATTCAAAAACTTCACATCTACTCTCTCTCCCAAACACCATCAGGAACATGTGCACAGAGATGGAGGGGAAACTACCAAAGAGCACATCAAAACTAGCATCGGATAGCTTAGTTGCGGTTGTTTGTTTGTTGGTCCTTATGGAAAGAACGGAATGTGAGGCTATTTTGATTCGAAGCACCATCACGGATCAAGCTATACCACGAATGCATCTCCCTCCTTGCAATGGGATCTCATACCATCAAGGGAAAGCTAAACACACCACTGACGAAATGGTCTCAACCCGGAAGGAAGAAGGATACAACTCTGGAAAACTTACCAACATGGAAAATTCTCCAGCTCTAATCGATTTAGTCAACGAGGAGGCTGGGTTTAATAACTCATGGTCCAAGGGGACAAAATTCCAGCGAACCCAGACCAAGGTGTACGCTACACCTTGCAACTTTCCAACAGTACACCTTAAACCTACCCCATATTTGTACAGGATAAGACTTTGGTTGCCTTGCTTCGTTATGACTTCCTTTCAATTTATTGGGACCGGTGGGTTTACATGATTTCGAAGTTTAAACTATGATGACATGCCCGACTCAACATGCAACATGTCATTGTAAGTAGCATTTTTCGCATATCCAAACAATTTCCTTGGTTCAGCACTTCACACCATACACAATACCATATTTTCTGGTACAATACCCAATACTATATATATATATATATATATATTCGTAAAACCCAATACTATATCTTTAATTAAAACTGAATAAATGCTTCCATTTTCCGTCCATGTATTCATCCGATCCAATAACTGTTTCAAATTATAACTAGTCATTACCTTTTCAGGTAACGATTCATAGTTGATTAAACATTCGCTTCAAATATATGCCTTAACAGTACTGTATATACTGGCATTTGAATTTTGGCTGCAAGCATGTATAGGAAAGGAGAGGATCCATATACAATATTTTGAAGTTATATAAATGTACAAATTATACAGGAGGACATGTGGAAATTTTTTTCTCATTAACACTCAATTTGATGCATAAAAACTCGTCTTTCAGAGCTTCTTTAATCAATTGTCCATATGCCAATCTTCTTCTTAATGTGGGATTCTTATCCGTTTGCTCAAACATTTTTGAGTTTGTAATTACTCAAACTTGCAAGCTTGCTTGCGAACAATTCCAATTTCTTGTTGACTTTCCCTTGTGTTTTGAACAGATTTCAAGATTTTGGAGCATGTTAGAATAAAAATATAACGTTCGGCTCACCTTCTTTGGCCATAGGGACCTAGATACGCCTGCAAAATGTGTGACCCACGTAATTGTTTTAACCTCTTCGTTCACTTTTTTAAGTTCCACCGCGAATGATGACATACCCACACTTTATCTTTCCCCACCTTGTCTTAACTCTTAAGTTTATACTCTCCCCTCCCCCACCCCTCCTCTCCCAAATGGCTTCTTGTTCCCACCTCATCCTCCCCATGAGCCTCCATGGGAAGCTGTGCCTTCACTTCGTCACCCTAAACTCCAGCCAATCCACCGTCACTCTTTTCTAACAAATCTACCCAATATCTGATAGACTTTGTCCTCTTTTGGTGTTTTTTTTTTCTGGTATCCAGTGGATCCCTCGTCACTCTTTTCTAAGAATCTACCCTACACCTAGGTAGTTTTGTCCTTTTCTTCTTCTTGTTTTTTTTTTCCCTTTTTTGCGTTGCAAAACTAATCTTTGTCCTTTACCATGCTCCACCTTTTCAATATCCAATCGGCCTCTTTGCTCCCAATTAGTCTCCATCAATCATCTACCTTATAATTCTTTTAGTTAATTATATAATTATTTGGGCAGTGGAGGACAATAGAGGCGTCTGAGAAGAATGTTCTTCTTTTTTGCTGAAAAAAAGGAACCACTTCAGTCAAAAAAGAAGAAAAAAAGGAACCTCAAACCAAATAGCAGGTGAATCTGAACTTTGGACTGAAAATTACTTCTATCTACCAAATTCATATCTGCTTCAACCACGGTATGCCTGTGAAAGGAATTAATGACTAGCTTTTCAAAAAAGAATTAAATACCTTCACCTTTTT
>KE504708.1:785835-810868 GCA_000441515.1 Elaeis oleifera | reverse complement strand
TGTATACATATATATATATACATATATATATATATAGACACACACACATATCTGTGTGTGTGTATATGTATGTATGTATATGTTCTGACAAGTACTAGTTTTTTAGAAATATAATAGAAATGCAACCAATGTTCGAACCCCAAACTCTCGGTAGTGCAGGCATGCACTTGGAGAGGGGTGCCAACTAGACCCCCCTTTTTTTTTCTTTTATTTTTCTGTTTGGAAGTAGATGGTGGTTATACGTTTATTTGTTGTTTGCTTATTTGTTTTTGGGTATCTTTTTGGGGTCACTAGAATGATGTCACCGAGCTGAGGCTCCGCCTCCGGCTGGAAGTGGTTTGTCCACGCGATGCATATAAAAGTTAGCCCGCCCTTAGGAAGCCAGTCCACCACGCCAAAGGAACTTCAAGGGAGAATATTTAAAGAGTCAGCACCTTATATTTCAAAGTTACGCTTATAAGTTCAATTCTCTCATCCAATAACGTACAAGATTGAAGGTTTAGCTGAGGAGTTACCCTATTACTCCCCTCTCTTATTTACGTAGGCTCAATTCGAAACCCAACAGATATGAACTCATGGACAGAATAAGCTTAACATCCCTTCAAATCCTCAAATTGAATGCATTACAGGAAACAGTAAAATGATATGCAGACTTGAGAGAAATCATCTTGGTGTGAAAATGGTGTATTTTGAAAAGTCTGAATCAAACACCTGGCCACTTTTCACTCAAAAGTTCTTTAAAAAATCACCTGGCCGCTTAAAATGCTCGCCTTAACACCAAGCACTTTAACGCAAGGATTCATGACGTCCTGGCAGTGCGGGAAGGTAACGTGAATACCGCACCTTTGCTACAGGAACTGGAACTTAGAACAGCGGTGTGTTTGTGAGAGAGAGAGAGAGGGAGAGCCCTGATCACTACCAACCGTGACCTGATCAGATCATTTGGTTTTGAAATAAAACAAAGGAAATAGTACGGCCATGCTCTTTTTTCATGAGCTTATTCACAGGGCCAGCGTGATCAGAAAGAGAGAGAGAGAGAGAGAGAGGAAATAGAGGGAGAGCTACGTGGCCCCACTGGTACCACGCATCCATCACCAACCAAAATATATTAATATTTATTATATGCTCGTTTTGGACAAAAGAGTGGCTAAAATTAAATTGAATAAAATTGTTACTCCAAAATGATATCCTGCAACACCAGAGCATCCCAAGAGCTGAGACTGTAGCGTTCCAGCATCACTCTGACCTGAGGCGTAAGTGGTCCAATGCTTGGCATCGATATAAACATTACTTTAAACAATATAGATTATCATAGGCCACAAAATAAAATATAAATTTAAATAATTAAATATTATAATTAAGTAAATAAGTAGTTTAAATTTTGAGAAACCACATTGGCCATGTACATCTGATTTGATTATGTACTTAACCGATTTGATATATATTTTGATCCACATTTATGTGACGAAGAGTATGGATCCCAACAAAGCCTGAAATTCGAACGTAATTGGGTAACTCAATCTAGCTTTGCATTTTCTTTTCTTTTTTTTTATTTTTTTTTTAATTATACAATCGGAATAGAAGGACCACCAAAATCTCCAACCAAAAGATTTTATTAAGAAGCTACATGGCACCTCCATCCAAAGACGTTGCACTTTCTCAGAGTCTATTACTTGTCATATTTGTATTAGGATTGTATTCTTAATTTATTTAATATTTCAATTCTAATTGGAATAGATTATCTTTTAGTACTTGTCTAAGTTAAATTAGGTCAAGCCTTAGCCATAATATATTACAATATATTATTTAGTTAGAGATAGAAGTGATGTTTTCATTCTTTAGTGGAGAGTGTGTTGTTTTATTAAGAGGGAGAGAAACTTACATGAGTTGGAGTTGGGAGATTTTTTTTTGTTAGGCATCTTTGTGAAATAAAGTATAACTATTATTTAGCCTTTCTTTCTTTTAAGTAATTTAGTTCTATCTACAATTTTTTTGTACTACTATTGCTTGATTTAATTGGTATTTGTTGTGAAGTCTTGATTCGCACATTTGATTTACCCTGATTGTATACTGATCTATTTGATATGATCAGAGTGATAGATTTTGATCAGATTGGTGGTTTGTATGTTTGTGGTTCTATAAAGTATTAGAGTTATAGACTTTGAGATTAATAGTTTGTGTGTTTGTAGTTTGATGTGGTTGAAGAGTTTTCAATAATTTATTATACAAGAATGCAAGTATGTATATTTTATTTAATAATTCAAAAAATGAATCATTATGATTGATGCTATTGCTATATCTCTCATCAAAATCCATATATCCGACTTCACCAACATCAATATGGTTGCTTTTGCTACTACCATCTGTCTCTACAAGTTGAACAATTGCTTTCCAATTTGAAAGTTTATTGTCAGATCTTATTTGATAGGATAAGATTTGTGGAATATCTTGAAAGAGTTAGAGACGGTGTTAATAGATACTTATAATAATGAGGTTGAAAGAGTTAGAGATGGTGTCACTAGACTTCATTTCTTTTAGCCGCATGCTTGCTGGAATCCTGTGTTTCTTTGAAAGGAGGAACTTTTGTGTATCTTTTAAGCATGGTTTGAAGCTTGATATAATCACATTTTCTTTGCCTGCCTCCTGTAGTGCCATATTATCTTGGTTTCATTTTGTGATCTTGGGCCATTAGATATGTTCAGGGCCCAATGTCTGATTTATATCCAAAGTCAGTGCTGTCCCCTCTTATTTCCTTACATTAATGCAGGTCTGTTTACCAAAAAAAAAAGGTTGAAAGAAGAAAATGGAACTTGAAAGATGAAAAAGTAATGTCCATTCTCTAAGCTATAGTTAATCAAGAGAATTATCTTCATATTTAATATATAAAAGAGTTAAAGAAAGTAGGAGATATTTTGCAGTCATCTACTCAAGATCTATCAAGGTAATACATCTCAAATTAACAAAATACAGAAATTACCTAAAGATTGGATTTGGTTCCAAGCTTCTCTGAAAATTTAAAGAATAGTAGAATTGGTTCAAAAATTGAGATTTGAAGTAGAGGAAGCTTGATCAGTTAGAGACTACATTAAGTTCAAAAAACTCAACATATATAGAAAAGTTAATCAACTCAAGGGTCGTCAATTTAGGAAAGAATTTGAAGCAAAAGGAGCTCGATTAGATAGGTGCCATGTCAAGTTCAAAAAACAATGTCTTTAATTAACTAGTTGATTTTGAAGTTACTTATTAAGAGTCAAAAGATGTTACAATAGGTCTAGTCATATAGATCAATACTGAGGATTCAAATCATATAGAAGAATGTTATATTGAAGCTATTCAAGAGAGATTTTTCATGTGAAGATTTAATCAATCATGAGGATGAAGAGTGAACTAATTTTGAAATAATTATAGAAGTCAATAAATAAGAAGAAATATTCTCGGTATGGATGATTCATGTCGTACCTTAGTTTTCGACAAAACTTTTAGTGTGCCAATTAGTTTAGAATTTATTCTAAAGTTTTAGTTGTTAGAAGACTTTATGCATGAGAATTTAATTTAGTATATAGGGGCTAATTGTACTCAGATGCATGAAGTAACCCAACTAGAGACATGTGCATGTGGTCATAGTTTTATTTTGATTTTACTTATATGTGGATAATGGTCGAAACTGTTGCAAGCAATGATTGCAATTGATAACTTGATATCCAATAGTGCAAGCTAGATGCTTGATGAAATCTCTATATTGTGATCATAAAGTAAATGTTGAGAGAAAGTATCAGAGAACATCGTTGATTTTGCTAAAAGCATCAAAGAGAACAAGCCAATGAAGGAACTATTTTCGAAGCCAATAAAAGAGTTTTATTATTTAATTATTGATTTGATAAATTATTATATGTTGCTATTATTGTAGTATTATATATTGGCTATGAATGTTGTGGTGCTTCACAACAAGTCCAACATAATCAATTTGAACTTCGCAACAAGAAAGTATTGGGCGTCTATTGTTTGTCATGCATGCTTGTATTAGAATTCTATTCTTAGATTATCTTTGTTTTCTATTCCAGTCGTAAGAGTTTATCTTTTAGCATAGTATATTAACATTTGTTATCTAGTTGGGGATAAGTAATGATATTATTGTCCTTTAATGAGAGATGTACGTGTTTTGTTTTTAAGTGGAAGAGAAAGTGTGGCTTTGGTG
This sequence comes from Elaeis oleifera, assembly GCA_000441515.1. Classification (NCBI taxonomy): domain Eukaryota; kingdom Viridiplantae; phylum Streptophyta; class Magnoliopsida; order Arecales; family Arecaceae; genus Elaeis; species Elaeis oleifera. The sequence goes on along the minus strand of KE504708.1, from coordinate 806,673 downwards.
AGAGGGGAAGAGAGCTACGTGAGTTGGAGTTAGAAAATATTTTTTCATGAGGCATTTTTGTGTAAGAGAGTGGAACCATTATTTTAGTCCTTTTTTTTGAGTAATTTACTTCTCTCTCCAAATTTTTCTTGTACTATTGTTGATTGATTTAATTGGTGTCTGTTATATATATATTTTATATTAGCACATTCGATCTACTCTGGATAACATACTGTTTTGCAGTCTTTAAATGTATTTAAAGCAAATCTACATCCTGAATTGATCGATATATTGAAAGTAACTAACTCAGAGTAAAAAAGTTATATTTTGAAAACAAATAAATAGGAATGATATTTCAACTAAAATTATATATCACATAGACAAGTTACTTATTTTGAGATTTGTCAATTAAAATCCTTCAAATAAGACAAGTCTCTCATAAATTGAAATTAACAAGTGTTAAACACCTTGAACATGAAGCCGTCGGTTACTACCAAAACATATAATGTAGTGATTATTTAAAAGCATGTTGTTAATTTGTTTCTTCTAAGATTTTAGCTCTTTCTGAAAAAAAGATATAGTGAAAAGGCGGGCGTTGGGAAGGATTGTAGAAAGATGATTTGGCTTGGCTGCGGGCATGTTTCTTGGACTATCTCAGTGTTGCATCATGAACCAATGTGACCGTTCAGATACCGGAGGCCTCCCATTTTACTCTCTGTGATAACAAAACCATTAACTTTGTTACCATTCTTTATTCAAGTACCTTCCATTAGAATGGCCCTTATAGCAGCTACTGTCGTTGCCCCCAAAGACTTGTTCTGGGCTAAATCGGGCAAACAGCGTTCGCTTCAGTATATTTATTCAACGGCTTGGGAGGAAGGGTCATGGGCTTTATTGAAGCTTGATGCCTTTTTTCTATTGGGGTGATGCGCCAACCAAGGAATCAGCAGAAAAGAGAGGAAATCTCCCACTATCTGCGTATATCTGGAGAGAGAAGCTCGCTCTCTAAAAGATGCTCCGCTGGCTTCATACTTACCTGAAACAATCAATGGATGCACGTCTTTTAGTTCGAGTTTCCATATATCAACGTAGTCGTTGAAAAAAAAAAAGACATGTAAGAAGAGAAAAGCAAAGCATTTAAGAGTGCATTTGATAAAAGGAGGTCTTCTTAAACTGTGGTTAGATGAGTTCTCAATGGAAATAAGTCATCAAATCAGTTCCAGTCTCCCAATATTCAACGCAGACAAGGAAACAGCCTGACATCGGAAGGAGTCTCCAGGTGGAGATTTTTTTTTTTTTTAAAAAAAGAAGACTAGAATCGGTGGACTAAACATTATTAGGTTTGAAATGTAAAACTATAAGCATCGAAGTTGTAAATTACAAACTAATGGCTTGAAGCATAACAAAGTACATGATACTATAAACTATCTCAATGGTTAAATTTTTTCGCCTGTCACATTCTTATTTTTTTAATTATGGCTTGAACAATGGATAGCATTAATATATATGACGATTTTTTTCCACTTTTTTTCTTCTTTGTTCTTCACGCCAAATTAAGATGCGAAACCTGGCGACTCAAGCCGGGTATGTATAGCCAAGCTGACCAAGTTCTGCTCATTATGATGACACACAGCGGCCGCGTCATTTCCATCTCGAGAGACTCCCTTTAGACGTACTTATTCCCCACTTTTTACATACTTGTAGAAAGAAGAGAATTTTTTTTTTTTGGTAAAGAAAGAAAAGAATCCTTTAACACGCACTATATGTAATTAATCAGCCGGCGTTAAGTCCATATAACTCTAATCAATCTTTTCTTCGCCAAATAGCTTCAGTCCAAAATAATGTTTCCGTTTTGTTCTTCCAAACCTTCTCTCGCTGTCTCCCTCATAAAAAACACAAATAAAAAATTCTACCGGTACTTCCATTAACTCAGCTTAAAAAAAAAAAAACTTCAATTTTCTCCAACATCACTGTTGACTTGAAACTCTTTGTATATTCTTCACTGAAGGACAGCTGGTTCCAAGCCGAGCCGTTTTGATAGATGTCCTTTTCTAATATATTAATATGAAGAATAAGAACAAATACGGGAAGTGGAGGTGACGCATAGGCTTCTGTCACCTCTCGCTCAACGCTCTCATTCCTGGCCCTCTGTTCAAGCGTACACCACTGGAATAACCTTTGCCATGTGTGCCCTCGTGGTGCCAGTTCACTCTTCCATAGTGGAACAGTCGATCTGTACGGCCCAGATCTCCCTCCCCAACCCTTCCCCTCATTTATCCGCGTTTTTTTAAAAAAAAAAAACCTGAAGAAGGAAAAGAAAAGCCACATACAAAATCCTATACCACGGCAAGTCAGTCTCGTCCAATTTTGGGCAACTTCGCCTGCCTACATTTGGATGCCGGTTAACACTCCAACAAGACACCATTCTTTTCGTTCCCTGATCAATCTCTCTCTCTCTCTTACACTACCAAACTTTCCTAAACCGACAATCGCTAACGTCCACTCGCTTATTTATTCGCCCACGAAGTGGCAGCAGAAGGCCAATCCGTCCATGGTACGAGATCCAGTACCCAATCACGTGCCAGCAAACGTTGGGCATTTTTTTTTCTTTTCCTTTTTTTTTCGGGGCGCTGCACCAGAAGCCAAGTGATCCCTGAGTAATCTCAGCCATCTGATCGGATTCCGACGTCGGATCCGTATGCTCCGGGTGTCGTGGATGACCGGCCCGAGGCTCCCGAGTGCGGGTCCCACCGTCCCGGCCTACGGGAGCCCTGGGCGCTGTCGTTTCGAGGCCAAGCGAGTGGGGCGATCCATGTGCCATGTCCCATGCTCGTTCCCCATCATAATGATGATGAATGCCACCTTCACATGATGCCACGATCCCGTCATGCCAAACGACGGTCACGATTTGGTCCACGGCATGCTATCACTTACATATGGTAGAAATATGTCCATATTTTTCCATCATACGTCGCTTTCGGCCATAAATTGGGAGAGAGGAAGTGGGAATAAAAACCGAGGTGGAGAGCGAGCGGGAAACTGGATAGGGGCTAAAAGCAAAGCGGTTGCCCCCTCCTCCGCTTTATTTATCTTTACTCCAAGTCTCTACCACCGCTTTCTCCACCCTCTCTCTCTCTCTCTCTCTCTCTCTCTGCCTCTTTCGGGAATAATAAGATTCCCTCCGGCGGAGGAGAGCTGGTTTTCTCCCTCCTCGTTTCTGAGGGTGAAGCAAGAAGGTTCGTCATGGAGGGCTTCTCGATCCGGTTAGTTTCATGGATCCTTTTAGACTTTAATTTTTTCTTGATTTTTTTTTATTTGCTTGGATATCATCGATTCTGGATTTTCTTTTTTTTTTTTTAATTTCATGANCTTTTTGAAGGGAGTACACGGAGAAGATGAGGAGCGTGGACTTCGAGAAATGCTGGCCGTTCAATTGGGACGGTGAGGGAGGAGAGACGGGGCGGTCGCTGCCGCCGATCTTGTGGCGGAAGTTCAGATGGTGGTCCGACGAGCTTCGGGCGGCGCGATTGGCTGCTGGGAAGCCGGAGGGAATCGATGCCAGGGTTGGGCTGGAGAAGAACGCGGATGAGAAGGTGATTCCAATTCCTATCAACGAATCCATCATCGAAACCCTCCCGTGGAGCCACCGGTGGATGGGAACCCCGTTGAGGCGGCGGCGATGGCGGCGGCGGTGGCGGTGGAGAAGGAGGGGAAGCAGGTGAGAGTTCCCTCGAGGGGAAGCAAAGGGCGCCCAAGAAGCGGTCCATCGTCGAGCTGTTGCCGTGGCGCCGCCGGTCGATACCTTGGAAGATGACGCCAGTGGCAGTGACGTCGGACGAGAAGCAGACAGAGAAGATGGGGAAGAAAGAGATCAACAAGTGGAGGTGAGGGATCTGGGATCCGGGGATAAGAGCGGTGGAGAGTCTTTGGAGGCGCTGAGGAAAAGAAAGGTACTGGATATGAAAGACGATGAGAAGAAGCAGGAGAAGGTGAGGAAGATTAAGGAAAAGATCGGGAAGAAGACGAAAAAGAAGAAGCTCAAGGTCGAGATCTGCGCTGCCAAAAAGGTATGTTACCGACTCCTTGAATCATGCCTCGCTCTCACCTTTTGGAAATGAGATGAGTTTGTTTTCTTCTCCACTTTTTGCAACTCTATATCTAGAGGTAATAATTCCAGTGCCCCACTCTCTCATACCTCGCACATCGTACGGTTCGCAGATGTCACGACTATATATGTGGGTTATTTATCTGGTTTTTGGGTATTATTTGTACTATTATCGTATTTTGCTTTGTTGAGTGTTAATCATATGTGCATGCAATTGGGTACAAGATGGTTAATTATGCCGGCATTAGAGGAACGCTACTGATAACTTCTTTGGCTGGCTGGGGGTTAGCGTCATTTTATGTGTAACTTGATGGTATCAGGAGCCGTAGCTTCGTGAAATCAACTCAGGACTATTAGGTGAGTTGATTGTGGTGTGGTATTAAGGGTTACATATGTTTACAAAATGTTTTGATACGTCAGGTTGCTTTGTTATGCTAAAAGTTTTACAGCATGATGGAATATCTAACTCATGATTTGGTGGTGTGGTAAAATTGTTCATTGTCTCTCTTGTGCCCTCATGTGGTATGGGCAAAAAGAGAACTTCTATTAACTACGTTTGCTTGATTTTGTGTTTCCTAGATGCTGTTTAAACATATAGTTTTTGCTTTATATGTCCTTAAATATTCTGATGTCAGATTTATTCTTTCAACATCAAAGTATTTCCACCATCAAATAATGAACTTAATAAATTTCTTGGTTCGTCGAATTTGACAATCATATTATTTTAATTTCTTTGTTTTGGTGCAAAGCTAATTGTAAGTCTTTTGGTTGCTTCTTAATTAGCATGAAGTGCCTGCACCTAGAGTTCTCCCATTACATCTCATGCATAATCGTGTTCCTTTCCCTTTTTTCGTTCTTTCCTTCTTCCTTTCTTTTTTTTTCGATAAAAAACTGTGCACCCATAGTGATGCTCTTATTTCTAACTGCTTAAAAGTTTACCTTCACCTCTGTACTCGCAACTCTTTGCTGTATATGCGGATGAAGCTACAGATAACTTGGTAATATATTCACATAATTCGCTGAACGTCGAGGTAAATTGTCAATAATTAGTATGTTAATTTGGTAAAAGGTAAATGAAATGACAGAATATTTCTTGCTGTAATACCTTCAAATCCCACTGCTCTTTTAAATCATCTTACATCTTTTCTCATGCGCTGGATAAGCGTATGTGGTACGTAATTGGAACAGAAAGACTTTTCTGTAAGCGTTAAACTTCTGCTGCTGAACTTGCTTTTGGTTGCTAGCTCCCAGTTACTGCCTCATTTATTCATAAGTTGGGAATGGCTTAGATTGGTAGGATCCACATGACCTTTCTGGAAAAGCGAGGTTGATTTATTTATTTATCTCTTCTTTTTTTTTTTAGTTTATTTTATTTTATTTGGTTTGTGGTTCTTTTTTTTGTTGGGGGAGGGGGTGGTGTGCTGTGCAGGCTGTGCTTTACGATATGAACTCTTTAAGAGGACTCAAGAGAGAGAGCACAAAGTTGCTAGCTTTGCTGCACAATAGGCAGCTTAGTGCTATCCTGAAGAACTAGTGATTTTTGATATTCATTTCAGGTGAAAAGGGATCAGCTAGGAGTTTTTTCTTGGAAGCTATTATAGGAGGGCCAAATTGGTAGTTTCTATTGTGATTTGATACTAAAAATGCTTCTAGGATTGTGTGATACAATGTGTGGATTTATTCCGAAAGGGGATTATATTAAGAAGGTGGAAGTGGCTAAATGATTAAGAAACATCAAACACGTGGAGAAAGTGGGTTATCTCTAAAGTATTCTTGGTAATTTGCATTGGAAGGAGTTGCCAGATCGAAGGATGTGGCAGTGAAATTGGGGTACAATTTTCCACCAAGTATTTATCCAATAAAATCCTTTACAGTGAGAAACTTTATTAGAAGGGCATGGACTAGGGTTAGTAACTGTGCTTTGTGTCCAAGTGGTAGCACTTGTCACGTTTTATTGAATGCTTTTATTATTTGTCACTTTTACATGCAAAGTACTTCTGTTAATAATAACAAAAAGCTGGTCAGATTATACATCTGAGGTGAAGTGCTTTCACCTCAAAACTGCATGGAAGTTTCTGTATAGTTGAGCATGCACAAACATAACAAAATAAATATGCCGAATTTCATCAACTAAATCAAGATGTCTGTAATCTCTGTTAGCATGAGATTTGCCAATTTGACTCTTTTTTTACTCAAAACTTTCACGTTTTCGGCCTATATGATCCTGGGATACTGAAGATCTAGAAGACCCTGAAGTAGTGCACACGTGCACTGTACTCAGATTTGAAATTAGATTATAGGCAATTTTTTTCTATTTTTATATGTTTAGAAAATCCTCCTTGACCCTGAATTTGCATTAGTCATAGAGGATTAGGGCCCTAGCCTTCTGAAAAATTTGGGGATGTCCACCAGTTATATGTGATGTCTAATCAACACTTTCTTGAATGGAGACCTTAAAGAATAAATACATGAAGTCCCTTTTGGTTTCCAAATTTGTGGTGGAGGGATGTATCAGAAGGTGTGTGGGTTAAAGTTTAGTGTCTATGCCTCAAACAATAACCTCAAGCATGGTTTAATAGATTGTGGCCGACCATGAGCAACTAAGCTACATAAGTTTCCATGAAGAAAATTTTGTCAAGAGAAAAGCTGCATGACCAAAATCCTTGCATTCTTTGTATATGATTATTGGAAATGATGAAGGGGGGATCCAGGATTGTGAAAGGTATTTCAACAATCTTTGATATCAAAGACCAATGATTGCAACTTTCACTGAAATAACCATATATATAACTGTGTTTTCATTTTTCACATTGACTGTTACAGGTTTGTGGTTAGGGTTGTGGATGTTGGCTTTTGAGACAGTATAGTTTATATGCTCTCTTTGCCATATTTATTTTATCTTTGGCACACAATATTACCAATTTCTGGTCTAAGATATTTTATGGCTGCTAGTAGTCATCTTTTTAGATGTTTTTCATGGTGTGAGGGTTAGTAATTTAATCTTGTTAGTGACATATGAAGCTCCATTTGAGAGGTAGAAATACATAAAGAAAAATAATAATTGAAATACCAAATCTCCTATACATGTTAATTTTAAGGTGGTTCATGAGCAAGGATTTAAATGCCAATCACATTATCATTTTTCATGTCATACAATTTTTATTTGCTACATAGTTACACATGGGTGAATACTGCATATCAGCTGATATTTGTGAAATTGGCTAATATCATAGTGTATCTTATTGACATGCTTTCTTTCAGAAAATCTTACTGATATGCAGTTTTACGGCATTAAGAGGGTTCCCTGCCTATTGGATTGAGCATATATTTTCCAAACTTGGACGAATGGAATTTTTTCTCTTTTTGTTCGGTTTTGGTTCATAAGAGGTAGAGAAGCACTTGAAATAGCAGTAGCCACAGCTTTAAAAGTTAAACATAGTCAAAAGGTTGTTGGCTTTCTTGATTTTAAACATGTGAGAATTCTTTTGCATTGTTCAGGAAATTGATGAATATATTTGCTTATAGGTTCTTTTGCATTCTTATGGATATATTTTAGATGGACATAGTGGTGCAATTTTCTTGTATCCTTTGATAAATTTCTTAAAAAGTGACATTTAATCCATTCAGATGAGTTTGTGTTTGATATGTGGTGGGTAAAGAATGATCTCTGTAGCGTTGTATTTCTTTTGAGCAAAATGTCGTCAAACTACCTGATGTTTATTCTACAGAATTACATCTTCATACTAAATTTAGTGTGGAGATGAGTAAAGGTGTCTAGCTGTGTTTTTGTATTTATGTTCTTTTTCTGGTACAGCTGTATCCATCTCACCTTTCTTAAATCATTCATTTGGTGGTGACATGGCACATGCTTGACTAGCCTCTTGTCTATATCTTCGTATCTAAAGCAATTACATGATGCCTTGCATTTTTTAAAAGAGCCAAAATTCCTGTTTGAATGGTTGTACTATGTCTATTTGTAATTGAATAGTACAGAAAGTTTATCTAAATCAGAATGTCATAAGTATATCCTGATAGTGCCATGCATCCATTCATGCTGATGAGTGATAGTAATTAGCACAACATGTGGTTCTAAATGGTATCTGATTGATAATTATGTTAGGGATATTGTAACTCAATCAATATTCACAGACACTCTACCTAATATGTATGAGACTATCCAAGCCATTTTATTCATCACATAGTCAAACCATAGATTGATGTTATCCTTGATATCACTTGGCATATTATGGTGAGTTTAAATATTTAAGAGGTGCATAAAATCTGATGGATTATTGGTATAAGTACATGTTGAATTGTGATGGACTATTGGTAGATGTATAGTGCATGTTATGCATCTTCGCGTGATGCAAAGCAATCAATTTTAGCAAGGGTTGCTTGAGTATTAAAATATACTAGAGAGAGAACTTGAATCTCACAAGCTTTGGGAGAAGAAAGATTTGAAGGGATCTTTACTTATAATGATTTGAAGGGATCTTTACTGATGATTTAAATGCAGGTCTAAGTCAAAGGTGGGATCCTTGCTGAACTATGAAGCCTTGCTGGATGTAGTGGATGGGCTATAATAAGGTCTTAAGCAATCAATATGGTCCCTTATGTACTGACTTGCATGATGGGCATTGGTTGTCTTCAACATAATGTTGTAGTTCACTGCTATAGCAAGCATGATGCCCTTAATTGAGAAGTGGAACCACATCTTCAAGAACTAGAGGATAAAAATCGCTAAAAGGTTATTTTTTTTTTTTTTTGTTGAGGTTGAAAGGAGGCTGAGAGAACCAGCCACCTACGTTTATTAAGGAGGAGCTATTTACAAGAGATCACTAAAAGGTTGAAAAGGGGTCAATTGTTGTTGAGCAGCCCTAAAATCATAAAACCAGTCAAATGGGGCCAAAGGATACACCAGAGAAGATATTACCAAAAGAATAAGGACTTGTTTGGTTCACGGGAAATGGAGAGAGGAAAGTGTTGTCAATGGGAAGCAAACAAAATCCCTCTTGTTTGGTTGGACTACTCAAAGGAGAGAAATTGGGAAAAGGTGTTCCCATGGGAATACAATTCGCATATTTCATGAGAAGAAAAATTCATGTAGGACATAGATTTTTGGCTTTTCCGTGGGATGGGGATTGGAGGCTCTTTTTTGCAAAATATCCTTTTAAGCCATCAAAAGTTCTACGACTGAAATGAACATTCTCTCCATCTATCGCAATGCCTTAAACTCCACCATGATCTACGGTCTAAAATATCCTTAACTATCAAAATTTTTATTTACAAACAAAGATAATATATAAATTAGGATAAGATTTTTCTTGTATTACGGTTATAATGAATATTTTACATAGTTTTCTAGGAAAGTGGATGCTCAACCAAACAAAAGCTACTCTAGAATGAGTTAGTTTAATTCTCATGGTCAATTGAACATGTCAAAATCACTTTCTCAGGCATCATAGTCCCAAGAATAAGCTTCTCAAATAGTATTCAGAAAAAAATTCTTCCCACCAACCAAACGAGTCCTAAACAAACTTTTATGGTGGCATTTGGTATGGGATGATGACCCTAAGGTTGACAGTGATGTGGATGGAGATGATAAGATCTCCACATTTGATTGTATCTTAGTGATTCTAACATGGCAATAGTCCTAAATCACCCTTGCTTGTAAAATCACCGCCTAACCTGGTGATGTTAAACCCATCCTTAACGACAAGTTTCCAGAATCATCCGAGGGCAATGATGTTGGACTGAAATTTGGTGACAAAAATTCCTCTCAGTCCAAAAGAAAAATTAGCCCAGCTCTCCGGAATGTAACATATCCAAAGATCTTGGATTCCCATGGCATACACGGATCTTTAATCACTGGAATGTAGCATCTCAAACATGGTGATGTTAGATCATCAGGGATCAAATTACTTAAGATGAGGATCACTAGTGATCTAAAATCACTATAGTGACCCCATTTGGGTCACCAAACGCCACCTATAAGTTATCTAAAATCTCTTAGAACATGGTAACAATATTTGGAGTGCTTCAAAGGATTTGGGAATGATGGAATAATCACAAAGTATCTTGCAAGATTGAATTGGAAGCAAATTAGGAGCTCATTATATATAAACTTAAAAAGAATTGTGTGGTTCAAGTCTGTTCATATGATTTTACACAAGGTTTTGACCTACATTGCATGGTGTGAGGCATATTGTATTGTCTTGGTACCTTAACGGCCTAGTATGGTGGCTCGATATGGCAACATTACCGACTCTAGCAGTGTATCATGTGTTGGTATAGGGATGTCACTGTTGTCGAAATTGGAAAATAAGCTCTTGCATATCTCACAAGAGGAAGAAAGGAAGGGTGCTTGGACACCAAATACATGGAAGGAAGCCAAAAGTTTCACTAATTAAGTTATAAGTCGGAGATTTGAAACTCAATTCTTCAAATTGGATATTGAAATCAACATCCAAAATATTATTACATTGTATTCTCTCTGACAAACCTATGGGAGCAGGACTGAAGGGATTTTATCTTGCTGAAGTGATGGTCTAATGTGTCATGACTCAGCCGAGTTGCTTTACAGCCACCAGGGGCAATAAGCTTCCGAATGTCGGGGATGCTCCAAGAACATGGTCCAAAGAAAGTATAGGTGGGTGGGTCCTCAATCAAATACACATTAGTTTTCCCACCATATGCTTCAAAAAGAAAATTTGGGCAGGGAGCTAGTAGGGTGAATGATGATTCAATCCACATTATATCAGCAATAAATGAGTATTTTCTCATTCTGTAAGTCTCTAAGGTTCCCAAGGAGGCCTTATGATGATGTTCCATGCTTTTATATCATGGTTTACATTCAAGTTATTATCAAATCTGATACTATTTAAAATATGTGATGGCATACCTACATTAAATAATATGTGATGACATACCTACATTAAATTCATATATTCTGCATTGCAGACATATGATAGCTCGACAGGTTTGTACATGATGGTCTCTTTACAAATTTGGCTGAAAATTTTGTAAGAGTCCTCCATACTAGGAAGCATTTCACAGTTATGTTTTGATTTTATATATGGAGGCCATGAAATAGTGCATCTTATGGAGTCAATTCTCCATTCAAGCTACATTGTTTTCTTTCTGATTTTTCCTATGGCTTAACTTACGAAAGGACATATCATTTCTGCTGCTAAACTGAAACTTCAAGTGGAGTGTCTTAATTGGAAAACTTTCATAATAAATAGCCTTAATAATTTACTTTTCTGACTTATGGCACTTGGGTGATGTAAAATTGTTGACTACCGTTTATTTTGGCTACCTTCTCTCCTTGATTTGTTTGGTGATGCACGACATAAAAGATTTATATCTTATACTACCTGATCTGACCCAAAATATATCAACATATTCCCAAATCAAGAGCATGTTCATATTTTGGGAAAGAGTCTTTTTGTTCCTCAAATTTTAGAGAAATTTGCATAAATACCACCTTACCTTCATAGGACAGGAATGTCTTGACAAGCATATAGCTAACTGAAGACTAAATGTTATAATTTTAGGACAAATAACATCAATTCATAGTTGTAGTGATAGATAGAACTCCCTTTAAGGAAGAGACTGAATCTGTTACATGCAATATGTTGTGTTAATAAAATGTAGTGATAAATAACATCAATTCATAGGTGTAGTGATAGATATATAGAACTCCCTTTAAGGAAGAGACTGAATCTGTTGGATGCAATATGTTGTGTTGATAAAATGTAGTGGTACGGCAGTTATCTTACTTAATTTCCTTACACAACCCATTTCATCACATGCATGCAAGTGAGCATGTGTGAATTTTACGGTGAAGAAATTGTGAAAGACTATAAATGGATGATATGTGATGCTTGCTTTCCTGTGCCAGGAGAAAATTGGCAAGTCCAAAATGCCATCTCCAGTTGATATTTCTCACATGCTTCAGAACAAATTGCATGATAAGCGGCTCAAGAAGATACGCAGGAACCTTATTGATGGGCAAAAGAAGTCTGTTACTGTAAAGAGTTTACCAAAGAAACATAATCTCAAACTTATTCAAACTTCAAAATTGATCTCTAGGAATCAGAAGGAGGTGACAAGGATGTTCCCACTACGTAGTATTCTCAAGAACCGGAAAGGAGGCACTTCTATCAAGAAAGGAAAGACAATAAGTGATACAAAGGGTAGAAATTTCATCAAACTTTGTTGTAAATCAGCAAAGCATGTCAGTTTTTCTGGCAAGGATGACATACTTGGGCTAAAAAGAAGATGTTCTACTATACAGTTGCCTCACTTGCAAAACCTCTGCAAAATATTCTCCGATGTCTTGGCTGCATCATCAGCTATGGACAATTTGAGCAAAGGTGATAAATGTCCTCCTATTGAGGGAGCTCAGGTGGTGAATGCAAGTGATAAAGATTTGGCTAGAAGCAATGTAGAGAGGTCAGATGGAACTCTATCTGAAGAGAAACAGTCAAATGGTTCTTATGATCATGCCATCCCCATAGCTTTACTGATCCCAGCAAAAGGAGGTCTCCTGAAACAAAGAGGACCCCTTGTCTGAATCTGTAGACTTAAACCATGCTGTACAGGATATTAGTGAATTGAGTTGTTTGAGCCTGAGCTCAACTATGTCACCCACTCATGCTTATTCAGGTGACACAAACGTTCTGAATCCTATTCATGAAGCTGGGTCGAGTTGTGATGCTAGAACTCATAGGGAAGAAAGTTCTCAAAGGATGTCAAATGCTATAGTAAATCTGCATGGTCCCATTGGAAAGTGTGTACCAAAGTCTACCGCAGCAAGCTCCCTAACCCTAAGCAGAAGTCCAATTTTACAGCATTCACCATCTTGTCTGGAAAAAGGTTCGGAAGCCATTAAGGAACAGCACCTTCAATGTGTGGACCCTGCTCCAGATTTTTGTAGCCACCGACAAGGATTTCAACCAGTGCACCATCATTCTCCAAAAGGTTTGATAAGTGGCATATCATCTTCAGTCAGATCAAAGGAATTTGGTGAGTCAAGATTGATGTCAGATCTGATGTCTACCTGTAGGGAGAAGAGCGTTGACAAAGACTTTATTGGTTTGCCTCTTAATTCGCAGGGAGAATTAATGCAGTTGCATTCTAATACTAAGTTTGTTTGCAGTGATTTCTATGAGAAGCAAAACTTGGTACGGAATTCTGTCTGTAGCTTCCCAGATCCCAATTATGTCGAGCCAAGGAGTAGCCAGGTTAAAATGAAAGGGAAATTTCCTTGTGAATCATTGTACCAAAAGGATCCACTAAATTGGTCTATGGAGCAATACTACCCTGCTGGCAAAGTGGTAACATCTGGGATGGGTTTTACTGATTTGCAAGGATTTGAAATAATGGAAATCCAGAATCGTGAGAATCAGGATTTTGACCAAATTATTCATCGTGAAACAAATCAAACGGAAGTCTCTTGTTGTGGATGCACAGAATGTTATAAAACTGAAAATTACATTGACAGAGTGAACTTCCACGTGGAAAAGAATCTAGACAACAGGTTTCAACCTGCTATCCAGCCAACGATGCGTTTGATGGGTAAAAATGTCGCAGTTGGTAGAAGTAATGAAGAATGTCTAGGATTTAATGATGGAAAGAGATGGTCTGTTAATGAATTAGTAGCTCAAAACTGCCCCTCTGTAGCAGTGTCTGGTAAGCCCTTTATGAAGAGATGGCCTCAAGGGGAATCAGTTGAGCATGCAGAATATGTTTCATCAAAGAAATCTTTTCAAGTCATTAGAAGGTCCCTCAAGCTTTTACTGTATGCCAGTAACTGAATTTAGTTCTAATCCTATGCATCTTAATTTCATCCACAATGGTTGTCAAGAAGCTCAGCCATTGGAGTCATGGTTATAATGCCGACCTATTCTTTCATTCAATTCCTCAACAATCGTTGAAGAAGACATCCAGTTCTGCAGTCAATTGTAACTCAGTAACTCAGCATGTCACGATGGGCATCAGCAACCAGTGGTGGGACCCTATCCTCAGAATGTGAGCCAGCATATGCTTCTAAATTCTCCTCATTGCAAGCACAGCCAAAGTGTTCCTTACAGTATGTCAACTTTTCACCCTGCTTTTCCTGATCAGGAATGTAGAAGTCTTTCACGAACATCTATAGCTCATTCTCCACCAACCCTTCCTCATTGGCTGCTAAACGCAACACATCAGAAGAAAATCCAGCAACCATCTTGTCCTTATTCTGACCCACTTTCTGCAAATCAACCCAGCATTATACGTGGAAAGAATGTTTTCCCCTTTTCTTCTCCATATCCAGCACCTATAATTTCTTTACCATTTTATGGAAGCAATACCTTACCTGGTCCAGTTCCTGTGGTTCACCATTTAGCTATTCCAGCCTTGGGGGCAAACAAGTCCCGCCCGGCAGGTAATACCAGCCGTAGAAGCAAGAAGAAAACAACAATGGCACAAAATTTGAATTTGCAAATGCTAAGGTTCTGGATCTTACCAATAAAACTAGAAAAAGGCCTGCAGTTAACGATGATACTTCTGTGAATACTCTGAAGAAGGCAAATCTAAATATGCAAGAAGGCTCGAATGTTCCAATAGACTCAGGGAGGAGAGAACAAATGCATGGACATTCAAAATGTAATGTAGGATCATCAGAAATCAATGCTTATGGGAGTAAGATAACTGACAGGGAATCAATGCTACATCTGGGTGAGAAAGGCAGTATGGTCGCTACATCTGGTTCTGGTGCTTCAAATTTCAATCCACAGGAAAGGTCAGGGTTTGTCAAACTTAGTGGAGGAGCAAAGCATATGTTAAAACCCTGTCAAGATATGGACCAAGATAAATCTCGACCGGTTCATTCAACCGTACCTTTTGCTGTAGGAACTACCTCTGACAGGGAACCAGTTTCTCCAAGCAAAGCATCAAAATTGTACAGGTTTTAGAGGTTACATGGAAGCTTCTAAATGATGTTTTCATCTACATGTTTTACAAAACTGACTGTAAGCAGGATACCTGTACTGTAGCTTAAAAATATTGTTGCTTTGGTCTGATGTAATATGCTTATGGTTCAGAGAGATTTTATCTAACAGTACCATTTTGTAACTGACGCACATGCAGCAATGTATTATAAAACTATCAGGTATTTCTTAACTTCATCCATTTTTCTGCATCAGCTGCAACATCAAGCTATATTGGTCAGGTAATTATGGTATCTCTCCATGAACTTCAGTGGCCTTTTGGCATATGTTGATGCCTTTTCTCCCTATGTTTTATCAGGGTATGTTGTCTGGTTTACATGTTCTGGTCTTGTTGCTTTTCAGGATTACTCTTTTTTTATTTCAATGTTTACAAGTATTAGATAGAACTTGCATGATCCTTCATTATATCTTGCGGTTGTTTTGCTGTGCCTCTTTCCATATATTGCACAATAGAACTATCTTAGAATTACTCTATGTTTGGCCAAGATAAATTTTCTTTGGTTGAGGCAGTGAGGTCTAGACAATGTCCTTTTCTGTTGCTATCATCCTAAATGATTCAAAAATATACAATTCTCAGCTAGATTGTTCCATGAACTTCTTGCATGCACCAGAATTTTGTGTAGTTACATTGAGATTGAATGGATCTTATCTCTATGTTGTTATCAAAGATATCTAATTTCTCATGTGTGTGCTTGGTGGCATGTCTTCATCACAGAACTTCTAAACAACTTATAGATAGCACGTGATTGATGAGATGTTTTCTTTATACTCATCAAAATACATTGTTATTTAGAAGCAGAGTATTACTCTGATTCGGTCTCATGTTCTAAACATGCTGAGCAGCATGAACAGGAAGAAAAACATTTTCATGGCCTACTGTAATCCTTGGGCTGCAGTGGAGGCTGTTGGATTATGCCATCTTCATTCATTAGTCCTATCAAGCACAATAATAGAACATATACTGATTCCTGGAGTGGCTCATAGGCCTAGGAACAAACTTCCTTAGACTGACCGTCTATCAACCATATAGACTTAACAACATTATTAGACTCTGACATTTTTCTTGCATTATGCATGCTTACTCATGAAATTAATTCTCTATTGAGAGATACCAATTGACTGTGACAAGTTAGGTTAAGATACTCTGTGTCTGTGAATTCATTTGAATTCTAGCAGAATGTATTTTATGCTTCTGTTCCTTAAAATGCAGGGAGGATTTTAACAAAATTGAGCATATATTGATTTTTTCCCTAAAGCTGCACTTGGAATAATTAAATGGGAACACAAAATGCATAAGCCTTTTCTAATAAGGTGAGTCTGGTATCAAGTAATCCTTGATAGCCAAGTCTTTGTTTTCTTTTCTCCTTGCCATGGTGATGTAGTAGGAGTTCTACTACGGCAGATCCATCAGGTATTTGTAACCAATGTGTGCTTGACATTTCTCTGTCATCATTTCTAGACTACCTTTTTGATTATAAGTTACCTTTTCATTCATTTACAACTGATGGAATCTGCAATATCAATATGACATTTCTGTGTCATCATTTCTAGACTATCTTTTTGACTATAAGTTACCTTTTCATGCATTTACAAGTGATGGAATCTGCAATGCCAATATGACATACGGGATCTCTTTTTATTAGTTAGGAAATTAATATAGCTTATCAAACCAATAGTGCAAATTTGTATTGATTATCCTCCCTTATTTTTTAGCAGAATCCTCCTTTAATTTGTTGAAAATGATAAGTATTATCAACAGACCTGCATTTAGTACATTGGAGCGCACATGATAGGAATTAGTAAAATCCAAATTTATTCCCATATATGGATAATCTTTATTTATAGTTATTCAAAATGTATATTTATTAATGTAAATTTTAATAGTGTTTCCTGCTTTGTGAAGGAGCTTTTCTTATTACCTTAAGTTTTCCACATTTTGTGCCCTGTCATTCTCATTGTAGCATTAATTCAGTTTGCCTTTTTGTTTTCTTTCCTGTTTGACTTTTATCAGTTGCAATAATTTCATATAGTTTTCCCTCTCTGACCCCTCTTACTGATGTACTGATGATATATGCACCGTAAGAAGAATAAGGAAGATCTTTGATATCTTTTGTCTATCGTATTACCATGACAAAAGAATCTTCTCATCAGAGTAGTATGGGTAGTCGGAATATGGTTTTATATTTTTCTATATATCAGCAAAAAACCTAAAGATGGTATGTAGTTTTGATAATTTATTGATGTTTCCTAAGAAATTGACCCTAGGCCATCCAGAATGTGTTACTGTTACGTCTGATATGACTAGTTGTGTGCTACTGTTGTTCAGAGCTAGATATGTTCGATTCAAATGTGTTCATCATGAAGGAGCTTAAAATTTAATTTCAAAATAGGTTCTAGAGCCTTTGCTATGTGATACAGAGCCTGGCCTAATCTTAGATAAACATTGTCTTTGTTAACCATTGTTGCATGAGTGTCATGTCGAGCAATGGTGAGTCAAAAGATCAAGACCTTCCTATACAAAAAATCGCCTTCCCATTGTGTGTTGATACATGATATCTGCAATTGTGATGCAATAACTTTGCTCTAAATCACTTTGTTATACTAGATGGATCTTGATAAGTGCAATGAAATATGAAATATGGAAGAAAGATAGAACTATAACAAATGAAGAAAAGGATAATGTCACGTTGTTCAGAATTACTACTATAATTTACCTTCGAAAGGCAAAGGTGGTTAACTCGTAGTTTGAAAAAAATGGGATAGACCTTATTATGGCTTCTATAGGTCTTGAATCTATCTTAAGCCCGAGATTCCTAGGGTGTGCTCATTCACAAAATTCAGCCTCAAAAATTACTTGATTGCTAGATAAGGTCCACATCGTAAAATCAAAATAAATGTATAATAAAATGGTTCAGCATAACTAAAAGAGTTTTCTAACCCGTTCAATTTCAGAAGCTGAACTGATTTTTACATCATGTCTTCTCAAATCCATGTTTTAGAAGAGCAGAGGGCGTAATCAACCTTTAGGAGCTATGTTATGAAAGCACTCTTTATATTATATGGGGCAAGATCATGCTGTTTCAGGTGAGATCAGAGTCAGCCTAACTCAATCTATGTAATGTGTATCATAGACATCCACATTGGGAGATCATGCTTCACTGCTTAAGTTAGGGGCTAAACTAGAGCATGATACTGCAGTAGTTGACATGATTGAATATTTGATGATCATCCATTGATATGTTCTTATTAGTTTTGAAGCAAAATTTTTAGTTCCTAACTTCCTTTAGTGGTGTTTGTATTTCTCTTTTAATATCTTCGTGCTGCTATGGTACCGATCTGATATTTTCAACGTCAATTAGGGGTGCCCCTCTGCTGAGGAGAATGGCGTGAATTCACAGGGTTTAGTAAAAGGATATATTTGTGGGGTGAAAAGAAGAATAATCATCTGTGCCATGTTGGTATAATTGAATATGAATATTTTTCATATTCTGTATTAAATTCACTCGGATAGAACAGTAGGGCTGGAACTAAACTTGATTCACGGGTGCTTGCTGCTCCCAGAGAAATTGCATGGCCAGAAGTTGCAGGACTAGGGAGCGAAGCCAACCACCGGCGGATGTAACAGTGATCGGCCTTTTTGGCAGGAAAGAAACAGGGGCTTGCTGAGATGTCTGCTCTGTTCTTCGATGAACTGAAGGCCCTACTTGTCACCACACTAGCATGTGCAGGGAACGTCAACCGATGAATCTGACATCAGGACTTCATTATGATGCAAAACAGTGGATACCTTAAAAAATAAAAAATAAATAAAAAGGGTGCTATTATTACTTAGTTGGCCCTGTTGAAAGCAACGTGGCAAGGGAAGAAAAAGGAAAGGAATGAATGAGCCCTTTGGGAAAGTAAATCAACCCATAGAACAAAGCCGCTGTTGCGAGGGTGTTACCATTGTGAATTACCGTTGTGCTTTAAGATTCATGCTAGATGCCTTTACTATGTGATCACCAATTATCATCTGAGCGGCAACGGTCGGCGGCAGTGGTGGGAATGGTGAGCAACCCTCGGAATACTCCAGGAACCTCGCAGATGAAGGAACGACCGGGAATGGGGTGGAAGAGGGCGGCACAAGATCACCTTGTGTGGGTTTTTGGAAGTGGTCAAGCTTCTGAAGGATGCAGTCAGGATGAAGTCGAAGTTGTGGGAGGCCTCAACAGTGGTGGCTAAGAGCCTTGGCCGGCGGTGGAGGCAGTGTTGCGAGAGTTTAAGATGCATGCTAGGCTAAAAGGGGAAGTGGTGGGTTTCATTTGGAGCAGGGCCACTAAATGATCCTTTCTTGAAGATCGAGGCAAGGGGCCTCATGCTTGGGCAGCCATGGGTGGTCGCCGGCCAAGTACTGATGATCGAGCCCTGGCGACCTCATTTCATCCCAGCAGAGGGGGCGATCCAATTGGCCTTAGTCTGGATCTAATTGCCCCGACTTTCGGTGGAGCTGTAGGGGGAGGAGACAATCTGATGCATCACCCACCGACGATCTGATGGCGGTGAACGGGTGCACGGCGAAAAGGAAGAGGCTTGGTTCGCCCGAGCATGCATGAAGATCAACCTCTCCTAGTCTCGAGACCGGGAGTGCTCATCGAAGGACTGAAGGGCCCCCTGTGGTAGCATTTTATGTGGGAGAACCTAGACGGTGTTTGTCTTTGGTGCGGCCGCTTCCACAGTCCGACAGTGTGCCCATCAGGTGGAGGGGGGACCTACTTCACTCGAAAAATGTGACCCGAGTTAGAGAAGAGGAGATGGGGGTCGCGGACATTGGACTTCCACTGGGGCCATAGCTTATTGCCGTTCGGCACTGGCTGCCCGAGCCGGAGACAGCGGCCACTCGGGTGAAGAAGGAGACCAGGTAAACTCAGGCCAATTCTGACCGAGTCGACTCGCCAGTGGAAACAGATGGCTGGATGAAACCATCCAAGACTGCGCGGCAGAGATCGAAGGAGGGGAATGGAGATCCATGCGGGCGAAGGGCCTTGCACAAGTCGGCCCGCCAACAGATTTAGCCCACTGGCGATGGGTCGGGCCTCTGCTTCCAGCCCATTTGCGGGTGTTGGGGCGCCTACGGTGCATGGGCTAGCTGGGCCATGGGAAGAGGCAGGAATTTCGAACGGGCTGGGCCTGGGCAAGCTCAAACATGCTCGGCCTAATGACTTTAAGGTGGGCTGGGCACTTGTGAAGCCCAATGGGCGGGAGAAAAAGCCAATTGGATCTAAGGAGGGCCCTACAAAGCTGAACAAGGCCAAAGGCAAGGCCCAGCCTGTCAAGTTGACTTGCTGACCTCGTCGACTACCCCTAGAGGAGATGGGGTCTTCCTTTTCTCAGCTGGAACCCTCAGGGAGGGGGAATAGGCCACTTCTCGGTCTGACGCTTCGATGGCCGACCCTGGTGCCGAGGCATCAGGGCTTGTCATTCAGGGGCTGGACCCTGTGATGGAGGATGACCCAGAGCGTATAGCTCCCATGGTGGCTGGCCGGGACATTGATCACATGAAGGCAGTGGATCGATTGAGGCAGGCCATCTAGGGGGCCGAGGGGAGTCCATCTGCTTCAAACTTGATGGCCACAGGGATGGAGATTGACATCCAGATGAAGAGAGGACTAGTGAGGACCCGCCTCATCACCAGCCATCTTTATGAGACTATTGATTTGGAATACCCGAGGGGTGGAGAAGTCCTTGTTCCGAACAACCTTTAGCAGACTTATCCAGCAGTAT
>KE504708.1:754318-765167 GCA_000441515.1 Elaeis oleifera | reverse complement strand
ACTGTCCCAAGCATGAGCTCCTGGCGGGCTGTCCCAGGCATGAGCTCCTGGCCGGCAGATCCACATGTCGAGGCTAGTCCAAACCATATCCTTTCCATTTAATTCTTGATTTTATCGAATTATTTGAAATTACAAAATAATGGAATTGATAAGTCATATCCATAAGACTCATACCATCAACCATAAAAAATATATCTTTTCATAACATGCTCATATTTTAAAAAATTCATATAAGCCATATATCGGTGTCTCAAGCATATAAAACTCATCGATTATAAATTCAGTATTGCAATTTCAATATTATAAGACTAACGAACAAAATAACATACATAGTGATGATCATGTATAGGATTCTTACCTTGATCAATGAAAAATCAAATTCACAGCCTTATAGTCTGAAAATCAAAACCTACTCGTTGTCCTCCTGTTCGTTGGACTGTTCTCCTATCAAACAAATCAATTTAACCAAATAAATTCTCTAAATAAATATATATTGAGATTTATCAAAACTCTTACCTATGTCCTCCTTTTATTTATTTATTTATTTATTTTATATAAAATTTATTTAGAGAAGAGAGAAGAGATTCTTCTCTCCTTCTCCGCGATCAAAACAGGGGACTCGATCCCCCGTCCCGTACATCTCCCCTTCCCACGGCCCGGGTCAGCCGTCTCCGACCACCCTCCCCGGCAACCCAACGACGGCGAGGCTACCATCCCGATGGCAGCCCCACCCCTCCTTGCTGCCGGCGGTGGAAGAAGAGAACAATGCAAACAGGGGTGTCCCTGTTCGAGCCCGAACCGACGTCTCGCCGGCCTCCAAGCACACCGATGGTCGGAGAAATTAATCCGAAAAGAAGGGAGAAGAACATACCTTGTTCCGGTGGTCAAAAACAGCTCCGACGGTCCTTCTCTTCCGATCAACCCTCACGTCCTCTCTTTTGCCAAAATCCTTCAAATTCCTTCGATTTTCTTAAAATTTTGTTGTAAGATTTTAAGGGAGGAAAGGGGTCTTTATAGAGGAGGTTTTCTATCCTAGCCGGACTCCTCGAGTCCGATTTCGTCGGAAATGGAGAGGAAGAAGACTCCGATTAGTAGTCTTCCTCCTTTTATTTTTTTTTTTTCCATTGTTGTTGGGCCGACACGGGCTTACAGGCCCAAAAATACCTGGGTTGCTACACAACATCCCGGCAAAGCCAAGCCTAAAAAATTTGCAGTTAACTGTTTATACTAAATATACTTGACGTTAGGAAACTACATGTGTGGTCATGTGCAAATTACGTAAAAGGCTAGGACGCTCTAAAACAGGTTTCCATATGGAGTTCAAGAAAATTAAAAAAAAAAAAAAGGAATTTTTCAACTTTGAAGAACCATCACTAATGGTGTCAACCAGCAAACAATCTCCCTCTGCCTACGAACTGTTAGCCCAGCAAACAGTCTCCCTCTACCTACAATAAACTAGCTGATTGATATCTGAAAGGGCAAAAGAAACGAAGGGACCCAAGAGTGTTGCTACAGTATCAATATCCGAACCCAGGCAGTTTGAGTTAGGTATTTGATCTCGATATTTGAGTTAGTTATTTGATCTTGATGGAATCTATCTTGATTTTGTCGGAAGGCCCTTGAATCATATGACTATTGCTTGATTTCCTTGGATGCTTGGTTTTGTCTGAATTGGGACAGTGATAGCAAGTTCTGGAGATGATGATGAGCATTGTCAATTCGTTCATCTGAGCTCTATCTGAATTTCTGTGAATGCTGAACACTGGTTTCGTTTCCCCTGAGTCTCCTTTTGTTGAACGGCTGATTCTCTGACCTGGTTTAGTGTTGTTGCTACAATCTCTGTGACTATGATGAAGGTTGTTTTTGGGAGATATGCTATGTCTCATTTCTTTACAGATACTACTTTCGAGTCTTCACTAGTGACAATGATACTGCTCCGTTTTGGATGCCAGGAGATGATGATGATGGAATGTTCAACTTTGCCAAAGATCTTTAACTTATCCTCTGAATCTCCTATCTTCTGGTCTGCTATTTGCTTTTTCCTCATTGAATTCTTTTCTTACTAAATGTAAATTCTCATTCACATTCACCATTGTACAGACTCTATTCTTTAATAAATCTGGTGACCTTTGAGTTGTGCTCACTGGTCTCTTTTCGTCAAAAAACAGTAGCTAGGAAGGTAAAAGCCGCGAGCATCTCTCTGCTTTCTCCTCACAATCCCACCACCATTTCCTTTCTTTCTCTCGCTCTCACTCTCGTAAGTATCATGACTTGATTTGATACCTCTAATGAAATCGGCATGGGTCCTACCCTCTTTTGCTTCAAAGGAGAAAAGAACACACTGCGAGCTTGGCTGTCTCTTTGATTTAAGCAGCAATACGATGGCATACATCTCTACACTCTGTACTTTGATTACTACCTCCATGAACATGTTTTTTTTTAATTGGATGGTGAAGTATATACTTTCCCACGTCCATATAATCACTCATACTTGCAAAATATTATTAGATGGACCAGTGGACCGGTCCATATCCAGGGCATGTGCGCACTGGATAATAGGATGAATTCTTATTCCTATTTTTGGGCTTGAATGGTTTAAATACAAAAAGGTAATATGGTGAGTAACTTTTGGACTGGTCCATTGAACATGATCTATATCATTGTTTCTCCATACCTTTTTTTTTTTTTCTTTTCTTTTTTTTTGATATTAAGAGGAGGCTCAACGGAGCCATCCAAATTTATCAAGAGGGTTCACTAAAGAAGTAGAATAGGAGTAGTCAGAAAAGGATTACAACTTCAAAGCAGGGATAAAATCAAATAAGAAAATACAAAGAGAAATGATAGGCAATAATCTAAAAGCCAAATAGGACGGCATCAGGATGATGTCATCAGAGAGCTTTTGATCTTGTTTCGGACTTTGCCAAACTCAACCAGCTCCATCTGATTACAAAATGAGGATCGGTCATGGAGTGATTGAATTGATTCAGCAGCTATTGATGGAGATGATCTGTATTTGTTGAAGAACAACCTAGCATTCTTTCCTTCCAACAGTACCAAACAGTGCTCACTAACAGCACCAGAATAATACAACCTATCTTCTTGGAAAAATTATGATGGATCCAATGGGTATAAAGATGATCAAAAGAGGAAAGAGGATGAAAAATATCCAACCTTAACAAAAGCATTTCCAGATTGATCCAAAGGGATCACAAGAGGAGAAGAGATGATCAACTGTTTCCGGTGCTTTTCCAAAAATTATACATGGTCCAGGATATAAATCGAGCTTTCTGCCCAAAACATCTCTAATGTTGAATCTTTTCTCCAAGTTAACCAAGGGAAACACATATTTGAATTTGTAGGGTATGGTTAGGCTCTAGATGGCCGGCGCAAATTTACAATCAAATCCTTTGAAGTTTAAGAATTAGTAAAGAGTTAAATTGTTTCTCCATGCTAGCTCATGTACATTTGAAACCATCACCATCCATGCTTTCTCTCATGTGCAGCATGTGTGTCCAATTCTCGTTCTACTGGGCTCAAGTTGGAGAATCAAAATGGGGTTGGTATGCTAATACTCCATGCCACCATGACAGGTCGAGAATCAAAACGTTTACAGAATCTACAATGTAAACAATTGCTTCTCCTGCCAGAGTTAAACACTAATGAATGTCTCTGTCTCTGCAAATTGGCAGGGCTTCAACACTTAAAGTTTAATGTTTTGAGAGAGAAATTTGATATTCTTTCGGGTAGAAAGATAAGTCGTGAATGTTTAATCCTCACAAGATCATCCATGAATCCACAACATAATTATTTTTTTAAAAAAGTAGCAAAAATAAGCTCTCAAAAGACTAGAAGCATAAGGCTAAAATTGAATCAGATACGAATCGGATGTCAGTATTTCCATATCCATATCCATATTTATTTTATCTGATGAATACAAATTATACAGATATAGATATTATTCGGATACAAAATTCATATCTATATTTGTTTTAAACGGATATGGATATAATTCGGATACTGAAAATATGGATATAATGATGGATATAACTTAGATAATTAAACTTTTTGGCTACAAAGTCAAAGATATTACTAAATAGATGATACATCAAGTTAATAACATATTTATATAGTTATATATTTTCTTAAAAATTAATAAGTGATGTATAAAATTATATAGGATTATATGTAGATTCGAATATGGATCGAATAGTTATCTATTCAAATCTATATCTATTTTTTTTATGGATATTGATACGGATATAGATATTAGTTGGATCCTTAAATTTTTTACCATATCCATATTGATTTAGATATGAAAATGGATTCAAATGAATAATATCTATACCACTTTTATCCCTATAGAAGAATCATAGCAAAAAAATGGGGCTGCCACCAGAAAAGAGGGTACAGGTTATATCTTGTGCACGAAAAAAATGATTGATCTTTTTTCACAATGTTAACTATTGGATCATGAATTACACAGTTTTAAAAGCATTTCAATCTCTTGATTTCATCCGCTTGCATCGATTTCAAAGTGGCCATTACGCAATCCATCGATTGGTGCCATGAAAGAAGGTGAATTATTCTTCCAAGCGAAAGATACAATCCAAGCCCCGAAAAGAATATCAAAGCATTCCACATGGAGAACATTGTCAACCAGCCAACAACCTAGACCAAGCCAAAATAAATATGGCGAAACCACATTAGTCAACAAAGGGGTTTTAAAAGTCTATGTGATGTTATGGTGGGACTTTTTTTTTTCGGCCCTATGGGATGAGAATCCAAAAAAAATCAAATACTTTGATTTGTATGTGGTGATAGATTTTGTTTTGTGATGTGATATATAATGAAAGGTTAGTATCATACAAATTGAGGTTCAACCAAAATTTGCTTGCGCATTTGAGTCTGATTGAGCTCCTACACATTCAATGTTTTGAGATGAGAGTGGAATAAAATTATCCAGGCTTTGGAACGCAAAATATATGTGGATAATTTAAGTGGATTCATATAGTTGATAAATGAATGTAACTAATCAAATAATGAAATCTTTGGGATCGTATATTTGAGCGGTACTATGAAAGGTGGCAATCATCAAGTTCTGAGTCTTGGGCTCTGAGCAGCTAAGACAATGATACATCCATAAATTTTATATGCAATTTTTTTGGTATTGACAAAAGCTTTTCTCCCTCTATATATTATTCCAAAGGAATGGAATCAATAGAATTGTTTTCATCACAGTAAGGAGATACTTATAGCACAGTCAAGCAGTAATTTGCTTGAGGTTCTTATGCTGGACATAGAAGAGAAACCTTAATCTAGGGTATAGAAGCTAACAGATAGATTGTGCATGGACAAGCACAAGTTAGCAAGACTCTTTTCCCTGAAATATGTTTTGTATGAGATGGCATATCCTTCATTGCGTTGGTGATTTCACTGGATTCATTTGATGGCTGTGCACCCATGCAATGCACAAAGCCATTGGGACTGAAAAGTGTGTATGAAGACTTCTTAACATAAGGGTGGGATTTTGAATTTTTTCCCCGGGCACTGCAAACAAAAGGCTAGAGGAGTCCAAAAGAAGGAAAAGCAGTAGCTCCATTGGGCTTGGCGAATTTCAAGAGCTTTCGTGCATGTCAAGAAATAATACAAAAAGCTTGGAGCCATGTCTATTTCTACATGTCTAGTGCCACAAATGAACCGAGCAGCTTTGGTTTGATTTTATAAAAGGAGTGATCGATCTCATTCGTGTAGTAACAAACTAGGTTCAAACACTTACAGAGCTTAATTTGCGAACAAGCCTGATGTTTGCTAAAATCAGTTTGCACATTGTTCTTACCTCTTTCATGTAGAAAAAAGGTCCTTAAACCGCATCCTACTTGGCTTAGCTTGGTTCAGCTCACTTCTAACCCAATCTACTTCATCTACGAGGGCACAAAAATGTCACGATGAATACACCTATTTTAGGTAATTGTGTATGCAAAGAATGCCAATTAATGAAAGTCAAAGAAAGGATTGGTGCTAACAACTATCATCCATCATATGTTTCTTCATATTTCTTAGAAGAAACCATTGAGAGATAATGATCTGCAATAAAAAAAAAAAAAATGAAGAGAAAAGCTCACCGGATATTGGCTCCAATCGGTTCTTTCAATGTCTAAAATAGGAAAGTCTTCAAAATAATAGTAGAAGAAAGAAAATATAAGAGAAAAGATAAATAATACAGAATATTCTGATTTATATGTTGGGTACTTTGGACTGCTAAATAGCTCGGCAAGAATAGATTCGCTTGGATAACTCGGCCTTCTATCAACTTCATCAGCATTTGTGGACCTTATCAGTCCCCTGCCTAGTAATTGGGCCAGATTTTGGCGGCAACAAAGTTTATACAAAGGACATGTATATAGATCTAGCGTATGGAAGATGGCGATAGATAAGTCCAATGAGAAAGCATAAATTATTTTTTACCGAACCCTTTCCCTGGAACAGATTCTATGTCACTTTCGCGCACGATCTTCCAAGCATGAAGCTTTGTTTTTCGAACTCCTCTCCTTGGCACAAGCGCATGACAGCTGCGAAGGCGGTGGCGGCAAGTGGCGGAGTGGGGACCAGAGGGTCAGCTACTTTAAGCACCTGGGGACCCACACTGAAAGAGAAAGGAACGAACAGCCCAGGACCACATAGATCTCACAAATCTCAGTCCCTTTCCCTTCTTTTTCCCTTGTTCCTTTGCCTTCCCCACCTCACCTTCCTCTCCTCCGTTGCTATCTTAATCTTAGCCTAACTCAGCCAAGCAAAAGAAGGCACAGAGATTGGAATAGCATTTAACGTACCTTTTAAGGCAGCAGAGCCACTCTGCAGCTTCTGACCTTCTTTTGCGTTGGGGTTCTTTCCCCATTCCAACGACTTACCCTTTGATAGGCCCTCCAACTATTTTGGTGTATTTCGTGGGTTCTATTCCTGTGACGATTTCCATTCTATTAAGTTTGGCGAGGGATTATTCCTTATTGATGATCGAACAACTTAGCATGCGTAAAAAGTGGATCAAATGAATTGCTTTGGTTGGTTTGTGAAGGTTGAAAATTCCCAACAGTAGGATTGAAGTTTTGCATGGGTGGCCGGATGACAAATCATGGGATTGTGGGATTAACGGCCATCCTATCTCAACTTATCCCTTCCTCTAGCCACCATTGTAGCCATGCAGTTATCCATCCATAAAGGCCGTAGACACATCTGCTGTGGAGCATTGGGGGGGGGCTTGGTGGACTGATGCTCAGAGCACCATTTTGTCCTTTCCTAATGTTTATTTCTGATTTTTATAGTTGTATTCATATTGGCCTTGTATAATTATTTCATCTTATCATTAAAGAAAAGAAAAAGGGTTATAGATCCATTAGTTGTTATTAGCTCGATGATTTTAGAAGAACTTACTTTCCTTATACTAGGTTTATGCGTTTTAAGATGATTTAAAATAAAGAAAAGAGCAAGAAGATGAAAGAAGGAGGTATACATTTTGGTCCTTTCTTAATACATCTTCTCATTTAAGTAGGATAACTTATTTGAGAGCTCAATAAAGCATAATTATCAGTTATCTGCATATCTCATTATTGACAACAAAATGGTCTTTCTCAGCCATGAACAGAAGAAGAAATTTCTAAAAGCAGGTATGTGATTACTTATGGCTTACTATGACTGTAAAGATTGCAAAGGATGTAATAAAATCATAAAATTCTAATTACAATAAATACAAATTCGATGTTTGGATACCTAGCCCAGCAAAAAATCCTTCTCCCTAGTAGAGAAGTATTTATTCAATAGAAAATGATACATCAAATTTTAAAATAAAGTCAACCCTTAGTACTAGATCTAAATATCTGGCTTGGGC
This sequence comes from Elaeis oleifera, assembly GCA_000441515.1. Lineage (NCBI taxonomy): Eukaryota > Viridiplantae > Streptophyta > Magnoliopsida > Arecales > Arecaceae > Elaeis > Elaeis oleifera. The sequence goes on along the minus strand of KE504708.1, from coordinate 757,285 downwards.
AACTTTACTTGAGGAAGGAGACTATCATGTAGCCTGGAAAACTGAATATTAGCGGATAAGAAATCTTCTTGATCTTCCTTTCAAAAAAAAAAACAAAACAGAAATCTTCTTGGTCTAAGTTCAAGGAGCAAGCATCCAATATCTCATCAAACTTCAAAGGAATTATCACAACAAGGAGAAGCCTCCATCCTCCAATCAATCACCTACAAATGATTTTTTTTCCCTGAAAAGGATTCATAGATTTAACCAGAATCTTAATTAACTAACAAGTTAAATGCTAAATTATGGTTAGGTGCCTTCTTCAAAAGAAAAGAAAAAGGTACTTTTAGCACCACTCAGCAACCAGCTGAAAATGTTAATGTATATAATGAAACTGATGCAGCACTAGCGTTATTTGACCCGAATAATGGGTAGCAGGCTCTCACAATTATTGGAATCAAGATGGCAATAATAATTGGACACGAAAAGTTTATTGAATTACTTTGTATGAATGATCTCATAAATGTGTGTATAATAATTTGAATTATGTATATTTGTGATGCAAATCAGAATTATGCTCTTCTTTTGGTGCGAAATCAGCGGCCAAGTTGACGGTACCAAAGTCTAACATAAGGTACACAATTTATTTGTATACAACATTAAGCCCACATCAGCTGGAATAGCATCTGACAGTAGTATACAAACTGTCGTTGGAGAGCCTTCATCACCACCCAATCAGAATTATGCTCTTGAATGAACTAATTCATACTAGAATGCTTAGAAGGTTGTCATATTTAGCCATAAAAATTGGCTAAAGATTGAGACATGATCTATCTGGTGGGGAATATCTCAATCTCTTTCCCTGGAAAAAGAAGATTTCATCATTCTCTTGTGGCCAATGTTTTATTTATTCATAACAAATGTAGTAGTACCAACAATTGAGTGAGCAGGTAATGCAAATTGTTGTCTAGATATCAATGGTAAACATGATGCCGAATGGATCAGGATGAACTTTGGCACTATGCTCTTCGACGTTGAGCTACATTATTCATTCAACAAGCTACTCCATAGCATCTTTTGAAAAAAAATCTCTATTTACAAAAAAATAATATTTTAAGGGCCAGAAGGATCATCAAAGAGTTAGAAGAAGCACTGTCCAGCTTTCTCAACTTTCAATCCACTTCACGACTCACGTTTCTACATTAATACTTCTTTGGAGAAAATCCTCTAGGTCAAAGGATCATATTCATGTCACAATTTTGAGTAATGATCTCTTCATTCCCCTGCTATAAACATTTTCAAGGGATATGTGACACAAGTGCATCAATAACCATTTTATATGTATTTCATGCTCATATTTAGAAAATTATGTGTGGGAGACCAGAATTGTATGGTCAACAGTCATTTCATCTGATCCCCTCCAATCTCCATCCTGCAACCACCACTTACCCCCACCACCCCTGCCTCTTTTTGTGAATAGAGTAGGGAGCTACGAGATTATGTCTGAGAATAGGACGGTGGGAACCCCACCTCTCACTTCACTAAGGAAATTGTTACAGCAAGTAGAAATATAGGGCATACACAAATTCGTACAATCACACAAAATAAAGAAGTGAAGAAAAACAAACACAAGATTTACGTGGTTCGGCCCATGCCCGAAGCTACCACCACAGACCTCCCAAAATATTTCATTCAGATCACAACACGGGCTTTTCAGATCGGATCATAGTTCGTGCCCATAAAAAATATCCAAAATTCAAGCCACATTAACAGAAATAAAATGAGAAAATACAAGGGAACAAAGAAGAGAAGAAGAAGAAGGAGAGAGGGGAGAGGAGGAGCAGGGAAAGAAAGAATTGATCCGGCTTGAAGCCCAGACCCAGAACACATCAGGCATTGCTTCTTAATTATATTAACAAGCATAGCCCCCAAACAAGAGCCCGGAAACACACATGCCAAACGGAGGATAGAACTTAGGAATTCAAAAAGTAAAGCCACAAAGGGAGATGGGACACTTTCTCCTCTCCTTGTCTGCCGTCGCTGATTGAGCCCATTCCCTATTCCATTCAGAGCAGACCGCAGCCATACGAGTTCTTGTTTGATCATTTGCTGACCATGTTGTTCTACTTGAAAGGACAAACGTGAGAAAGAATCCAGTAAAAAATGGTTCGATTTGTAACACCCAGTCCTGAAATTCCCCCCTTGTACGGATTTTAGGGCATGACAAGAAGAAAAAATAAAATTAAAAAAAAGAAACAAAAAAAAATGATGAAGAAGACTCCCGCTTGGAATATTCTTCCACCGATCCCATCGGAGAGGAAGTCGAATCCGAGAAGGATTCGGCCTCCTCTCCATCCTATAAAACTCCCCCTCCCTCTCCAAAAGATCCCACGATAGACACTGGCCTCCTCCTCTCTTCTTCGTCTCTCTTTCTTCTCCATTTTATTGATCTTCTTAATTCTTAAACCATTCCCATCGGAGATTGGAGCCAGAGAGACCGTCGGAGCTCGAAGTAAGCTCCTCTCTCTTCTTCTCCTTCTTCTCTTTCTTCTCATGCCATCGCGCACGGCCACCAGCCATCGGATTCGCTGACAACCCACTATGAAACAAGACTGCTTTTTCTTGTTTGGTCGAGTCCTATTTCTTCCTTTTTCGGCCATCAACGCCGCTGTTTGCAGTACCTCACCTGTGGACCATGACCTCCACCTCCCTAGCTTCCTTCTTCAGAGGTTTAGCCACCGATGATCGAGAAAATCAAAGAAATGGGGGTGGATTCTCTGTTTTTCGAGATATACCCATAAATCTCACCATTCAGCCCTTGCCGTCGATCATCTCCCACTCCATCGCCATCAGCCGCTTACTGCCATCGTCCACCGTCGGTCTGTTGGCCAAGAACCCCACCACCCGTCCGCCCTGTTCGATCGAAGAAAGAAAGAAAGAAGAAAGAAAAGAAAAGAAAGAAACAAAAGAAGAAAAAAGAGACAAAAG
>KE504708.1:724208-746465 GCA_000441515.1 Elaeis oleifera | reverse complement strand
ATCACTTCTTCAAGTACCTCTCTCTCTCTCTCGTCTCCAGTCCCACCATCATCCCATACATGAAACTGATGATAAGGGATGCCTCAATAACTGGTCCTTGCTTTGCATTTGCTGCTATACAGATAGGAACACATAGTTTGAGAGAGAAGAAATAAAGGAAGAAGGACAAGTGGAAGGAAGGAGGGTTGGTTCTCTAAGTCCATAAATAATTAACCCCCTCCGGTATCCAAAAGCAACCCTCCTCCCACTCTATGCATCTCTCTTTCCAGAGAAAGAGGGCAAGGAGAGGCTCAGCCTCCAGTTAGAATTGCTCTCTCTCTCTCTCTCTCTCTTTCCCCCTCAGACTTTCTCCTCCCACTAACCAAGCCCCTCCTCCACTTTCCCATCTTATACCGGTAAGTAGAAAAGAAAAGAAAAATTATGTAGCGAAAGGAAGACCGTAAAATGATCATTTCTCACTTCAGATCCCTGTTCTATCCCCACCATTTGCTGTTACTAGCTGCATTATAAGAAGCCACCACGGTTGGCTTCCAATTTCCGCTCTTCAGATTCGATTCCATTCCTTATTTGTTCTTTCAGGCGAAGAGAGGACGAAAGAAGCAGCTACGCTGGATCGGCCGGGAAGATGGGTCGGGAAAGATCGAAATCAAGAGGATAGAGAACACAACCAACCGGCAAGTGACCTTCTGCAAGCGCCGCAATGGCCTGCTCAAAAAGGCCTATGAATTGTCCGTGCTCTGCGACGCTGAGGTTGCTCTCATCATCTTCTCGAGCCGTGGCCGCCTCTACGAGTATGCCAACAATAGGTGATTTTCTTTGACATCTTTGATGATCCACCATAGCCACCAGCCTCCCTGTCGATTCACTTCCATGCCATAATGAGCCACTCTTTTAGCTTCTTTCCTTCTCTTTTTTTGCTGGGTAAATAGTCTATAGCTGGTCCTTGTAGATTGGAGGCATGGATTAGAGATGTTTCTTAGCTACCTTTTTTAAAGGAAAAGGAATTATTTTCTTTGGGACTTGCTGGATTGTTGGATGGGGTTTGTTTTGTTGCTTCTTCCTTTCGGTTTTCTGTAGTTAGATCTGAACTGGTGGTAGATCTAAAAGCATGGAGAGACCCCATCCTGTGAGTTGTGGCATGATTACATAGTTTTAGTACAGTGCGGTGCGGAGCTGATATTTGCTAGCCTGGTGGTCCTGTTCTTTTCTTCCTCCAGTTATTCTCTTTCCTTTCTCTATGATGTGGTGGTGTTATTCTGTGAGCTTCCTGTTTGGAGATCCATCTCTTATTATAAAACTCTCTCTCTTTTGTTCCCTTCCCATGCTTTGCTGGCTGGAAGCATAGATCTGTGGAAGGAGTGGTAGGAATAGTAAGGTGATGTTATTAAGGATGGGGGCTGGGAGTGGTTGGGGTATTGGTATTAGGGGAAAGAACTACCCCCCGTCCCTTTTGGATCTCAGCCTTGCCAATTTCCTCTCTCGTTTCCTCCTCTGCTATGCTCCTCTCATCCTTCCCTCCCAAACTCTCTCTCTCTCTTCTCACGTCACCCATCGGCGTAAGAAAGCCTGCTATGGAGCTGTCACGCTTCCATTTGCCCATTCCTTAGCCAAACTACTCCTCCCGGTCCCATCCTCACACGTCACTCCTCTATTCCTCGCTCTTTACCCATTGCGACCAATGGCCGGTTAGGGTTTCTCCGGTGCGGATTAGGGTTTCTTTGAAACTGCTTTCCCATTCTACCCCTCCGTCCCTCTCTCTACGTATGTTGCTACTTGCTAGCTACCACGAATCTTGGGAGGGAGCCCTTCACTTCTTCCCATTCTGACACCATCTCTGCAAACCCCTCAAGCCTTCTCTCTCTCTTCTCCCATCTCTTCATCAAAAGTATAATATTTAAGGGAGTTGAAGGGGTACGGAGGAGGACTGCACTGGGGAGCCAATGGGTGATTGTACTGCGGGAGCTTTGCATGGGAAGACGACAAAAACCGGGAAGAAGGGGATCAGAAGGAGGGCAGTAGGTCAGGGGTGGAGGTGATCGAGGCGGGCAAAGGAAGGAGGAGACGGTGATTGCACCGCAGGTAAAGGGCGCGGCGCCCACCTGAGAGGGCCGTCCGGGCGGTCCTTAGGGCGGAGGTGGTCGGGCCAATCATATCGTGGGATCGCGTGCCAGCGTGGCAGGAAGGAGCCAATCGGATCCTCGAGGAAACTAAGGTTAGAGAAAGGTCGCGTGAAGGAAGACAAGACTAGGGCTTCGGGAATCCAAGTTTATTATTTATTTATGTACGGGTTGACATTTATCCTTTCTTGCTCTTGTCTTGTTTAATAATGGGCGTTTGAATAAATATATTCACTTTGTCGATGTTTGCTGCATTCTTTAGTTTACTCCATTATTTTATGGACAAAGAGATTGGGGATTGTCCAAGCCAGTTAAAACCGGACGTAAAAGAACCTAGAGGTAGGTAACATTAAAATTCTTTGAAAAGACCTTGGTTGACATCTGATCTGAATCTTGAAATCAGTATGATTCACTTGAGTGAAAAAATCTTTGGATGTTTTTAGTTGGACATGAGATTTATTAAATTGAATATTAAGGGTATGACAATGTGTTTTGTTGTGGGGTTGTGGGTATAAGTTGAAGGTGCATTGAGAACCTGAGCTGATTTATGGCAAAAATATATTTAAAAAATTACTATGTTTAAGATCAGGAAGGTTTTGGTTTTTGAAAAAAAAAAGAGATAAACCTCTATTTTGTGATCACAAGCTTTTGCTGTGTCTCTGCATGATTACCAAATTATTAGTTACTGTCTTTCTTTTTGTTCTACCGTTTAGAGCATTCTTCTTTTTTTTTTTGTATTTTATTTAATCCTTAGAACTTCTTATAATTGGGTCTTTCCTGTCAAACAATTGAAGCCATAGGTTTAGCATAGAGAATATTTGTTTTCCTCCACATCTTATGGGTTTTGCAAATGTAAGTGGGACTTTTTTGTTGTTCGCTAAAAGCCTCTAAGTTTCACATCTCTTTTTTTTTCCTTAGTTTATTCTTAGGTTCCCTTCCACTATGTTTTTTTATGATTTTTAGAATTTTGAGGGCATGCTGAATGAGAGTTTCTTTACCTAATGAAAGGAGGAATATGGTGCTTCCGGTTTTTATAGTTCTATGATGATTTATTAGTTGGGTCTTCAAGAAGAATTCTTTTTCAATAATCTCTCATAGATCAACCTCTTATTTTGTCTCTACTCGAGAGCAAACATCCGCATCCAAGCTCTCTATATCCAGCAGTTTTTTCCTAATAATTCTGCGTTAGCATGTACCAAAAAATTTTTTCATAAAGTAACAAAACATTTGGAGTTCCTTGAAATCAGCCATATTGCCTGGTGTTATATATCTTATCATTTACTTGATTTATGACTCATGCAGTCATACCGGCCAATGATTTTGAGAAAGAAACTCCCAAATTTTACGTCTATGGTACAAAAAAACCCTTTACTTTCTTTCTTTTTTTCTTTGGCACAACCAAGACTTTCCTTGATCTACTACAAAGTAATCATGGCCACATCAATGAAGACCTTGTCTTTTAATCTGTTCATGAATAATGTTAGAGATGCCATCACTTCGTTGAGAAGCCTTGTGGAAGCAAGCTTGCCAGTGTTGTGCTAACTTCCACATTCTAAGAACGAACATATTCTGATTATAAAAAGAAAAAAATGCGCAATATTTTAATGTGAACAACTTCCTACTCAAGTACCATAAATTTGGAATACAGTATATCTTGGCAAGCTGTTGCTCTTGTCATTTATTCTTTGAAAAAAAAAGTATTTTTTTTTCTTTCTTCTTGAGTATTTGTGAACTGAGGCATGAAAATCGCTAGATATTCTTCTTGACATTGCATTTTTCCCGAACAAAATTTACAGTACGAAAGTGTCTCTATATCTCTCTCTCTCCCTTCCCCCTCTCTCTCCCTCTCTCATAATGAAATAAAAATAGTACCATTGTGAACTTGAAGATTGATGAATCACTCCATTTTGAATCAGTGCAAGATCATTCCCTATCCAACTATAGCCCTGAACTATGCTTTTATTTGATGCACGTTATAAGGAATTATTTCACAAACAAGGAGAAAAACATAGTTTTGAATTTTCTTTTCTATAATCAGCTAAAGTTTACCATCCATATAAATTTGATGAAGTATTAGTTATAATACTTGCAGTACTTAGCTACTCAATAGCTTAGTTTCCAATGATACCTAGTCTATGTCGAAGAAAATTTAGTATTAAAATACTGATGTCCATAACTTCATAAAATTCTTCATGAACCTAATGAAAGTTCCTGAAACTATGAACATATTAACATGTCATTTCCTATACCTACAAAAATACCAATTCCCACTAAAGTTATTGCAGATTAGCAAGTCATCTGTTTAGTAAAATCTACCCGCAGCATTACATCCCTTCTACTCCTGAATTACCTTTATTAGATTCCAACTTTGCATGAAATTTATATTGTTTTCGGTGGTTGATTCATCGCCTTCAAATTTACCAGTTGATTGTGGAAGCTCATAATGTAGACCTTTCTAATCCTTTTACATTTCTCTCTTGTTAGTCTGGCATTAGTTCTGCTACCATGATCATAGTTTGGCATTGCAATCTTTCCTATAAACAAATGATTTGCATGTGACAATAGCTCACTGTTGCAGCTAATTGAACTTTTCAATATAACCACAATTTTTAGGTCACCTCAGTCATTGTATAAGTTGTCATCATAAAAGAATTAATATATTCTAATATTTTTTGATAAATTCCATAAGTGGAACATAAAATTTTAAGAGAAAAGGGTTTTGGTCAAGGTCAATGAACTGAAATCAAAGATGTTAGATCATGTGATTGCAGAACTGAAATCCAAGTGTATTGTGACGCAGATAATATATAAGGGCAAATTTTATATTTTTCTTCAAAGAGTATATTTTCTTTCACACCTTGCCTCACTTCACAATTATTACAAAGACAAGGTCACTTCCTTTTCTAGAATTATATATTTCAACTTTAAAGGTTTAGGATTTTGTAATCATAGTATTCAAAATCAATATTGAAATAATATTAGTTCTTTTCATGACATGTAATGTACTCGGTCAAGAGATAATAATTATTAATTTAGTGAAAGCTCAGCATTTAACAGATCTTTAGCCATATCGAAAAGGGTGAAACCTGCATTTATCAGCCTGCAAATCACCCTCTTGGAAGGCTGCAACTGATGCTTAATTGTGCCAGATCAAATACTGGACCTGCAAATGGGAAGGAAGATGCACTGGTTAAATTGCCAGAAATAATTAATCACAGCAGAGACCTTTTTGAGTTTTTTTTTGCAAGCTGATATGTTGATAAAATAGATGGAACAATCATGAAATGCAGCATAAGAAAGTGAGATTCTGGAGGAATACTTGCAATCGAGCAATCAATATAACTGAATATGGCCTAGTGAAGTGAAAGGTTTTGAAAAGCATGACTTTTAATGTTTTAATTAACATTGTTATTCTGGGAGTGCAGTGTGAAAGCTACTATCGAGAGGTACAAAAAGCATGTACTGATACCTCTAACTCTGGATCTGTCTCTGAAGCTGATTCCCAGGTAACTTCCCTTGTCATGAGTCACTTCTTACCTTTTACAATGCAAGCATAAATTTGAAGATATGTTTTCATTGGCTCATCATCACTGCTAGATTATATATAATCACCGGATGCATTCTCTCTATTAGCGGACATTTAAAGCAATATATCATACATCTATATGAGCTAATCCCTCTCTGTGTCACCCGGATAATCAATAATTGGACACAAACTGACCGGTTCACACTTTCTTTTATGGCAAGCTTGCGAACTTCTTTGTTGATCCGCAAGTCTAAATGGTACAAAGTAATAGAAGAAAAATAGTATTAGGACCCTAATGTTTTGTTATAATAATCTTCTCTAATTTGATCTTTATAATTCAAGTTGTCGCTTGAAGCATTTATCTTTCTGAATCATAGGCGCGTGGTCATGATTTTGTATAATAAAATGTGCCCTTGGAATGGTACAATCATCATATGACTTACTAATACATGCATGCTTAATTCTTCTTGAACATATTTTTCAGTTTTTGCATCTTTGATGACTATAAATACGTCAAGTAACAAAATGAGTGAGATAAAACTTCATAGTGATGTCTTGAAAGTAAATATCTATGGAAAGTGATACTTATTAAATGCCCTTAGAATCTTCTGACATTAAGGTCTTCTTAGAGTTGTTGAAGTTTCTTTCTTTAAATCAACTGAATAGTATAGAGCTCTGAACATCTCCACAGGAACAAGGCCCAACAAATTTATGGCCAAAGGCAGAAAGTATTGTTTGTATCTGCTCACCAACGACCTTGTTTAGTTCACTTAACCAAAACTGATAATTGAGAATATGCTTGACTTGAGTGGTGTAATGCACATAAAATCTTGCCATCTTGTTCGGGGCTGTTGGGGTTATTGAAACCATCATTATAAACCTGTTGACAAAAGAATGCACTAGACTGTTCTCATAAGGGATGGTCAACTATTTCGTTTGAAGGTAAGAAGCTTTCAAATAAGTAGTCCTTATCGTGGAATGGATCTTAAAGAACCTACGTGGAGATAGATATATGATTTTAGAGTTTTAACTTTCTCTTCTTTGTATGAAGCATGATGATCTTACCTGAAGGCCTCATATTTTTAGATAGTTTAAGTCAGGACTCCCCCTTTCTAGGCCCTATTTGGCGTGAAAAATCAACCTTCCAGGGAGTCCTATGTTGTATACAATAAGCAGTAAGGGTACCTTCTCTATAAACCGGAGGTGGGCCAAGAGTATTATTAACTTTCCACTCATCATTGTCTCTTAGAATACCATAAAAGGATGACAAAAATTTATCAAGATAACTCAAGAATGCCAAAAGCCTATTTTGGTAGCTCTTGCTTCGTGCATTTTAGATTGCTTTTTGAGTAACCAGGAGGAAAGGGTGATTCCCCGAGATATATATTAGATAGATAATATGGTATTTACAATGTCTATATTTATAGTGATATATACATGATATTTTGAGGAGTTGGTGGTAATATACCAACAGATTGAGCGGTGGATGTAATAGTCAAGGATTCTGATTATACATATAAAATAATAGTAGAAGAGGGTAATCTCGAACTGAAATTTCATAATCTGGAGGCAGAGTATGAGTATCCTGTTTGCTATATTTGTACATGTCAGTAAAGAGCGTCGAATTGTTAAGCATACTTCAGTCTTGTAACTTTACTGACCGGTCTTGATTGAGGACAATGGAAGATCTTCACTAGAATTAACCGATATGTTAGCTTTCTTTCTTCATTGCTTATAAGATGGCTTAGGAAAGCTTCTTCATATAAAATCTCTATATGGGGTTTTAATTCCATCTTCCTCCGAATCGTAACGTGTCCGGTCAGCGAAGAAATGAGCTATTTTCTTGCCGTTTCCGATACCGAGTATGCTTCAAAGTGGAAGGTCATGCTATTCGTTCCTTCCAAGCCAACCATTGAGTAGTGAGAAGAAACGATGCGAATGCCTTACCTTGTTCCTTTTGGAGACCTGAATAGATCCACTCTGTCCAGATTTGAGGGATATGCTTAGATAAAGGAGGAACATCGGTAAACTTGTTAGTGTTGACCAAGAGGCGGTGAAATATAAATATTGCAATAGTAAATCTTCGGTAGTTTCATCTTCTCTGTAACATAGTATGCACTGCTTTTCAACTTGCACACCTCTTTTTAGTGGATTTTTCGTGGTTAGAATTTCTTCTAATAAATTAACCAGCCAAAAATTTTACCTTTTCAAGCAATATTACTTTTCAAAGTATTTTAGCTAGGACATGTCAAACACCGCCATCAATCAGAAAGTGGTAACAGTTTCTGACTAAAAATCTTTCATTGTTGCTCCATCTCCAAATTCTTTAATCCGATTCCTCTGTTAATGATCTATCCGATAAGATTTCTACAAGTTTTCGAAAGTCGTCGGATGCTGCATAACTTAGTGGTCTGCCGAAGCGAACCTTTCAATCATGGCTTGAAATGAGCTGAGCTAACACTAATTTTTGTTGGAAGCAAATGCATGTAGATCAAGGAGGGTGAAGTTAAGAGCTTCTCCTCTTGTTCAGATGTCGTACCAGAAGGATATGGACATTCTCTTACCGACATTTGACATGGTGAAAGTCCAAAATAGTCATGCAAATTTGGTGACTCCCTTCCAGAAGGGTGATGTTCCGTCAGAAATATTTTCATAAGCGGAGGCAAAGAGGACCGGTAATATATCTTGAAAATTAGTTATGACCATGATTTGTCAGGGTTTGTAAAAAGATTCCACTACCATTTTAACAACAATGAAATGTTCATGAGTTTGATGTTGCGGATTCCCAATCCTCCCATGTTCTTAATTCCGATAAATTGTTGCCCAACTTATCAAGTTCTTGATTTTCCCATGTTGCTGATTTTCACTCCATAAGAATCTATGGCAGTAGGTATTGATTTTATTAATAATTGATTCTGGTAGCATGAACACCGACATCCAATACACCGGAAGGGCGTTAAGAATAGAACATACTAAAGTTTGGTGTCCAACCAATGACAGGGTGTTTTTTTTCCATCCTGCTAGTTTTTGTCTAATTTATCTAAGATATATGATCAATCCCTCGCTTTCAAGAGGAGCTATGCAACGGTATTTCTAGGTGGTCAATCGGTAGCTGAGCAACAGCACATCCAAGCATCCTCGCATAAATTTTCAGGATGTTGTTTGGCAGGTTTAAACCAATGATATTGGACTTAGCAAAGTTGATTTTCAAGCTTGTCAACAATTCAAAGTTATATAAGATGATTTTGATAGTATTGATGTCCCTTTTCTGATGAGCTGAAGAGGATGGTATCATCAGCGTACTGTAAGTAGGTGAGTGGTTCATTTAAATCAAGAGGACTGAGGCCGTTAATTATCTGGTTAGCTGCCACCAACTTAAGCATCTTGTTTAGGACATCAGCGACCAAAATAAACAATAAAGGAGAGAGAGGATTATCCTGCTTTAGTCCTTTTTTGCTTCGAAAAGACCTTCCCTTAACTCCATTTATAATTAGTGAGGAGATATTTATTTGGATGATTGATGACACCCATTGTCTCCAATGAATTTCAGATCCTCTTTCTCCATCATCTGATTAGGAAAGAACCATGAGATGTTGTCAAAAGCTTTTTCAAAACCAATTTTGCACATAATACCTTTCTGCTTGAATCTCTTACAATATGATACAATTTCGGCAGCTGTTGTGTAACACTCATGTATCATTTGACCCTTGATGAAGGCAGATTGATTTTTTGAAATTAGAGAGTTAATAACTTCTCCAAGCCTTGTAGCAAGCACCTTAGAGAAGATTTTAATAATACTCCCCTCTAAGCTGATGGGCCAAAAGTCTTTAACATCAATGCATTCCTTCTTCTTCGGAATAAGCATAATATATGTGTTATTTATCCGAGATAAGTCCAAAGAAGAGCTGTGAATACTTTTAAAAAAGCTAAGAATAACAGGTTTAATGTGCTGCTAGTGTTTTTGAAAGAAAATAATGAAAATCCATCCGGACCAGATGCCTTATCTTTTGCAAGGTTAAATATAGCTTCTTTATTTTTCTTCAAAAATGGGCCTCTCTAAAGATCTAAGGTCAATATTATCAGAGTATAGAGATTTTCAGTCGGCTACCACCAGGGGATCTTCAACAGAATCTAGTAGTTTAGTGTAGTAATCTTTAAACGCCTTGTGTATACCCGATTGATCATTATATAGGTTACCATCCTTTTGAATTGAATCTACATTATTTTTCTTTGTCTGTTGGAAGCACAAATATGGAAGAATTTAGTGTTCTTATCTCCATCCGTGAGCCACAAATGCCTAGATCTCTATCTACAATATACTTTCTCTTGATGAAGCAATGTCTGAAGCATATTTTAAGTTTTGATCTTTCACAATTCTCTTCATCAGTCAAATTACATTCTTCTTCAATGCAATCTAATTCGTTAATTTTCAACTCTATAACTTTCTTTCGATTCCAAATATTTCCAAAGATTTTATTGTTCCAAGCTCTCATTTGAGAACGTAAGTATCGAAATTTCAGTACAATTGCAGAGATTACATCTTGTGATGTTGGTGCAGCGTCCCACCAAATCTTGACCTGCTTGCAGAGATTACATGTGTTCTCAAGCCAAAAAAACTTGAAAAGTTTTGACCCTAGTAAAATCTTTATAGAAAAATAATTAGGAGAGGTGTGTGGTCAGATGTGGTACGTACCAGTGAGGAGAGTGAAGTCTAAGAAAAATGGTTGTGCCATTCTACCGAGACGAAGCATCTGTCTAATTTTGCCAAGCCAGCATTCTGTCGAAAATTAGATCGAATGTACTTCTGGCTGGGAGAGTTGATCTCAATGAGTTTTAGTTGGAATAAGCAGTCATTGAATTCAGCAGAAGCCGTTCTGTTACTGGTTGCCTATTGAGTACCTTAATCTCCTCAAAAAGATGAGTGTCTTTGGTTCGTTTAACCGTATTTATGTCTCTAGCTCCTATCATCATGAGTTTTTCTTTTTTCTTTTTTTTTTGAGAAAGATGGAGACTAATGACATATCACCATTAGTCATCAAATTTATTAACAAAGAGTAAATTTATAAAAGATGAATATACAAATTAACAAGAACTTTGACAAGCACATCCAAAAGATAGGGCTTGCCAAAAATAGAGAGAAAAAATCAAAATGGAAACCAAACTTTAGGACCCATAAGAGAATTTCAAAAGGGACAACAACAGATAGAAGTATTCTTAGCCACCAACAGTACATGGAAGCCTCAAGCAAAAAAATCTCAGAATGTTGCAAGTCTTCTTCATCATCATCCCAATAATAAAATAGAGCTAAACATGATATAGAAAAAATATCAGATAGGAGAGTACAAGCCACAACAACACACAGTGTCCTGAAGTTCAACATCATCACCCCAAAACATGAGTGATCACAAGTAGCCTCTAAAGTTGGTTAAAGAGAAAATAGGAACATCAATCAACAATACTCCAGATCAGAAAGGGAAATGATCTGGAGTGCTGTTGACTAATGTTTCTGTTTTCCTCTTAACCAGCTTCTAAGGTTGCTTGTGATCACTCATGTTTTGGGATGATGATATTGAACTTCATAACATTGTATACTGTTGTGGCTCATGCTCTCCTATTTGATATCTCTTTGATATCATGTTTGGCTCTATTTTGCTATTGAGATGATGATGATGAAGACTTGCAGCACTTTGAAGGTTTTTTTGCTTGAGGCTCCCATATGTTGTTGGTGGCTAAGAATACTCCTATCTATTGCTGTCTCTTTTTAAAATTCTCTTCTGAGCCCAAAAGTTTAGTTTTTATTTTGATTTTTTTCCTCTTTCTTTGGCAAGCTCCTATCATTTTTTGGATGTGCTTATTAAAGTTCTTTTAATCTGTATATTCACCTTCTTGTAAATTTACTCTTTGTTAATAGATCTGGTGACTAATGGTGTATGTCATTAGCCTCTATCTTTCTCAAAAAAAATTATAGGAATACTCCTTTAACTTTAGTTTAATTTACTTACACCCTCTATACTTTAAAAATGTCAAACTGATCCTTCTCGTTATCGTTATGTTTCAATATGGTCCAGTCATTTACTTATCAATAAATGGTGATATCTTTTTTCTCAATGGACAGAAATGTCCCTTGCTCATGGGCGGACTTGGAGGAGGAAGAGGTTGAAAAGAAGGAGGGAACTACCGTAGAGGAGGATAGCTTATGGATGGCTTGGAGGAAGAGGAAGGGAGGAGGAGATCAATCAGAGAGGAGAGAGGAGAGAGGATGAGGATGAGAAGGAGGAGGAGAAAGGAAGAAGAGGAGGAGGAGGAGAAGGGGATGGCATGGAGGGGCATGGCTTACAGACAGCTCGGAGGAGGAGGATGGGGGGATCAATCAAAGAGAAGAAAGGAAGGAGGAGGAGGAAGAAGAGAAGGTGGTGGAGGAATGGACAGAGATAAAGAGAGCTCCATGGAGGAGGAAGAATATATAGATGAGAAGGGAGGAGGAAAGAGGAGGAAGAAAGAGGATGCCGCGATGAAGGAGGGGATCAATTATAGAGAAGGGAGAAGGAGAAGGAAGGAGAGGTGGTGGAGGAATGGGTGAAGGTGGAGAGAGTCGCAATGGAGGAGAAAAATAGATGAGAAAGGAAGGAGGAAGAAAGAGCGAGCAAGAGGGATGTCGGTAATAAAGAAGGAGGAGATCAATCGAAGAGGAGGCAAAAGGAGGAGGTGGTGGTAGAGAAGGAGGAGGAAAGGGAGGCAGTGGAGGAATGGGCGGAGGTGGAGAAAGCCACCATGGAGGAGAAATGAGTGAGGAGAAAAAGAAAGGAGGGAAAAGAAGATCACCAGCGATGGAGGAGGATAGGATCAGTCGGAGAAGAGAGAGGAAGAAAGTGGGAGAAAATAGAGATAAAGATATTTTATCATTTATAAATAATAATATCATATAACAATCATATGATACTATTTTATTAATAGAGATAGACGGTTAGATCCTATTGGAACATATCGTTAACTATTAATTTGATACTTTTTAAAGTACAGGGGTGTAAGTGAAATTGGACTAAAGTTAAAGAGGTATTTCTATAATTTTTTTCAAAAAAAGATATTGTACATATTGATCATAGACCCAGTCATTTTGGTCAATCACAATTTCCTTTTATCATTCAAAGCCAAATAAAATAAGTTAGGAAAGTCAGAGTAGCTTCAGAGCAAGCAAAAATTAGTAGCAAGATGGTCCAATAAGTATCTGCCTATCCTAAAGCACTTCAAGCCTTCTTCAAAAGAAATCCATGATAATTTTTTTTAAAGAATTCCCTATTCCATACAATAATTTTTGAACATCTGTTTGTGAAACATTTGATCATCATTCTTGTCATTTTCAATTCCACATTCTTGGAATGTTAATAACATTTGATGCAAATGGAAGCACGGTAAAGAACTATATTCAAATGGAGAAGTGTACAAATCAGGTCTAGCATGCAGCAAAATCCTCTTTGCCTGGCATATCTTTTGTCAGTTAAAAATATAATTTGGAGCCAAATGCTTATAATGGTTTTGCTTGAGTTACATGGTTTATGATAATATACAATTGTGATTTTTTTTTTTTTGAGCAAACTAAGTAATGGGAATCTGTTATCAGCTGAAAATTCTTGAGAATTTTAGCTTAAGTTAACATTGAGCACATGTTCCCAAAACTATAAGAAATAAACTGCATTTGTACCATGAAAATGATGGACTATTGAAGAAGATGATCATGGTATCCCTTCTAGCAGCCAATTCTTCAATTATGTTATTGGCAGGTTCTGCTCCTTTTTTTTTCACCAACTAATCCTAGAAATATTTAAGATTAATAACTAGAATCAAATTCTTCCCTAAATTTGGCCACTTCAATGGAAATCCAAGAATTACGGCTATACTATAAATCTATGCTTAATATTGTTGGTTGTAAAAGAGGACTTGGATAATTGGTTTGAATGATCATTTGATATTTAGGTGAGGTGAAATATTTTAAGTATATAGTCTATGTGGATAGGATGATCAATGGTTGAATGAAACTTGTAGTTGGGGCATGTAAAAGTAATTAGTTATTATTAAAGTAGCAGCATAGTTTACACGTAGGGAGGCCTTGTCTTTTGGCTGCCTTACAACATGCCACTACATGCCGCGTTCATGCACCCAATATAGACCTTTACAATAAAATGGTAGTTTCTAGAAATTTCTAATTTTTGTCTATATCAAGTTGGTTAATTGCCAATTTGTCCATGCTCATAATTTCTTGACATTTGTTCCGCTTTTATTCATTCCCTACATAGTTCCAGAGGCTTCCAAATGTGTACTAAATATCTCAACAAATGTGAAGTAGTTTCATCTACATGGTCCATCTACTGCAGGAATTTTAGCAAATGCCACATTCTAGTTTGTCATAACTAAGGATACTCAAAATATAATTTATTATATGATGGCCTGATTCTATATTTTGTCATGTTGAAAAAAATCTCCATATGGTATAGGAAAGCCACCCTCATTATGCCAAAAAAATAAATTTAACATATTAACACATTGCATCAAAAAAAAACATCAAAAAACCATAAACATATTAACACCAACCTCATTTTTCAATTACTCCATCTCTGGGCAACATTAGCCATCTAGGTTTCTCTCGCCTGCTTTTCCTAGTAAGCTCGAAGTCTTTTTGCTATCTTTTTTTGTAAAAGGTATTCATGAGGGCATACAATATGGACCTCAATATGAAAATATAGGGCTTGCTTATTGTTGTTGTTGTCTTTGTATTGTTATGTTTTTGCTCCTGTACAAATTAGTGAAATACTATATGGAGGTGGATGTTGAAAATAGCATTTACTCTAAATTTATGCTTTTCCTTGCTTTTATCAAAAAATGATAAATCTTTGCTATCAAAAGTTCTCAAGATTTTTCAAGAAGTTTCAAAAAACAATAGGGTTAATATCCATAAACTTCAATCTAGTTCATTTTATTTCTTACACCCTAGCCCCAATCAATTGATATATCTGAAAGTGAAAACATCTCTACATGCAATATAGGAGAGCTACCCTCATGGCAATAAGGAAAACTTAAACTATGTTACATCATTGTGCCAAAACCTTTTTTATCAAAAAAAAAAATCAAAAAAGAGCTTAAACATATTAACACCAACCTCGTTTTCCAATTACTCCATCTCTAGGCAACATTAGCCATCTAGGATTCTCTAGCCTGCTTGTCCTGATAAGCCCTAAGTCTTCTTGCCATCTAATTTGTAAAAAGGCACATCCATCACTCCAAATAAGGCCAAGCATGCCAGCCTCTTCAAGAGAGTAGTTGTGAAAGCCTTGGCCCAACCGCGCCACATGCGCGTTATTTTGATTCCATTGATCATTCTACGAGGAAGGCCAAGAATAAGAGTTAAGTAGTACCTTCATATCATTGAAGATATTTGATTTTGAGATGTCTTTGGGACTGGATTTGATTCAGGAGTCCTCAATTCAGAAAGAGAGGGCTTATTCATGAGGACATACAATATGAGCGTTAAGATGAAAAATATAAGGCTAGCTTAGTGTGGCCGTTGTTTTTGTGTTTTTGCTTCTGTACAAATTAGTAAAATACAATATAAAAATCGATGTTAAAAATAGCATTTTCTCTAAATTTATGCTTTACCTTGCTTTTATCAAAAAACAATAAACCTTTGCTACCAAAAGTTCTGAAAATTTTTCAACCAGTTTCAAAAAAAAACCGTAGGGTTTCAACATCCATGTACTTCAGTCTAGTTCATTTTATTTCTTACTCCCAAGCCCCAATTGGTTAAGACGTCTGAATTAAACCAATTTATTTAACTATAAAGTACAATCATTTGTAGGTCTGTTTATAGATGAGAAAGTTCTAGAAGATGTTTTCTAGAGCTCATGTGAGTACTTATATCTTCCATTCTTCGGGAAATTTAATGCCTTGACGCAGAGGGTTGCAAAGGGCCATTGTGGAATCTGAAGCGGAATTCAGGACTATTTTGGTCTCCATCTATCATCTCCTTCTCCTCTTGTTTTATACTTAAATATCCACTTCCGCATGCCTTCCACTTTTTAGATATTGTTTTTGATAATGTAACTATTATTATATAGGAATAGTCTGTCACCCTTTGAAATTTGTCATGCTGCTACTGTTCTTGACAAGGTCTATGTTCCAAGGCAACTAGAGCACAAAAGGATCTTTTTCCTCCACATCTGCATGACATTCACATTTCATATGGTTATAGCATGTTAAATCTATCATGTGCAACTAGATTAAACATCAATTAGACAAATGGAGGCCAACAAAATTTCGAACATTTTACGACAAAACACATCGGTGTTGCAGTTCTGTTGCTTACCAAGTATCTCAAAGAAAATAAACCTTGCATGGTTGGTTCTGCAAGCAATCTATGTTTAGCAGTTGATGTGTTTAATTACTCATGGAAAGCACTTTCTTGTGATGTTAATGTGGGTTAATCACGATGGTGGTCTTATAATAACAATAAGCAGCTTTGTAATACTGTCGCTTACCGAGTCTCTCAAAGGAACATAGGCTATGTGTGGTTGGTTCTCAAAGCAATCAAGGTTTAGTGTTTGATATGTTTGTGCATGGAAAGCACTTTCTTGTGATCTTCTTTCTGCTTATCACATATATCTTATATAGAAGGGCAGCGTTACAGACAAAGCATTCCAGGATAACAAAAGATCTGGTTGCTTGATTGCGGACTGTGTGTCTGTCCACTTATGCAAGAATTACCAGATGTTGTGTTAGAGTTGATCATCGTAGCATCATTAAGGCATTTAGAAAGAGAAACTAAAGAATCTTTTGGCTATCTAATATTGTTTGAAGTCTGCATTTACTCTGATCCATGCGTTCTAAGTCAATATGGATTAACTGGAACTTTTATTGTGCTTGATTGTGAACAATCTAATAATTAGCAATGCTGATATATAAAGTTCCATTAATATAATTGATTTTCTTTCAATGTTTAACTTGCATTTTATTAGGCAATCAAATCTTTCATGGAGCACTATCTTTTGAATTGCAAGCTGATAAATGCTGTTTCTACTAATAATCCAAGTTGGCAGTTTAAAGTATTACATTCCTTTCTTCGAAAAAAAACGTATTACATTCCTTCATATAGATTTCCTCCAATAACAACCCTAACACTTTCCAATTTATATTAGTATTATCAACAAGAATCATTGAAACTGCGCCAGCAAATAACCAGCCTACAGAATTCAAACAGGTAACATGCACACTTGAGCTAACATTGTTCCTTCTCGGGCTGTGGAGTTACTGGTTCTAATGAGTCCTCATATTTGTAGAAATTTGATGGGAGATTCTCTTGGCTCTATGAGCCTTAGGGACCTGAAGCAACTGGAGGGAAGGTTGGAAAAGGGCATAAACAAATAAGAACTAAGAAGGTTGTCATAAATAAAGTCTTCTACATGCATTTGCTTCTACTTTTACACATCTGTTCTTACTGGTTTTTTTATTGTGTCAGAATGAGTTGCTATTTGCTGAAATTGAATACATGCAGAAAGGGTAATATCAAGTCTGAAGCTTTTGATTTCTCATTATTGTGTTTTGCTGTCTATTATACTTTGGTTTCATTATTTGTTAGGAGACGGAGCTGCAAAATGCCAACATGTACCTAAGGAACAAGGTCTCTCTCTCTCTCTCCCTCTCCTCTCCTCCCCCCACCACTTTGTGACCTATTTAATTGAGTAATAGCTTATGTGGAAACAGATAGCCGAGAATGAGGGAGCACAACAACAGATGAATATGTTACCCGCTACGACTGAATATGAGGTCATGCCGCCATATGATTCAAGGAACTTCCTGCAAGTGAATCTAATGCAAAGCAATCAGCATTACTCTCACCAGCAGCAGACAGCTCTCCAACTAGGGTACCAACTTTCCCTGGCTCACCAAATTTCCTAACAACGATCATGCATACCATCTGTATACTACTATCGTTCCATTCATTAATTTCCTCCTCAATCATTTGTTGTATTCTGTTAATAAGAGTTGCTACTAATTTGTTTCGTCTTATCTTTGTTTTTGGGTAGATGAGACCAGGAAATGATCCATGATTGGTGGTTCTGCGACATCAAACCTGTAGGTGTAGAGTTGGAATGCTTGCATGTAGTTTGTTGGTAAGTTATGTTGAGAAAACTAAACAGATGATGTGGGTGAAGATTGCCCGAGTTGGTAGCCTTTCATCCAAAATTGACTCATAAGACAATTGGTTGTAGTATATACAAACAATTCCACTTGTATGCTCTTAACTGCATGCGGTTGTCACTTCATATTGCAGCATATAGGACTTTATATTGTTTTTGTTATTTGTCGTGTTCATCAAAGATAATGTTATTTCTGGCCATTACTCTTGCAGGATAATCATGGGATATTAGTAATCTTAATTCTGGAAATCGGATGATGAAGTTTTCATGTGCCCAAAATAAGTGACATCTGAGTAATTGAGTGGATGACATTTTTATATGAGTCAAATTTGAGGCTATCTAGGATGGGATTGCTTTGACAGTGTTACAGTAAAATTAGGTGCACAAATGGACTTATTAGGTTGCACAAATGGCAGTGGAATGGAGATACCGTTTACCAGGAGATGGTGATATGGGACTAAAGTGGGTTTTTTGCTTGATAGTATCCATCCCATCTCAGTATACAGTGTGATGATATTTCACTAAAGACTTCCAACATCCCTTTGTGTTTGCTAGAATAAAATATTAGTCGGGAACGATAACTGTTGTTGGAGGCTCATGACACAGTTCTTGATTTCTAGATTGTGTGGTTTTGGACCAGGCTTCCTCCAAAGCTGAAAGAATTAATATTGTTGCTCTTACTGTGTTGGTTATGGAATATAATGGGGTCAGCCTTGTCATTCAGAATAGATATTTTTGTCCTTTAATAATTATCAAAGTTTAGTTCCACGTCGAAGTCCTTCAACTATTCCTAGTTTGTTTCTCTTTGGAAAAAGACAAAATTGATGTCAATATTTAAATGAGAAAGAAAGGCTGCACCATAATCTATTGGAAAAGTAAGGGTTTCGCTAGTTCAAGTGCCATTCTGCAATCTAGTCGGCCATCAATTCTTAGGAACAATAATATGCAGTTCTAAGTCTTATTCTTTTCATATGATTGAGGACTTCAACATGGTCTTCTGTGCAATAGAGATTTATCTTATATCAGGATTCTTGTCCTATAAATAGTGGTAGCAACTAGCAAGATTGTAGGGAGGGTCTATGTTTCGTGAGTTTTGGGTTAGTTGAGATAGAGAGAGAGAGAGAGAATTGGGTTAGCTTTTAGCTGTAGATTTTGTTATTATTCTATTAATAAATTTTGCTTTAGTTCCTTTTTTTCAATTTATTCTTTTCAATATTTTTTTATTCTCACAATTCTCTTCGCAATTTTTCTGACACTGAGACCGGCGTGTTTAATCTACATCAAATAGCATGCCATTCTACAAGCTTATTGTTTAGATCATGGTCCAGTGAGCTATTGTACATTTAGTTGACAGTTTTCAAGCTTACAGCTTAGGAATAGGTCTCATGGGAAACAAATAGAAAAATAGACGGGGAACCAGTGCTAGGATTATATTTTTGCTCCCGACGAGTTCGCTTTGATGTGAAACAGGCCCAGCTAGTTGACCAGATAATTTTAACAGTACAAAATTTAGATGGAGATGAAATGGAGCTTGTGATAATCGGGTATTTGGTCACACGCAGAGGCTTAGGAGATGCACACATCTCAGTGCCTGAACGTGAAAATTTTATCCGTCCGAAACTGATATACGCTGGCAGAAACATGGGTCGAGATGCCCAGTTATTAGGTCCAGTTGATGCTCATCACTGTAATTTTATAACTATTTTCTTCTGTAAAATTTTTCCATAGTCTGTCAAGTTTCACAGAGTTTATAATAAAAGATCTATTTTTCTTTTGTGCATATAATTTTTTTAATTCTAAACATATGAATATGATATGATTGATGTTTTGTTCCAATATTCTAATAACATACGACAGATCGAGAATATTTCTTTCCATTAATATAATTTGGGTGGTTACACCTCCCGTTCCATTTAAAAATGAATAAATAGCGTACAATAGTGAATATTTTTAAACATGTTATTACTTTTTCTACATGGTTTTCTACTTCTGTTGGTAATACAAGTTTTTATTCAAAATCATTTGAAAAGAAAAAATTAATTTTCCAAGAAGCTCGTAAATGGTAAAAGGAAAATATCATAAGTTCTTCACTAGGCTCCTGAAAAGCTAGTAGATTCCGAATGCTTTGGTTAGGTGAGTAAAATGACCTGCCTCTTTTTGATACTTGAATAAAATTAAATGGCAGAATAATTTAGAGCTACCACTATCATTTTATCAAGGTGACTCAATACGGTTGTGTGACCATGGAGGGAAATATTCTTGAGAGCCAGTTTGAACCATATTTCCCACTAGATTCGCAGATAGAGCCGCCGATTACAGGCATGTTTGAATAATTTAGGACATCCAATCACATTCACAGAAATATAGGCTGAGCTAAGCTTATATTCATAGAATCATAGAAATTGCTTTACAATAAACCAACTTGAATTCTACAAGGAGGGAAAAAAGATCTCACCAAGGGCCTAGTTGGATGATTGGGCCCAAAATCACGTGAAGTTCATGAGTTGGACTAATACAATCAATAAAAGTATTAGATTATAAACCAGGATATATCTATATTTACAAGTATCTAGGACTATTTTTAAGTGGGCTGATCCGAATCTCATAAGATCTTTTTTTCTTCTATGAGATTTGAGCCAACCTACTTAGGACCAGTTTGAATGGTTGAGCTTAAAATTTTGTGAGATTCATAGGTTGGACTAATACAAACAGTAGAAACATCGGATTAAAAATTGGGCTAGATTTACATTTACAAGTATCTAGCACTATCTTTTGAGTGGACTAGTCTAAATTCCATAAAAGAAAAAATGACCTATTGTGGGATTTTGAGTCCAACTATTCAAACAAGATTTTAAAAGATAGTCTTGAATACTTATAAATATAGATCCTGCCTAACCTATAATCCAATACTAATGATGGTTGTACTCACTCAACCTATGAATTTCATAAAATTTGGGATCCAATCATCCAAACAGATCTCAATTCTTTTTTCTGTCTAGACTATAAGAGGTTCAGTTAATATAGATTGAGCCGGACCTCATATTCTACGATACTAGGAATCATACTTCCTGTACTGTGGATCTGATAAGATTATCCAAATAGACAATTCTTGCCCTTACTTGTTCTATTCCAATTTAGATGAATGAGATTGTGGATTCAATCGAAGAGCCCTCTTCCCTCTTTGAATTCCCCTAGACCCCCTTTATCTTAAAGGCGGCGGGTTTTGATCTCAGCTTTCTTTTACAATACTCCAACTACTAATGCTGCGAATGCCAAGGCTTTTACTAAGTTTTTTATTTATTTTTCTTTTAAGATATTTATGATATGAACAACGCCATTTTACTAGTATTGCAGGTGCACGATGCTAGTAAAAATCAAAAGCAAAGACCGGATATGGGAGCAAATATGAATATGATCGTTGGGCCCAGCGACGACTCTGTTCTACACCAGTGGAATAACCAAAGCACATCCTTCTCCCTGGATGGCCCGGCCTATAAGGGGCGAACAAATAAAAGCATGGAGAGACATGACATCACTTTTATAAAATTCCACTCCCTCATCATGCTCTTAGTTGGGACCCATGATGCACTACGGAACATTTTTATCCGCCCACAGACTACCAGATGCACTCGGGAACCCCGTCTCATCAAGAAGCTATCACTATGAGCCTGCTTGACGCATTGGAATATTAGTTATTGATGCCTCAGGAGGAGCGCAACGCGCAAGGATGTCCAGACCATGCCGCTCTCGCGCCGAACTCACCGTCTTCTGAAATGGGTTCGACCAGGGGCTCTTCAGGTTCGCCAGATCCAACTCCGCCGCTGTCGCCTCTACCTCCGACCCAATCCGAAACATGTGCCAAATCGCCAGCATGCCCACCTATAAGCCTCAATTGGACCATCGGAAACGTGCAACATAAGATAGTCCATATCAAGAGTCTCGTTCATTCGTTCGATAAAATCCATCATAGCCCCGAAAGGGTTGGATACTCTTGGCAAGCCTCTCCAACTACATAAAATTCCGTCAAATTTCTTTCTTCTTGGACCATTTCGAACTTTTAGCACGCCATCCTTGCTTATCTGTCATACCGATCTTCTCCTGGTTTTATTTCTTCTTAATGAGATTACTATTCCCTATGTCCTTTCAGCTTTATAAAAAGTTTTGGATTTTTTTTTTGAATTGCCACAGAATTGCTTCCGCTTGGCAGAATTACAGCCCAGAAAGTATATCGAACAAACATTTTATTTAATCGACAAGAAAACTACACATATTTACATATTTACGTGGAGGAGACCAAAGGAGGAAAAAAAAAAAAAAGGAAGAAGAAAAGAGAGAGAACATGGATAACTGCACATTCTTATTCTTATTCACAGTAAACTAAGAAAGGAGGAGGTGGAAGCAGGAGAGGAGAAAAATTAAAAAAAAAAAA
>KE504708.1:708816-724188 GCA_000441515.1 Elaeis oleifera | reverse complement strand
GCAGAGAGGAGAATTAAAAAAAANAAAAAAAAAAAACCAGGTAGGAATACTAACATTAAAACCCGTTTCCCACCGGAAACGGGCTAGGATATGCCCCTCCTCCATCGCCCCTTCCCGCCCCTCCGACATCAGAAACCGGACCACCTTAAACCCCCGCCGAATCAACCGTGTTGATGAACGGTTCCACGCCGAACAACCCGACCCGCTCCCCGTCACAGTCCACCGGAAACGGCTGAAACCCCCCGTCCATCCCCACCTCCGCCCGTTTCCCGTCCAGCCGAAGCCTAGCCCTCTTCTCCCACCCTCTCTCGCCCCCATCAAACGGTGGAACACGTCCGGGTCCCCGCCACCTTCATCAGGAACGCCAGCATCTGCCGCGGCCGCCGCTCCGTCTCCTGCACCCGTCGCCACATCCGCTGCACCTTCTCCTCGATCTTCTTCTGCTCCTCCTTCAGCCTCACCACCTCCATCGCCACCCTCTCCTCCTCCACCACCTCCTCCTCCTCCTCCTCCTTCCTTCCCCTCCTCCTCCTCCGCCTCCGCCTCCCCCTTCGAGTTTCCACTGCTTCGCCGGACGATCCGCCGGAGGAGATGAGTCTGTCCCCTTAGGAACGACGAGTGGGCGAACTCCCACCGATCCGGATCGACCTTCCGAAACCCCTGTGATCAGCAAGATCAAAAATTAATGCAATACGGATGTGAAAGATGTCGACAGAAATCAGAGGAATCAAGGAATTGGAGGGATGCGATCGTAGTTACGTAGGTGTTGAGCTGGCGCACGAAGCTGGAGAAGTTGTTGTGCTTGAAGTGAGCGGGGAGAAGGGTCTGGGAGAAGACGAAGGGATCGCCCACCACGAAGCTGTTGTTGTCCTTCCCCACGAGATCATTGGGTCCGTCGCCGGGTCGTTCACCATCCGGTACGTCTTCAACACGAAGGGGCGGCCACCAGGGCGCTTCCGTTACCGCTGCCGTCTTCCATTTCCAAATAAGGAAATAGCGGCAATGGGAATCGATGCCCACTTCACGGTCGCAATGCCATTTATGGTAAAGTTCGGGGAGGTGGGGATGCCGGATGGATTGCTCCTTTCTTGTACCCAGCCACCCGAGGGGGACAAAAGCAGGAGGACAGGTGCCAAGGCTGGGTGACGCGTGGCGCCTCTCTGGACCGTTCGCAAACGCAAAACAAAATCAAAAGTAACATTTCTTTGACTTCTCGGTTAAATTTTATTACCTCTCTTGTCGTGTTCCACTGCTGTTCAGGACCCACATACTTCTTTATATATATATATATATTAAAAATTTGTTCGGTAGACTTAACCCCAGTTGATCCTCCAGTCTTATATACCCACTGCATCGAGCGACGTGGAATCTCTATTGAGTTAAACAGTAAATTTTATATATATATCCTTTAGGTTCGGTGGCAAGTTCCAGGGTGCACGGTGCGCGTCAGAGGTGAGGTGGTGGGGCCTTATTGGTCCACGTACGTTGTGGGCCAAACTATGAAGTAAACCCCCCACCGTTCTCACCTGACCTCTGAGGCCCAGGTTGGCTCTAGCCTTCCACTCCAAACGGAGTACACCGCGTGCAACTGTTCAGCTATCCACAGTTGGACTTTAAAGCTCGGGCTGATTACTGGAGTGTTAGATAGTTCGAGGTGGAAGCGTTTTGTTCCGCGTGGCAGCGGAGCTAAACCGGGGTGGGGGAATCCGGTCACCCAGTTCTTGTGTCATGGACGTCGCCGTCGATGGTCGATTCAGCGATTTGGTTGTTTCGGGTCCGGAACCGGCACCAGTCGGTCAAAAGGATGTCTGGATACGGTCGGGCTCGAGGGGCACGTGGGGCCACGAGGTTTGCGGTTCCTGGTGGACCACGTGGATGACCGCCATTTCGAACGAGTGAAACGTGGATGGGCGGTTCAGGGTGAAACAACCTTAGCCGTTCGTTCGTGTGTGGTGAGATGATCGTGATGCATTGGATCACATATATTGCAAGAGCTGCTGTCCCATATCGACTACAGACGCTGCTGCATCATATGACCGTTCATGATACATAGATGGCTACAATTATCGAGCCGGATCATCAAATTGGGGCCGAACCTAAGAGGTTCCTGGCTCTTTAGCATATCGGCCACAAAATTACATCATACTATATTGTGAAATTACGGTCTCTATTTTGATGTTACGGTCTATTAGCTATTTTGTGCAACCGTGTGTGGGGTTTGATTTGGTAGGGACCATAGGATCTAATGGATGTGACAGGAAAAGGTCAGAGATTTCTTGCTCTTTTTGTTCCACTTTCCAAGAACTGTTGACTTGTAGATCCTTCTTTGTGAGAAGAATGGTTTAACTTGTAGATCTTTTACTTTTGTATCACTAGGCTAGTCTAGTTTTTGTATTCTAAAAGCCAATTGCTAATCTCCTGTAAAAATGCCATGGGATAGTACGATTTGCGTGCCACTTGGAGACGCGATGGGAATGTTCCTGGGTTCGGTTTTTTAGGACCTCCTCAGTCAAATTGGAGAGGAGTACCAACTTGTTGATTATTCTCACTCGACGATAGGAGATTATTTATGGGTAAACTAGAGGTGTTAAGTAAATAGATGGTGACCCAACATTAATTGATATGAAACCAAAAAAAAAGGTCTGGAAATTAAATGGAAAGGATGACAAGTATGATAGATGTGCTGGAGAATTTTGCAAGATAGAATAGGCTTGACGGTGATGAGGGTGGAATTTGAATTTCATGAGTTGTTGAACTGATTTATAATGTCAAGATAAGTAGGGGGATATGATATGGATTTGCATCATACATTTAGCAAATTCTATCACTATGATATATAAATTTCATAAATCTTTAATCTATGTTTCACGAGCCCTAAAACTTCCATAAAATAACTTGGTATTGTCAAATTCAGTTATTACACAAGGATAAGTCAGGATAGTTTTAATCTGGTTAATTTCTAGATTTTGGAGACTCTCCTTCCATTTTTTGTAGTTCTCCCATGGTCCCTTGAAGCAGTATTTAGAAAAGACTACCTTGACCTACAAGGAATTGTTGTCCGGTACCAAATTAGCAGCAGCTCCAGGCAAGAAAAAGTGCATCTAACTCTAAGATCCGGGATGCCAAGACCACCCTCTTTTTTGGATTGGCAAGGGGAATTCCATCAGACCAGTTGCATCCCCCTCCGCCCAATCTTATATCCTCGCGAGGACTTGAAGAGCCTATAGAGGCTGTCAATAAAAATTGTAGGAACATCACAATTAGCAATTAGATGTCACGGAGTTGAGGCCAAAACCAATTGATGTAGGGTAAGCCTTCCAACCTGAAATAAGTGCTTTCACTTTCGACACTCCAAACTTTCATTTAGTTTCACAAATAAAGAGTTAAAAAATTCAGCCACCTTTAACTGCTTGCCAAAGATCAAAATGCCAAGGCAATTCTAAGTCCCGATTTTAAAACTAATTTGCAACTTCCGCATGGCATTCACTTGAGATGCTTCTTTTTATTTTAATTGGATAACTTTTCAAGCTTTATTATATAGTGCTACCCAATAAAAGTGATGTACATCGAAAGAACATGACCAAATTCCATTATCTGGATCTAAAAAATTTGGCTGGTCAAAATAAAAATTATTTTAGAAACATTTTGATCAGACATATCTTTAAATCGAAGAAGAATTAGACGAAACAACTAAAAACAAAATTATATATGTAAATTTGAAAATCTATCTCCAATAGGATTTTAGCTGTTTGGTGATAATTTACTCTAATTATAAGAAAAATACAACTTGAATTGTGCAAGGGTAGTCCCCTCTTGTATAAGTAGAGGTTTTATAATACAATTTTATTATTTTTAATAAAAGATAAGAGACCTACACCCTAATTGTGTTTATTTTCTATTTTCGAATCTTTTAAACAAGTTAGAGCTGAAAAGGTTGATGGGATTTCTTCCATCCCGTGTTTTGGATCAGAAAATTTGCTAATTTCACTAGCTACCAAACTAGGCCATCTCCAAGTAGATTTCACCCCATGTCACGTGTGTTGCACTTGAGGAATTAATTAGTGAGATAATAAGCAAACTTAACTCTAGAAATTTCTTATAATTGGATAGATAAATGGTAGATTTTATTGGTTATGACGCACTTATATTTCATGCATTTGTGTGCTTTTAAATAGAAAGAGAAAGTGAGAGGAAAAAAGTTCAGAGAAGAACAAAATTGCAAAAGAATAAAGGAGGACAAATATCGGTGAAAAAATAAAAGAGAGAGTAGAGTGGTTTTACTAGTTTTTTCTTCTTTGTGCAAGTTCTCTGGGTTGGGTTCACTGGCAGTAACCATAGTTCTAATGGTATTCTGTATTTATTATCTAAGCCCATGCATTTGCTTCAGCAGGTTCTATGTTTCAATTATTCAGAACTCTATGAGAAGTGCAATGTTGTTCTGTTCTCAATGATATCATCTTGTCAGAGCTACTATTTGTATCGGATGGCTTCCTACATTCATACATTTTTATATCTTTCAATATGCTGCTGTGTCCTCTACGAACTCAAGTTTCCAGTTGTACAGAGAACATATTTATTGAGTGAAGACGAAGCTTCAGCTGATCTATCTTGCCCCTTGCTACAGCTACATTCTCGTTTCATATTGAAGACTATTCAGATATCCTTGTCCTGTAGGGCTGCATTTGACTCAACCGGTTCTGTAGAGATGTTGAAGCACATGTTGAAGCATATACATTTTGACACTTCAATCTCTTGAATGTTTCCTTGTCACATACATGTACATTTTGGTTCACTGTTGTATGTCCAAAAGACCTCTTATTCCTCCTTTGCCTCTGTGACACATGGTCTCTGTTTTGGCTTGTATGTATTAATGTCCTGTTCTCTGTTTTCGGTTCTTCCCTCATCCAGGCTGTATGTCATAGCGTCCTGTTTTATTGGTTCTCAAACGTCTGTAAGCTTATTTCTATTTTAATATATTTTCAGGCCTTACCAAAAAAAAGAAGAAGAGAAAGTGATTACCAAAAAAATAGAAAGAGAAACTGACAAAAGTTTCTTCATGGCATCTCTAAAGCTTCCATGTGCTCGATTTGGGGAGGAAAAAAAAATACAAATCTAGAATTAGGCTTGTGTAGGGTGCACTCGTGGAGCAGACCTCAAAATACTAGCCAGCTAGCCAAGTAGTCATGCATGAATCACGTCTGTGCATGATGCGCCGTATTACGTGTCCTATAATATTTATACTATTTGTTCTTGCGAGTTAGCCCGCCTTGAGTAGCACAAGTAATCAAACGATCAGGAATCTGGGCCAGATAAGCCTCTTTTCGACTAAACGGCCGAATATGGCATTTGGTAATTGAAGGCGAACGCGCAATGAAATGAAGGCGGCAAAAATAGTAACTGCCAGTCAGCAAAGAGCAAGACAAGGGCGCCCCAACAGATGTGAGGCATCCCGGCCCGAGCGGCCCCGAACAAAACCCACCATTATTTCGCCCTCCAAAACCCACAACCGCTCCACCCACCCATTTCCCCCACTCTCTTCCTCTCTTCTCCCCTCCCTTCATCTCTTCCCCTCCCCCACCGAAGAAGGGAAGGGAACAGGCCAGCCTATAACTAACAAAACCGACACCCAATAAGAGAAGAAGCAAGAAAACAGCCGCCACCCGCACTACCTTTCTTTGGTTGGGTTGGATCCATTTCTCGCATGGCTCCGCGCCTAGCATTCCTCCTCCTCCTCCTGGTGGCCTGCGTCACCAAGTCGTCGGCCTTCAACGCCGTGGGCTCCGAGGTCCCGATGGGCCTCGCGGACTTCATTGCCGCCAGGGGGGATAGCGCGTGTGACGGGCTGCTAGGCCAGTGCACCGACGAGGACAATGAGATGGAGACGGAGACCGGGATCAGCCGGCGTGGCCTGGCAAGAGCCGGCGTCAGGTACATCAGCTACGGCGCGCTCTCCAGGAACCGAGTCCCATGCCGCCGCCGAGGCCATTCCTACTACCACTGCTCGAGGGGAGACGTGCCAACCCATACCGCCGTGGCTGCAGCATCATCACCCAGTGCCAGAGGATTTTCAACTGAGCACCGAGTCCTAGCCAAAAGAGAGGAGAAAAAGGAGGGTAAGAAGCAAACGAGCAAGACGATGATAGCTGGCAGATGCATTGCTTATCAAGTATGTTTTGCGTCTCTGTTGTCCATTTAGACGTCCCTCCTTTCCTCCTCCCCGTGAACTTTCATTACTTACAGTCATATTCTACGCTATTAAATTTGTTTCTACGACTGCTGCTGTTGTTTGCTGGCCCTATTATGATATTCATATTGCCAGCATGTAACATTTTATGTGATTGTAATAAGAAGACCCAGCGGTGACTGGTTCTTGTCTTCTCTCCTCCCCGCCGTCACATACGCGAGAAATTACTGCATGCACCAGGTGCAAATGAACCACGCCAAATCCGGGAGCATTTAGACGGTGGATCGCGCGCAATCGGGAATTGGTGAAATAGAAGAGGTAGCGTGGCGTGTTATCCACCGCGGGATTTGACGCGGTCCAATTGCACCTGGTGCATGCAATACGGAGGCTACATGCACCCATTCCCCCTCCCCGCCTCCCAACAACAAAGGAAAATAAAAACCAAACAAACAAACAAAAAGATCTTTTATGCATCAATGCTTTAAATATCAAAAAAAAAATCCTTAAATGAGTTAAAATGAAATAGGACGGGACCGGATGGAATAAACATAGACCGTCTCGTTCAAAAGAAGGGAAAAAAAAGGCGGAGGGCCAGCAACAGTTCTCGAAACCTCATATGGATGTTGTGGGGACATATGTATGACAAGCAGAATCAAGTTTCCATCGATTATGGTGTAGCTTATTTATCCAATTTCTCTCTCATTGAATTGTATTGATGCTCTTTGAGATCTCCATTGCGGACAAAGACGGGCTATGGCTGCTTAGCTTTCATTTTTGATTTTCAAACATCGAGCTGGGTTGACCAGTTTTATAATTTTTAATAGAATTAAAATAGATGAAAAAAATCCAGTCAGGACCACTTGACAATGGTTAGGATAGAGCGTTGGGGTCAAATGCAGAACAATTAAGTCAGATCCGAGTCCCGCAGACGTCGATTGTCCTGCAGACCTAGAAGAATACTTGTAAATCCTAGCCCAAGTTTTCTGTGGATTTCATCCAACCTAAGAAGTAAATAACCAAATAAAGAAGATAAAGGCATAATTCATAAAATTGACCGTCAGCATGAAAGAACGTCTTTTCAAATAGACCCGGTACGCCATCCCGCTCGACCGAACTCCACATCGATCCAATATATAAAAGACTGGGAAAATATATAGTATGCGCCAATGAAGGAATTTAACGATACCGCTCTCAAGTACATTAAAAGTACAAGTATAAATTTCATTTTGGAATGCAAAGCAATTTTATAGAAAAGGGCGTCCCAAACCAATCAGTTGGCACATATATCATCCTAGACAGGAAAACAATTAGCATTTAACATCTGCATAAATACCAAATAGAAGGTCTACCACTTGCGAAGGCCAGAAACCTGTGCAATCCACTACCAAGCTTTACATCTCTATCAAAAATTCATTGGCAAACTGAGAAAAAGAGAACAATAATCCCAGCCCAAAACCAACACAGGAAGGGTAACGACAACATAAATCAACATCTAAAATTTCAACTGACAGAATGATACATAAGCAAGTTTCATTACATGTCGATGGGCCAAAAAAGAAGAGAAAAAGGGAAGGAGCACCGCCTGCCTCACAATTGCGTGGTCATGTGAACCGAAGGCTCCGACAATACAACAGCAAAAACAAAAGGCAATAATTTGCTCATGTGACCGCCTTTGCCGTTTTTCTAGAAGAACCACCATCTTCGCCGCTTTTCTAGAAGAACCACCATCTTCGCCGCGTGGTTGCCTTCTTCTGATATATATGAGAAACATAATAATAATTTACAGAATTTTTCAATTACCACATAAGTTTATTTATCAACAATGCAACCATGAGATATAGTCCATATGGAAAAATTGAGAGAAGATAATAATATTGAAACTTTTTATGTGGATGAAGGTGATATGCACATGGTACCAAATAGCAAGCAAAGAACTATATAAAACGGTCCCAGCCTTGAATAATGAAGATGATGCAGGAGAGATCACAAGCATCATAGTACAAATGACCAGCCAAAAACTCTTAAATCTAACACTCAAGCAATGCACCAACTTCTTTCCTGTCCTATATAAAATTTTCATTTATTGGATATAGAGGATGCCTCTCCCCTCCCCAAACCACCCAAAAAAAAAGCAAAGGAGACAGATATATAAAAGAAATATCATTTGTTATTCATTGTGAACCATAACAACCATATCTCAGTTTGCCAAATTTCTTTCTTTATATGGGATTTCAATATAGAACTTCAAGTAGGCCAACCTGCAAAAATTGAGAGATCATTTTGACTACTTGCAATATGAACCAATATCAAGCCTCTTCACCTAAAATCCAACATGGCTCATGAATTGTCTATCGATCTTCTTTTCAACTTTTATGTTCAACTGGAAAGCATTACTTGGCTGAGGCTTGAATAAACTCATGTCTCCATTAATAACATTACCAGGTTAATGACTATAGCAGGCCTGAAATTTCTTATCATCATGAATGCCACTACGTATTTAACTGATGATAGTTTTGTCTAAAATCAATTGTCTTAATTGCAGTAATTCTTATATGAGCAAATAACATGGCCTAAATGAGAACTGAATGTTTAACTGCCTTTCCTTCTAAGGAAGAGCAGTTGTGAAATTCTCAACACTAGTTCACCAGATTCTGCTTTTCCGGTTACTTCTGTTGGCCAATCAGATGTATCAAGCAATATATCCTCCATAGAAACATGCTCGGTCCAGAATCAGTCTATAACAAATTATCTTACGAATTGAACCTTGAGACATGCCTTCTACATAAAACTATTCTCGAACGCATGGCATTTTGTTGAGGCAAAGCAAATAATATCTTGTAGGAAATTGCAGCCCCTGCCACCTAAACAGGTGACCTTCACATTCTCTGTTCTCTAAGTTATAGAGTTGTTGAACTTCAAGGCATCAAGGTCTCCTTTCACAGTTTAAAATATGTTTCGCATGTTGTAATTGGCCTTGGATAAGTCGTACAAACATTTCATTAAAGACTATCCCACCTTGAAGCTGCCACCCACAACTTGCCAATTAAATCCTAATCTTGTACCAATCCAGTTTAACAGATCAAAGTTTAAATTTCAGTTGAAGCCAACCTGTTGCAGCCTGCAGGTGAAATGGAAGAGTTCCAGATGAGACCAAACCACAACTGGCCCCTAGTTTCAGGTTTCAATCAATTTTTTCTGACTAAAAAGCACCAATTGTGATTCAATTTTGATGGTTTCAGCCAACCACTGCCAAAACTAACTGAAATTGATCACGAATACTTTAAATAAGTTTCATTTTCTAGTTTGCTACCATATTAGGATTACTTCTCCATCTTTTTCAGTACATAGGCTATATAGTCTCATTTTTTGGTTCTCTTTGCTTGAGTTAAAAGAGGGGCACAAGACAAATTAGGGCTTGATGGGCCAAAGCCTCAAAAAAGGATCTTAAGTACTTCATAGAGAATAAAAAAACAACTACAAAGAAGCCACCATCATTCATGGTAATGGAATCATGTCTTACACAAAATGAATATCATTCTACAATCACATGAATTTAATTAAATAGTCAGTTAAACCTTAAAAATATGAGACAGAAATGATCAAATTCAATAATTGGGAACTATACTAAAAGAATTATGAAGAAAAAGATTTAAATGCACTAGGCACTGAAAAAATGTTCCAAAATTGCTACATGATGAATTTTCAAACTAAAGTCTGAAGATAAATAATATATATTCATGTTACAAACTACAGTCTAATTTTAAATTGTTTTATAAATTATTTAACTTCAATCTTAAACTTTGAAACTACACACAAAAAGAAGAACCTACTTACCACAAAATATATTCTGACTGCTGTGTAACAAATTCTCTTCGCTCCTTTATTGTTATACCTTTTCTAAGTTTTCCGGAATTTTATGTCTGGAATGCTAAAACATGGAGGAAAACTACCAAAAACCAGGACTCCGCAAAGCCAATCAAAACTAAGTTTTTAAACCATGGAACAGATTTTTTTTTTTCCTCAGGACCAAAATTTGGGGTACAAAACTTCGAAAAAGTCATTTCTTCAAGCTGATCCTGCATATAGTTTCAAGATTCTGGTAAAAATCCCTTCAATGGGTCCCCAAGAAAGGCTTTACAGTTTTATTTCCCACCCATGACATAGATAAAGGATAACTAGAAATATCCAAACAAGAATGATTTTCTCTAGGCTCACAAAGGCTTGGTAGCTAGCATAACACCAAGGAAGTTATGGATCACATTACTATCTAAGAAAGTTAAACCTAACCACCCCCCCCCCCACCTCTCCCCTTCTGGAAAAAAAGAATAAGTCCTCAGTAAGTAATAAAGTCATAAAATCAATAGGAAACCAACCCTAATCTGCATCTGCAATCTACGAAATTCCTGCAGATATAACATAGTTCTTTAAAAAAAATTAGGGTTGTATTAAAAATACAAACCCTTGCTTTTTATGGTGACTTAAACGGATGTCGTTTATTAATTGAGCAACTACAAAACTATTAGCAACCAACTGGGTTCATGCAGATTCAACATACAAATTGTTACCAGCCGTCCAACTTCCAGTTTCTGACATGAACAGGTATGACAACCCTCAAGCTATCCCAATTGCTCCTCTTTCCTAGAGAATACATTATACCATCAAATATTTTCTTTACAGTGTTTCCCAGTAGGAGATGGGTCTCTGAAAGGAAGGTTAATAATTTCGCCTACCCTACCTACATCCTTGCTCTAAAGCTCTCTGGTCATATTTGTGGAAGATTTTAAATTAGCTCCACATGTGCCATGCTCTTGGGAAAAGGGCGTCCACGAGGCTCCCACCACTACAAGTTTTGGGAGGGTCAGATATACCCAGTGTTACCTCCATGTTTCATGACACCAAGATCACAATAGAGCAACCTTAATGCCGCGCCAAGGCCCACCCTCTTGTCATGCTCTTGGGACACAATGTAAATTAGTTGGGCATATGTTTCACCGCTTCCTTAATGACCTTCCAACATCATCAATGCAAATTAAATGGAATAAATTTCATTTCACGCAGAAAAGCAACAATGCAACAAACAATTGCGAAGGGTCTAATAAAATTTCAAATTTACACAAAAGACATACAAGCAGATAAAATTCTAACAGGAGATCTTGATGAATGCATCATGTAGCCAATCTAACTATATTCTTAAACAATAAGGTGCAAATTTTGTCACATCAAATTTAACCAAGGCTGGCATAAAAGAAAAAAGACATGGCTAACAAAACTATTTAGATAAAAGAGAGATATGCAAACCTTGTTTCTTGATCATGGGACTTTATAACAATTGATTGGGGAAGAACACCTTTGTCGACGCTCCGGACATATGGTTCTACCTTCTCTTTTAACAGATCATTCAACTAAAATTGCATGAAATGAATATATTTTAGTGCAGCATTTAACAATACAGATCACACACAGAAATATATTATATCCATGAAAGATATAGTGTGTATATTAGTGTATACATATGCGTATGTCTATTTATTATGTATATAATAACATGTACAACTGTCATGGTTTTCAAAAAAACATGAAGCACACATACAGCATACCCCAATGAGAAGACATTGCCAACCCATCAAGATGCACGTGTTATGACTAAAAGATTGTAGTATGTGTGGATATCTCCAAATGAGAATAGAGCACACATTCGCAGATAAGTGGCAGCAGCCAATCCAGAACATGCATTTGGGCATACCACAGAAACAGTTTAAAACATAAAAACAATTGCTTTTTAAAAAAGAAATGATATTCCATAAAGGCATCTCAAGGATAATTTCATTTATTTGGTCCCTAAAAGCTCTGGAATACACCACAGCCTCTCAGGTTGAGACCACTGCACTATTTCACAAAGCTTTCTACAAGTTTGAAGAAAGGAATGTCCAGCATGCTACAGCATCTTGCTTGCTAAACAACCCACCGACCCACCTTCCAGTTTAAAATCCAAGCTCAGCCACTGTAAGTAAATATGATCTATGAATTGCTTGCACTTGATGCTTAATTTATAAACATTCAAGAAGGCAATGAGCCTGGATCATGCTCCCTGATATCCTCCTTTGCTTCAAAGATTATAATTTCTTAGATAACAATGTGCAAATCAGGCAATAAAATGCGCATGACCACAGACCAGGGTAAGCCTGAAATACAACCATACCTTGTCTTGGCGCCATTTTGCTTCCCACTGTGCATCCAGTATTTTGTCTGCTATTTCTCTTTGGGCATTTAGAAGGGTTGTCATCTCGAGTAACTTCTTTGGATCTTTCAAATCCTCCTCAGCCCATGAAGATGCATTTAGTGGAAGGTCCAATTCCTGGAGAACCACCATATCAGAATTTCAAAGTTTCAAACCGTGATCTATATTAACTTGTGCTTCAATGCAGATGTACACGCGACCTATATTGACATATTAAATAATTAATTTTATCATGATCGCAGCCATCCCCTTCATGCAGAATCAATTTTAGTAACCTTTCTTATTCCCCATTTTTTCAATCACAAATGTATTACGTTGGACACATCCTTCAAAAGCAGAATCTAACAATAATAAAATCAGAGTATATAGTTCACAATTTGGTTTCTTCACAATTGGCAGCCACCTAACCTCAATGTTCCACATTTTCCATTTAGGCCTGGGCTACCATTAGCAGTGCTCAAGATATAAGAATGAGGAACCCCAAAAACCAAGGTCAATAAACTATTTTAGAATTCAGGGAAAAGTTGGGTAATATCAATCTTGTTAAGTGCTTTGCACTTCTCAAATGAAAATATTATATGAAGCTGAACATGAAATATAAACAGGAGAAAGTAGTATTTGTAAAGGGCAAGCTAATAGCCAGCAACAAAACTGAGGTAGGCACATCGTACAACATCCAATTTATGGCACAATGTGCAGTTTACAACTATTACTCATTTTATTCAATGCATCATAGTAAAATATACAATGGCTTTGTGTATATTTGTCTTCACTGAAGAAATCTGCCAAACACTAATCAGACATGTAGCACTTTAATTTCTGGTCCTTACCCTTAACCTATCATGTCATCATAGGCTCCTGGTTGCAGGTTTTCCAAAAGCATCCACTCAAGCATGAAGGAGAAAGAAAGAAGTGGAGGGTTTAATCAAAGATTTGAGGTAGGATGAAAGATGAAAGAACATAATCTAAGGAGAGAGAAAATGGTTTTCTGGGGCACACTCACGCCCTAGTGCTTTCTCTCTATTGTGCTATATTTTCCCCTCTGTTCTCTCTTTGTTTTACTTATTTCTGGCTCTTCAAGTATTCACTTTAATCTACTAGATACCTACAGTTATTTCTTTATTTATACTTCGGATCTGATACGAATGCCACTTACATAGTTGACCATATATACAAAGCTAGAACTTAAAATCTTGTATTTTGTAAAAATCTGAATAATTGCCTGAAATTT
This sequence comes from Elaeis oleifera, assembly GCA_000441515.1. Taxonomy (NCBI): domain Eukaryota; kingdom Viridiplantae; phylum Streptophyta; class Magnoliopsida; order Arecales; family Arecaceae; genus Elaeis; species Elaeis oleifera. Next base: position 710,535 of record KE504708.1, on the reverse strand, counting down.
AATTTGGGTCAACATGAATTTTCTTAACCTCAAAATCCTAAAACATCCTTCCTAACCTTGTCCCTATTTCTAAACTTTAGCATGTCTGTCATCCCAATTGCCAATAGCCATGATTTCTTTCCAATTTTGTCCTGTCATTAGGTTCACAAGCAAGTGACCTGTTCATCCTAAACCTAGTTTAAGCCCTTTCTCCACCTATTTATAGCAAGCCATTCCCATTTAGTTCTAAACCAATGCAGGTTTGAGTTTGCATGAAGATGCAACTCACCAAAGATGGCACTCTTCCTACGCACCTGCTGCATGGAATGTATAATTCCATATCCAAGAATTGTATGGACTAAAACATGTTTTCCCACCAAGGATAATACAAGATTTTTTAAATTCATTATATAGTTGACAACACATTAAGGAAACTTCAGTTTTAAAAGTTATAGTTAACAACATATTAAGGAAACTTCAGTTTTAAAAGTTAAGTCAGCATTCTAAATACCTAAATCTCATGGTTTTCCATAAAGTGCTGCTTAGTGACAGTTCTGCCGAAGACAGATTGAGGTTATCATCCAACTTTGTTGGAAAAAAAAAGATAAAATAAATAAATCAAATAGGTTTGAATAAATCAAATAGGTTAACAACATATTAAGGAAACTTCAGTTTTAAAAAGTTAAGGGAAGTCAGCATTCTAAATACCTAAATCTCATGGTTTCACATAAAGTGCTGCTTAGTGACAGTTCTGCCGTAGATAGATCAAGGTTAGCATCTAACTTTGTTGAAAGAAATAAGATAAAATAAATAAATCAAATAGGTTCAAATAAAATAGAATGCCGGCAGCTGCATGCCTCATAGAAATTTGAAAAGTAATGGATGATCTATGAACAATAAAATACAAAACAAAAATCAAGCTGCATCTCACTGTCCTACTAGAGCAGGGCCCAAGAACATAGCATCACCATAACAAATAGAAGATCTAATTCTTACCCCCCAATTCTGAGGTCGAGGTGGGACATCAAGCTTCATCACTTCTGCCTCTAGCTCTTTCTTTGCCTTGTAAAAGGGAATGTTTTTCACAATAACTGGATCATCCCTCGCACGGATTGGATCTAAAGAGATGAGGGCCTGTAAGATTTTAATTAAAAGGAAAAAAAATCAGATATGGAGTCATTCCCATAATTGGACAGTTTGTCCTTGTTGTGTATGCTTCTTAGGACCATTAAAAGCTAATTCAAACAGCAGTGAGAAAATTTATATTGATTTGGCAGCACACAATGTAAGGGAGAAAAAAAGGGAAATCAGAACAAAGAAAGGAATCTGTAAATAGATGTGAACTTTCACTGCACACAATTCATTAATGAACTGGTTCAACTTAAAAGATTGGCCTTCCATCAAGTAGAACATGCACTTTCATGGATTATTTGAATTCAAATATTAAAACAGAACCAAATGAACTGCTTGATATTATGAAATATGAAAGATTCTTATTTTTACACAAATGTATATGAACCCTTTGCCCTCTTGTTTGGCAAGAGGAAGATCTTTCTCCAACGGATTTTCTAGTTAAGTTTTTTTTTTTTTTGTGTGTGGTGTGGTTGGGGGGGGGGCATCTATCGAACCATATCGAGACTCATACCAGCCAATGACCGATTCGATACAGTCCGGATCTGTAGCATGCCGTTCCAGGGTGCACTGCAATAGAGAGAGTGAAAAAAAGAGAGGAAGAGCGAG
>KE504708.1:692907-708796 GCA_000441515.1 Elaeis oleifera | reverse complement strand
AAAAGAGGCCAAGACATCTGGACTTACTTGAGAGTTGATGCAGCTTCGCAAGGGCTTCGTGGTGATAGGGAGGCATCCAATGACAGAAAGGGCTCAAAGCAACCCTGAGTTCAGTGTCCGCTTCGGAAAAGCATTCGAATCCAACAAGTGAAAGAGGCCGAGGCTATGCAATGGGGCAAGAGACAAACAGAGACACAAAGAGAGAGAGGGAGAGAGGAGGAGGAGCTTAACTTGAGCAAGTGAATAGAGTAGGCAAGAGAGCCCTCAAAGACTCTCGAAGCTCTTAGATAGGTGAGGGGTACTTTTATAACCCTGACCTAGTAAAGAGAGAGAGAGAGAGAGAGAGAGAGAGAGAGAGACTTATCGACAACTCCAACATCGAAGAGGGGGGAGCGAGCAGCATCAGTGCCATCAAAGGCGACATCCGATGAGAAAGCAAACAAGAGAACCTTGAAAGCTCTCAAACCATCGAATGGGTGGGTAGCAGATGGATTTTATATAGGAACTGATACAAGTGACTGAACTGTCCTGAGCCAACAATATATTTGGTACCGGCTGATCTGTCCAGTTCGGGACAGTTCAGCAATCACTGTCCCACATTCTACATCCTAACATATCAAAATACTATAATTTGATTCTAATTTCTAGTTTTTATATCTCACATTCATGCAAGCACACATTTATGCACCCCACCCCCCACGGCACCCACACCCACACACACACAAATCTTCTGCGCATGCACATATACTAATGGTATATCTTCTGCAACAACAGCTCTCTCTATTTACCGGGTCAATGGCATCTATCTGATTAAAGCATGCTCTTTACTTACATGTCAGAATTTGTCTTAATCCTTCAAATCTGATATTTATGCTCTTTAACTCAATAAAATCTTTTAGGCTCTATTGAGCCTAACAATTCTGTCAAAAAAATAAGTCTGATACTTATGATCCCAACATTTAAAATTCTTTTTTCCGATGATCCTTCTCACTAGCCATTGACATTCTTCATCAGAACTTATGCTAGGGCCATGATGCTTAAATCTTTCATTAACTAACTTGGATCATTTATGCTTCACAATGAATTACCAGATTGATTGATTTTCCTCTTACACTAGCATAAGGATCAATTTAAGGTTTGGGCTTTAAAGAAAAGTAAGATAAGCCCCCGTCCTCTTCCCCCCAACCCAACCACCCCAGATGAAGGGGACGAAAGAACATATTTCCCCTGAATATAGTGATTCATAGACTCAAGAACAGCTCCTTCATGAAAAGCTCATCTTGAAGAAATTGATTCATAGAAGGATATTTATGAAGTAATCCATTTTTCTATTCTCCACAACAGGTAGGAACAAGTGATAGCTGCAAACATTAATTCAATGATGGCTTCATTGTTAGTTCTAATAAACTGAACCAACGCATGCCAGTGAGTGCTGGCCAAGTGGTAGAATGGAACGCATCATGTTGTCTGATGCCATGCCAATGTTTGATACACACAAGCACTGCACATGTTGAGCAACAAGAGGCATCCAATGCCATGTTCTGGTAAGGCCCTGGAGCAGTACATACCATGTTGTATTGTCCGTGCCAACTGGCACTTTTAACTATGGTTATTTTCGCACAAGCCTATTGGATGGTAACCACCATAGTAAGGTCCAAATTGTGTTTTAGAGCCCAAAAATATCCTGAAAATTCCAATCTACACTACACTAGTGGTCGATAGTCACAATTATTTACAGAAGCAGGGTTGGAAGCTCTACGGAAAATATTATTACAAGAACAAAAGACAAATTAACATTTAAGTATTTAACATGCTGTATTGGACTATTCCTTGGTTGTAGCAGAGTATTGAAGAGCATCTGACATTGCACTAGTAGACAGCTCAATTTTATTACTGACTCAAAACAAGTTAAATGTGAAACAGATAATTTGGTTCTCTATTGCCTTTCAAATAGTGGATGATTTAGAAGCAAAGAAATTATCATATTTGATGGAAATAAAATTTATGGGTCTCAAACTAGAGCTTTTGGATCAACGAACATTGATTGTCTGCATGGTTTTACTTACAGATCTTGTTTTACATATGCCACCAAAATTATACCAAGAAATTGGGAGTTCTGAATTTTCACCTGTCAATTACCATTCAAATCAGTAGCTATCCCTCTTAATCACAATAATATTATTCAGTCTGACAGCCTGTACAAAAAGTTTGGTTAAATCCCTAAAATCATATCATCCACGGTCACAGGTCTCATCTCCTACTTCACAAATCCCACTTATCAAAGGCTTTAAATTCTAATAACTCTTACAAATCCCATTTGAATTAAAATATCTATTTATATAAGAAGGAAACATTGTCCTCTTGAAATTTTAAATCTAACTTGACAGGAAAGAAGTTCCTACGAGTCATCAGCCATTCAGCCACTCCTTCTATGGAAGGGAGTCCAAGGAAGAAAAAAATTTGTTATTGGGTGGGAGGGTTGGCGATTGTGTGCGTAAGCCTTCCATAGACACTCATGAAGTATATTTTCATCAAACCGTCCCTGATTTATGGAGGTTGTATTAGACCTCACTAGTCCTATAGATTTATTTTAACAGGAAAGAAGATCCTATCAGCCCCTTATTCTGTGGAAGGTTGTAGGAAGAAATTACTTTTTTTTTTCTTGGGAGGGGTGATCGTGTGTAAGCATCCCATAGGTACCACAAAAGTTTCATCAATTCCTTTTTGGTGACTGTGTTAGACACCTTGCTAGTCTTATAGATTTGTTTAACATGCATTAATTTATTTTTACTTCTAAATAATACAATTATTAAATGATAATTTGGACAGATGTAGGATGATAATAAGATAATCTCATGAATGCATTGGATCATTGTGATCAGATTGTTTCAAGTTTAACAATGACAGATTTAATCAAATGTAATGAGCTCAGGTTGCTTCTGTCCTTCAGCCCTGTTTATTACCGTACAAGAGTTATACTTTCTTTTAATCTACTTTATCCATACTATATTTCCTTACTTTTCATTTTCTTATTTTCTGTTATTTTTCCTTTCCTAAATAATCTACATGTATTCATTAATTCTCTTTGAAAAAATATCTTAATAGAAAAATAAATGAGAATTAATTAATATATAGTTCATTATGCATCTTTTGGAAAAGACTGGATGATTATGGTTATGGTTGTGTATCTTTTTGGACATGCAATGCATAGGAAATGGAGTTGCATTGATACCAAATAATATGCAAAGAATCTGTATCTAGTGCTTATGGATGAATATTATCTGCATATTTCATCTAAAGCATGTTTTAGTGGCAAAAGCTTTCATCAAACACCAATATATGAACAATTGATGTTCTAGTCAACTAAAACTCTCACCAATATCAGCAGCGGCATAATGCACTATATTTATTGTATGATGCTACAACCTACAACTGCCTCAAAGAAAAGAAGGGGGAAGATGAAACAGTTTGTTGGAAGCACATGGTTTTGGTACCAATAGACCAGCTTTGCAGTGCATATTTCTGAAAAAGTACATAAAAACCTCAAAAACAGATAAATACTCACATCTTGTAGGTGCTCCCAACCAGGTTTTCGCTTAGCAACCGCATCTCGGAGTTGATCATACCGCATTGATTCCTTATACAAGTGACCACAAATCAATATGAAAACAAACACTAATTGGAAAATTTTAAGTGGCTCTAAGATGCAAAATATAAAAGAATTCCCAATGTAGATACATAAGAAATCACTAAGTGGAAAACAGAAATAATGCAGGACAGGAAAGAAGAAGAAGAAGAAGATAGCGTGCAACTTTTACCTGCTATATAGAGGTTATATGATATTTAATAGAAAAGATTTCAAAATCATGCTTTTTAACTTGCAAAGAATCTCCAAGCAATCACAAGGCCATTCAAATGTTTACACAGATATAAGCATACTATAAGAGTTCTGAATAAAATTATGTTATGTTATGAAAAGCAGGGTGCATTTGGCTTAGTGTGAGTTTAGACACTGCTTTATTTAGCAGGTTGCATTATCATAGAGCTAGATAAGCCCAAAAGCTCTGGGTTATATGTAATATAGAATCTTCCATTGGTATCCTTTATTTATTTATTTATTGATTGATTGATTTTGATTGATAGGCAACAAAAATGAGATCCCGAATAAGTGAGCCTTCAGTGAATTTGACAGCCTTGCTTCAATTTGGTGGTTTTATGTATCTATAAAGATTTGATGATTTCATTTGCAATTAGTTCAAGCTAAATTTTGGTCCGATGCATATGTCAATATGTGAATTAACCTCTAATTCAACTTATGTAAGTTCAAACTGCAGCATGCACAAGGTTGGTAATCAAAAACAATGTCCAAAAGCCTATTAAAAAAAAAGGGATGCATACTTGACCATATAAGAATGTAACAAACAAACCTTGTATGCCCACCAAATTTCTGCCTGACATCATCATCATAGTTGAATCCTCCCAAAACTTGAGGCATGGTTATCAACCAGAAGGCTGCAATCTTGGGATCCCTCATGCTATGAACAATGTTCTGAGGAAGGAAAAAATGATCCATGTTCAAAGGCTCCTCTGTAAGTAACTTCCTATGTGAAATTACAAAGTATTTTGGTTTTGCCTATATTCCTGCCAAGCTAACTCTCTCAACCTCCAAACATCTCGCTTATTCCCTTGAGTGAGATAACATGATAACCCAAATATCGGCTTATCATGGATTAGATTAACGGGTTAGAATTTTTAACCAGACAAGAAACTCAATATCTTGACAGAAATATAACAACCAAGACATTGAAACATCAGCTGATATAGTAAAAGTGGAAAGAACCACCACGTTAATTTGATTTAATGTTTATGAAGTATGGAAAATTTTTTAAAAAAATATGACATAATTAACTGATTGAAATATCATGCAAAAATTAATATTTAATAGGCTAATATCTTGAAATGCGTCAGTTTATATTGTATGAGATAATAAGACATGGCTCATTACGTAAATCCTATTGTACCAATTAGAACCAACATTTTGGCCAAGATGGTAACCATGATGTCTAGAGACCTGAACATAAATTTACATGCATACTTTTCTGTAATGTAAAAACAAGAATACTTTTATCACTAGATAATGCCATACTGAAAAGTAGACACATTCTACAGGAACAGCCCAAGACCAGCACAAAAAACAGCACAGTCTTCTATACTAAACGGCCATCCAGTCTCAGTTTCTGTGTCTGATTTGGTTAGCTCCCTTTTACAAGAAAGGAAGCATACTGCATTAAAAACTACAGAGAAGTCAAACTTACAAGCTACCATAACAAGTTACAGGAGGATTATGTAAGAAAGAAGAAATTAAATTATTATAATCTCATGACCAATAAGTTTGTTTGCCCTGAAGGTCAAATACAGGTGCTACATTCGAACAAAGAAAACTGATGAAAGGTTTATAAGAAATTAATTAATATAAGCATGGCTTCTGCAAACATGGAGAAAAATACCATAAATATCATTAGGTCATGTCTATAAGAAAGAAATGACAACTATGACAAGCCTTAGTTAAACTAAGCATGTGACAATTATGTGCCTGCAACAAGGGTTCTCCCAAGATCCTGCCACTTGTCAAAAGTGACACAGTGAAAGCTACTTGAAGCATAGATGATACAGTGTAAATTTGTGAGATGAGAATAAGTTTGGGCTCTAGCTAGTAATTCTGGACGTTCTTAGAAATCTAAAAGATCAATAAAACTAAAAAAAGATATTGACTAATTTTAGGGGATCCAAAGATGGAAAAATGACGATCCACCACAATGATGGCAATAAGTAATTTAAAAGAATAAAAGGATAGATGAAAGTGTTCAAAAGTGAGACAGGAAAGGAGAATTGGAGAGGTTTTAACCATTTGGTGTCTCCGTTTGATGGAAATATCATTACACAAATAAAATCCTTCATTTGGCTTTTCTATGGTAATGCTACTCAATGACTTTAACTCAACAAATAGGAAGCTGCATTGGCAAATGAAGGAGAAGATTAAAACAAACTAAAGGAGGTGAAATTTTCACTCATACATCTGGCAAAATAAAACTACTGTAATACTTGCCTCATAGGGGTAATCCATCTTCCTCATAACATTATATGCTTTCCATGGAGGCTCCATGATCTGACAACATAACATGTGAATAATATGAGATAATCGAAAAATGCAAAATGTAAGAATACATAATCCGGCATGCTTCATACTGTAACTTATGGCTTGCACACGCACATGCACACCCGCACCAACACCCACATCCGCAACCATGCTCCCCTGCCCAATCATGTGCCGCGCACATGTACATATGTATGTATATATATGTATATATGTACATGTACATATAAGCATACATATGTGCAAAATGAATATACATATCTGAATGTGCATATGTACACACACAGCCATGCCAGCCTACTTGTGCACACGCCACAATCACGTCTATACAATTGCGGCTCATCTAGCAAAGATTTTTCTTCTTTTCATTCCATGAATCGCTCCTTTTAGCACAAGCAAACATCTATTCATGCACACCAAACAAGGATATTAAAATTAGTTGCAGCCACAATTGACATCTAGCTAATGTTATGTGCAGTAAACAGAAGAAGTCCATGAAATTTTATAGGCACTCAACTACTAAGATGAAAACTCAGTAAAATTGAAATGAAATTTTATTATCAAGTCAACCAAGGGGCCACAAAATATGTGATGCAACTCTCAAATCCTAGACAGGAATTTACATTTGTTGAACCTAAACTTCGTAGAATCCTAAGATGCCTTCAATTCAGTGCAAGTAGGGCTGCTGAAGGGCCAAGGATGGCCTTATTAACTTGGGCCTTATTCAGGTTGGTTGGGCATGAAACATTTGAGCTTTGGACTGGGATGGAAGAGACTTTTGAGACCCAAAATTCTTTTGGACCCCACATGGGCTACCATTGGCCTGACACAAGCCCAGCTTCAAACCAAATTAATAAGACATTGTTAGTACTTAGTAATATATATTACCTGTATGGATATACAATATATTATCTATATGCAAAGATTTATTGTTTTCAAGACTCTAAAGCTATATGGTCATACAGTAATGTAAGAAAACCTAGAATATATCCAGAGAAAACAAATGCACAAAACAACCACATGACAAGTTGACCAAGCCCTAACAAGCCTAGACCATCCAAATATGTTGAGAAAGGGGTTTAATCTACTAATTATTGCAACTAGCTTTTGGCCTTCTATAAGAGATGGCTGTAATCAGCACAGAAAATTTTTGAAGATTATATCAACTCAATGGCCCTGGGACATCTATGCCCTAGAAATCTAACCTTCTCAACCACCATGTGGTTGCACAGATCGGGACTATATCTTACGTCGCCTTGAGTTTGAATTATAATACATTACTATGATACAATAGCATAGCTTAGCCTTCTAGATGCCAACCATGACCCCCAGCAGACCCAATACCTGTTGGGACCCCAGACCCTCGCACTCCATCTATCCCTCTTGGCCTCTCTATGGTCCCAAATCTTTAAACCTAATTAGGCTACCTCCAGATCTTCAAACCTTGAGTTTGAGAGAAGCTCCAGCCTGATCCAAATTATCAAACCAAGTTTAGGCTTGGTCAGGCATGCTTGAAGCAATTCAATCTGCACCTAGCTAGAAGTGCAATGGTGCCCAATCAAGCCTTGCCAATCAGGAGCGAAAGTTTTGTACTAATTTCCCTAGCAATTACAAAGTTTAAGTCAACAAAATTCAATCTAAAGGAAAAAGGATAGAGCACATGATAAAAGCATATGATAAGTACTTTGATTTTATCATGGACCCAACAAGAAGGGTGCCTGGATCATCTAACGAAAATGTGAGTCCCATTATTTTAAAATCAATGCATGTTGCAATGTACACATATATGGTCCCTAGACCATACAGTATTCCCTATATACTGTATATGACCAACTTGGCATCATGTGACCACATACATGGCCCACTCTCATGCAGAACTGTTGCAGTGTGTATTTGGGCAAATGGCTTGGACTGCATGAAAATTTTACCAGCCTGGCTGCAGGTATCACTGACAATTATTAATTTATTAATAATCTTAAAATATTGCTATAAGGTATTAAGTACCAAGCAGCAAGCATTTACTGTGAGTTGCTACCGTTATTAAAGTTGATGATATTATTGATTGATGTATTTCAAGTATTTATTTACTTTTAACATATTTCAAAAATACCAACTGCACATATACTATGCATTTCCTTTACCACCTGCACATTGCAATTGCCCTTTAAAATACGGGTGACTGGGGTCATGTGTCAAGTTTGAGAAATATTATTTCATTTCTTTTAGCTAATTTGATATTTCTCCATGGTCTGTCAGAATTTTGAGTTACAAAGTTGTAGAATATGTTCCCTGGGGCTCAAGTGGAGAACTATGCATAAAAGTACCAGTAATATCAAGTACTTGGTTGGATTAGGGCTTAGAAACTTGGAATATATAAAGTCCAATTTCTTGTTTTACCCTTCTGTAGTTTAAGATTTTATCAAGATATCAGTATATGCACATTTACTGCATTTTCAACAGGGATGTGTTCAACTTGTTCTTGCTTCTAGCAACCTATGTCTAAGTATATAGCTAGCATTGAGTGAAAATCTGCAGTAAAGATAAAAACCTCATACTCTTGCAGAATATGCATAAAACAACCAAAACACCAATCAATTTTATACTCACATCATCTGCAGAAATCCTAACTTGCAACCGATGTTTGCAATCTGGGCAACCCATCACACCCTGCAGAATGTAAACATAAGTATTCAAATATATGAATTAAAAGTTTATAACACAGAAACTAGCTCCAGTAATCTCACATAAGCAAGACCAAGGCCTGCATAACATGAAGAACAATTAAATGCCTAATAACTAGGCATTGCAAATCTACTATTTTTCAACTTGAACAATTATCACACGTTTACTAGATAATTTCCCCAAAAATAGACAAAGCATGGACAGGGCATAAGTTTAAAAGCATGGACAAAGCATGGCTGCAGTATATAAATCCAATAATAGATAATTTTTCCAGCTACCATTTGTGTGCTATAGGGTGGTACACATGAACTCAGAATTGATGGCACCAATTTAAGACCAGAAAATGGCAACGATCAGTGGGAAAGAGTTGTTTGTGGGTCTGGATATGGTAACCATACGTGGCTTCCATATGTGATATGGTATGATTGCTTTTCAAGGAATAAGAAGATGAATGAACCAGCTTGAATAAACATGTACACCAGCGACAAAGAACTTAAGACAACAGAGCAAAACAGTTATAAGATAAAGTAAAAGTTCCTCATGGTTGAAAATATTGATACCATAGAATGGTTTGATTGATATGCATACTCTACAACTATTTAATCAGATGATAGGTCCAGCCAGTATGGAGTATAATACCACTCAGATCTTGTAGGAAGAAAGATCATTAATATTTAATCATATCTTCCTAGACTATCGGACAGAAATGCTAAGTTATACATCAAGATCAAATACCAATATCCATAAGCATAGGTCATATGACAATTAATAACCTATTTATTATCTACATGCACATATAACATGTATAATATTCCTACAATAGTAGGTCGTAAACATAATAAATATAACATACCAATATCCATAACACAGATAACAATAATCTAAGATGATAACCAGAACCTACTCAATCACATACCAAGTGTACCTTAAAGATAATAAGAATTAAACTGTGTATCATTCAAATTGGAGTAGAACAAATGCATGTATCTTACCGATCCATCACAGCTCGGACAATCTTTAGATGGCAATGGTATGGAAAGATTGATAGTAGCAGGAAGGTGGACCAACTCAGCACGGTTCTCGACAATGGCTTCTGCAACGCACTCAGCAGTTGCTCTCTCTCCACTACAAGAATATGTCAAGAAACCAAAGAAAATTGCAACTAATCAGGATAAGTTGCATGCAGTTCAACAAATCGTTTTATCTAAAATGAAGATTAATCACTCACATATTCCCTAGAGATATGTGTCATAATTAATTAAAAAAAATCAAGCAAGGATAAAAAGCTTAAAAGCATAGCAAGCATTAATAGTTCTTACAGATCATTGAATAAAAGCTATAAGAACAAATCATTAGGCTTACCGCTTTTTTTCAAAAAAGAAGAAGAAGAAGAAAGGAAGGAAGAGAAGCAAATTCATCCTCCAATCAAAGCAGATTGTTCAAGTGTCACCAGACTTGATGAATGAAGTGAAATTGATAGACATACTCCAGTCTTACGAAACTGTTTCCAACAATGACTTGCAAAGTCAAGTCTTAACACAGTAGTGTATGTCAACCTGTCCCACACTAGCAAGGTGCTCATATTCTTGGGCCGCTCTAATACCTCCCTCCATAAATTAAATCTAAAAAGAACACCTTCCACACAACAAATACAACTTCATCTTATTGGTTTCCAAGTGGCTAGTTTGCCTACTGCTCAACATTTTATAGTCCCCAAAGTTAACCAGAAACTTAGGACGAAAAATGTTTGTAAAAATGCAATATTAGGATCAAATTTACCACAAAATTCATTATACACATTAAATGAAGGCCAATTGAATATTCAGTCAATTTAAATTCATTAGATATCATATTTAGCATCAAAAAAGGAAGATGGACAAGGTAGCAGGGGAAAAGTTCTATGATCAGCAGGTGAAAACCAGAGGATCTGTAGACTGAATCAGAGGGCCACATAGGAGGTTTCATGGTTAACAGACATGGTACCTTCCCAAAGTGAGAAGTGACCGATGAAGCTTGCATCAAGAACATGAGTTCACAGACCATGACAAAAGAGGGAAGGTCAAGAATCTAACTGAAGGCATCATCAAAAAGTCTAAAAGGTCTAATTTTGATGCTTCAGCGTAGGAAAATAAAAGAGCTGCGCGATATTTTGGAGGCAGTAGATGGAGGGTAGATGAGATTAAGTTTACACCTCTCAAAGTATCATACTTCAAGTTCAAAGTGTCATCCAACATATTGTTTCAGTTTGCATTGACTATAATAAAACTTGACATAAACTTGACAATATTTCAAGTTTGAATTGGTTTGATTTGCTTTTAACCCTTGAGCTGTTAACATTTTGTGCAAAATGTATAGGTTCCAAACCTCCCCACAAAATAAAATAAATAAATAACTGACAAGTTTCATCTGGAAGAACTAAAACCAACCCATATTATAATATCTTTTTTTCTATTTTCAGGCCTAGATGATCTCAAAACAAGATAGAGAGCTTCCAGAACAAATTACTTAGTAGGTTTAGTCAAATAAGATATAATGTGAACTAACTCAGTTACTCAGAGTTGGGGGTGAACTATTTGCACCTATGGAGACACTAATGACTAAACACACCAAAAGTTTAGTTCACTGTCAAGTTATACTAGAAACACATTCAAGTTTATTGTAAATATGCAACATTTCTTGGACACCTTGTGCAATGTCACAAATTAGGGTGGACATCTACTGCATAACATGATTATTTATTTGTTTATTTCCATATTTTTTTCAACCTGATGAGAGGCTTGATAATAGGATTGTCGATGTAAAGTGAATTCCTTTATAATGGCCAGAGACTTGCCCTCATTTAATTAATACTTGTCTATATCTAGAATACTGGTAGGGGTAATTTCACCAAGTAGTATGGAGACTAATAGAAGTTACAACTTTGAGAATTCAAAGTAGATTATAGCAAATGAGGGAGTAGGCAATGGAAAGAGTTAATGAATTGAAACTCAGTTAACTGAAAGGTTGCTTTGAAGGTTAGGGAATGCAACCAAGGATGACATAATGCTATGAAGAAAGGTGAAGTAAGTGGCAAGTATGTGCTTCATTATGTCTTCTCCTCATCTATACAAAACTTCTACTCATTTTGATAGTTCCATTCTTCTGGCCATCAGTGGCTGCTATCAATTACCACAATTCAAAACAGAAAATAAACTTTCAAGAAGTACTAATCTTAGTCTAACATGTAACTGCTTCATAATTTAGTGTTTTGGGCCTCATCAGTGGAGATACTATGGCTACTTTTTAGAAAGAAGATATGCTAGGATTGTGATCTGGCTCAATTAAGTGGAGCAGAAGGGTCTAGAAGAAGCTCAGAATTGGCCATAGGTTTGTAAGTACAAAGGAAGAAAAGGTGAGACTCCAGAGAGCTAAATGTATGGCTTTGTCCAACTTAAGCATTCTTTCAGATGACTGAGAGTGATACATACATTTGAGCTGCATTGCAGGAGCAAAGATATGACAATTTGGTGTAGGACCACCAATAAGGCAAGGGTACTTTTGGACATTCAGTGACCCCCAATATGGAGGATGGAAAACTGCATGTCCGTTGCAAGGTACCAAAAATTCAAGGATTGCTTGACCACAACATCTTAGTCCAAGGTATTCTAGAAACAAAAGGTCCATTGTCTGGTGAGAAGTTGATAACAATATTTCAAATCTTTTACAACACAGAACTATAAAATAGGTGTGGATTAGGAATTATTTTGGTACCAGATAAGCAAAGCCACAATCTGCAACAACCCACCTAGCTTGGAAAACAGTAGGCATCGACAAGGAGAAAATGGAACAGAACTTTTCCTTGTTTTAATTGGCAGTCATTTGCAAAGAAACATTTTCGTTTGACAAAGAGGTGCAATTAAAGAAAGGTATAGTAGAGACAAAAGGTGTTGTTAATGACTCGGGCTTAGTGCACTGGTCAGTCATTGGTGGATTCATCCTCTACAAACAGGCCTCTAGAATTGAGCTATTCACCATAGAAATTTCTCCGTGTTCTATATCACCCTCATATACGAGCACCATCACCCCCACCCCACCCCACCCCACCCACCACCAAACACCTTTTTCTTCAATTTAGGAAATTATTGTTGCTCAAGAAGACAAATGACTAAAGTCATACTAGAATTGTTGACAGTATCACATTCGTTGTAGAATGATGACAAGGTGATGAGATGGATAAAAATATGTGCCGGTTACAGAACAACACTAGAAATTATGTAAATCTATGATTGGGATATTTGCCCATAGTTCCTCAAATAGATATATAGAAGAAGTTCCTGAAACAAATCGTCAATTCATCTCAACCATCAGAAATACATGCAGAAATATTACATGATATTTTCTTTGGACAAGTTATATAACATTACTGGAAAAAAGAAAGAAAACTTCAATTAACAACATAACTCCACCTTTTTGGGCTATAATTTTCACTTGATAATGCACCTTCCCTGTACCCTTGCACATGGTACATCGTAATGCTTGCCAACCATTGCATGTTCGACAATTCCTACAATATTATAAGGCAACTCCACAGGTAAGTCCACCTTCTACAGTTCTATATAGAATGCATAAAAAGCTTGTACATAGTCCAACCAGAGGAAATTACTTTGTATTTATAAGCACAAGTAGATTATGATATATTAGTACAAATATACTTTGCATCTCTCTGTCTCTTTTTCTCACCCAAAGATAACGACGATCCCGGTAGCTTTGACCCCTCTCTCTCGCTTTCTCCCCTCTCCCTCTCTCCTTCTCCCTCTTCCCCCTCTCCCTCCCCATCCCCCAGGTTCCAGTACGCCTCAAGTCCGTATGGTATGTATTGGTATTGTACCAAACTGGCCGCAGGCCAATACGAACCCCAATACAAGTTTGGTGAACCTTGATCACTACTTTGACAGTAAAAGTCAAAAAATGAACAATTACAATTCCAGCATCTTAAGAACATACTGGCAATGAGGCATGAGTAAGTATTCGCTATATTGTGGTGAATTTTACTTTACATGATTCTAAATTATTTTTGGATTAAGAATTTTAGTCCATGTTGGAGTCCAAATGGCTCAATGAATCATAAGCGAGTCAATGTATGGTGCATCATAGCAACTTTCTCAATAATATTATTTGAGGAAGACACTAACAGGTTGCAGAATTCTGAATTACACAAATAATTGCATGAACAAGAGAACCGATAGGAAATTGGTAAAAGCTGAGCACTGATGAGCCATGTTTTGCCAGTTTGGGAAGCACAAGCTCATTTCACTCTCTTTAATTTTAAGAGGATTCATTATGGCATCTCAATACATAAAACATAACGAAGTAAATGTTCTCATGGTTTTCTTAATTTGCAGCTAGCAGAAAAGTTAATTCAGATGAGAATAAATTACCAAATGCATTTCATCTTTACAGTTAATCATTCACGTGCACCTTTTACTGCACCTTCAAAACCAAGCCAAGATTATCGATCTTTTTAAACTAACTGAAGTATAAAATTATACAACTTCTTTCTCTAGTAAGGAATGCCTATGTTCAATTATTTTCCAGTTTACGAGTCCCCTTCTTGATATCATAAAAACATTATATTATAAAACCACCGGCACCACAACCATCAAATCATCACAAAATATCCACAAGCCATCCACGGTTGTAAGGAGATCAAGAAAAGCCTAGTTCCAAAATACCGCTATTGCAATCATGAAATAAAGAGCTGCAACAAAAAGAAAGTACTGAAAACGAGACAAAGCATCAACAAGAAAGTCAAACAAAGCACTACCTCTGACAAATAACCTTCCTTCCCAACTCCAGGGCAATATCATAGGTCCCAAGAGTCGCAACCACCTGCAACCAACTCATAAAAGATGGCATTTCAAGAACTCACAGATATTATGAAATTAATATTTTTAGAATTACAAGGACAAAATTTCCTATCAGGAATCCAAAAGAACGTTATTTTTATCGAGAAATCAAAGGACGTAAGTATTCCTTGTCAAAAACTCTAAGATATTATAGAATTAGGGATTTTCAAGAAGCAAAAGAACGAGAATCTCCGATCAAGGAGCCCGGAGAACACAATCTCCAATCAAGAACTCAAGGAACGTCATTAATTCTCATCAAGAACTCCAAAAACGTGATTATTCATCAATGATCAATAAATCAAAGATATTGTAGAACTAAAATAAAAAGATCAGTGACCCCAAAGAACCGCAATCTCCGATCAAGAACTCATAAAAGGAAAGGCAATTTCTGATCAAGAAGAAAGAAGCGGAGTACAAAGATGGCGGAGAAGGAGAGGCGGGAGGCGAGCTCGGGGATGCCGAAGCCTCGAGGAGCGGAGCCGGCGATGTCGTAGGCGAGGGTGAAAGGGGAAGCACGACTTTGATGGGGAGCTCCAGTAGGTCGATGATCTGCTGCCCGTACCGAGTGGTGAAGACCTTGTAGTATACGTCCGCTTGCTGCTTCACCGCCTTCAAGAACCGCTCGGTGCCCCGCGGCATTCGTCCGCTCGCTCTTCCTCTTCGCGGCCCCGGCCGCCCAAAGCTGAGAGCGAGCGAGTGGGAGAGTGGGTTTAAAC
Organism: Elaeis oleifera; assembly: GCA_000441515.1. Lineage (NCBI taxonomy): Eukaryota > Viridiplantae > Streptophyta > Magnoliopsida > Arecales > Arecaceae > Elaeis > Elaeis oleifera. Next base: position 693,359 of record KE504708.1, on the reverse strand, counting down.
GAAGGATAAGTCGCTGGATAAGAGGGTCGGGGCTTTATTGTCGTCGAGAGGAGGGTACATGGATTTCTTTCTGTTCATCAGGACCATCCAGGTACATGGATTTCTTTCTGTTCATCAGGACCATCCAGCTCATGCAGACGCACGGACATACGTAGACACTATACATAGCCACCATACGTAGAAACACCCCGACCCGTGCTAAGTAGCGACGATGCATACGAAGGCTTGGGGAAATATGCACTGATGGCACTGCTAAACCATCTAATTTATTCAATTTGTTCAAATTTACTACAAATCAAACTTAATCAATTGTTTAAAATAATTAAATTTAATTTTATCTATTAATAAATAAATCAAATTTTAATTGATAAATTTTTGATTTATCTTATATTCGTTCTCATACATATTTGTCCAATCCAACCATACTGCCACCTTTATATATATATATATAT
>KE504708.1:626836-672871 GCA_000441515.1 Elaeis oleifera | reverse complement strand
GTAATTAATAATTTATTAGTGACAAAAATTTACATTAAAAATTGACATATTTACGATAAAAATTTATAATGCTAATATTTTTTAATTTATTTTTATAAAATTTTAATTAAATTAATAGCGATGAATGTGATTCGTCATTATTAATTATTTTTATTAGTGACATAATATTTCATCATAAATTATCATTTTTTATAACTAAAATTTTTCATCATGAATAATTTTCGAAAAAAAAATTTTAACGTTGAAAATTTTTGATCGGTAATATAGATTATTAACGATAAAAAATTTTCATCGTAAAAATTATCAATGACGCCATTGTTTGCGACGAAATATTAACGACGATAATTTCGTCGCTAATAACTATTACGGATGAAAATTCATTATTAGTGATGAATTTTTTGCGTCGCTAATGTCCTGTTATGTTGTAGTAAACTTTTATAAATAGGGTCCTCCTCTTTCATTCTCACCACACCAATTCATCAAACAAATTCTCTCCCTTTCTAATATCTTTACTCCTATTTATTCTCTCTTCTAGTAATTTTTCTCTCTTCCATTCAATATTTAGCAAGTAACAATTATAGTTTAGCAATTTAAAATTATATAAGAGGAGGAAGCGTTCTCTTTTGGAGGTTGGAGTTCAAGAGATAGCTCTTCGATTACTCCGCTCTACTCCATTCAATATCCTGTTATATTTGCAATTGCATGTGATATTTTAGTGTACCAATATCTACAGTAGCAACAGTAGCATCGGAATTAGCATTTAGTACAGGTCGACACATTCTGGATGAAAAGAGGAGCAGGATGACGGGCGAGATAATTGAGATGTTATTCTGCTTCAAAGATTGGCTGGATGCAGATGTGAGACTTCAGAATAAAGGAGGACATGATATTGGATCTAATGATGAGGATGACACAAACACAACAGACAATTAGTAAGATTTATTTTTAATTCTTAATTTCTTAAAATTATATATTTTACTTTTATTTATTGAGGTGAGTCATTTTATTTTTTCTCTCTCCCTCATTGTATTCTGGAAGTCAGACTTGGCCCCCCTCCCTCTTTTGTACAATTTTGATTTATATTAATAAACTGGTAGGAGTCCATGCCAAACCCTCCATTATTACAAGGTAATTTTATTTTACAAAAAAATTCAATATCTCTTATCTTTTGTTATTTATTTCTCAATCTGTTTATTTATAAAATTTATTTTTTAAAATAAAATTTTAAAATATATCATGTCAAATGGGCGGTGCCTTGGCACAGCCCATATGAGTTAGCATGCGGGCCGTGCCATGCCAGCCCAGGCTCTGAAGGGCCGTGCCGGGCTTGGGCCGCGGGCCACTAAAGCCTCAGGCCAGCCTGGCCCTAGAATTGGGCCGTGCCATGGCACGGCCTGCTACAGTCCAAGCCGGGCTGGCCCATGGGTGGCCTGGCTCGATGTCCAACTCTACTCACATCGATTATTTATCGGAGAAATTTTAGATATAAGCTTAAGAAACTCAAATAATATCTTTTGACTAATTATTTGGATGAGGTGTTGGATTGTTACAAATCTGATTAAAGGTATGCTAGGCATGGGACTCCATAGAATTTGCTCTATCCTATGCAACCGACTAATGACGTTCTACTTCCACAATGCAAGGAACCAATGAACTATTTCATAATCACTACATTAAGCACTCTGATAAGATGATTGAAGGATGAGTCCTAGCCGCCCTCCAAGCTCAAATGTAAATAGAGGTCATATAAAATCACTATAAAAATAGGGAACAAAGATAGTAGAGTTTCTCAAAATCTTCTCACTTCCCAATTAGTCACTTATAGCTTTCTAATGGCCAGTCTATGATCCCTTTTTATAGGTTTCAGAAATAGATGCAAGCCAATGCGATGCTTAAATAGCATTTGTCTATATGGACACTTTTCATAAAGGGACAAGCCTATTTACTAAAAGTTATCTTAAGATGAAATGATATATCTCTTGGTAGAATAACAACCATTCACCGAGAGATGTGCCTCTTCAAGATATCCTCCAAATAAAATTAAGAAAAAATTGAAATAATTCAACATTTTAACCACCATAAATTTAAAATCAAAACATAGTCATAAAAGTCCAATACACGGTGGAGGGAGACTCAGGCTTGTATTAGTTGTCACATTCTTTCGTTTAGCAATTTGGGTTATACATTCTCAAAAATCTGGACCTTAATAATTGTATAATGTGGGTGGCCGACCTCCTTTTCCCGTAAAGTTGTAGATGGATGTGTTCAAAATATTCCCTTACAATAATCTAGTAGAGCTAGTGTCTAGGTACTCTAAATCAAACCAATATGCGGCACAACTTGCTAGGCAAATCCAGGCAATCTAGACCTGCACGCTAAAGCACTCATTGTCATATTCCAGATTATGATTAGTGCATGAAGATGCTGGATTCACTCTTTCAGCTATCTTCAGGACAAGGTAGTTTATAAGATTGGTGAACTGCATCAAATATACTCATCATAGGCTGTTATGTGAATGTATGATGCCTCTACGTAAATTAAATATCTGATCAGAAGAAACCCTAGTTCTGCCCAATTTTGACCATACCACCAAGTTCATCACCTTTGCAAGTCTCAAGCTTGAAGGAAGAGAACACAACATATAACATCAAATAGCATAATCCTGATTGCACATAAACAGCTATAGCATAAATTCTAACTATAAAAGAACAGCTACTCTTAACAAAATATAAGCCAGACCAAGAGAAAACTCCATCATAAAAAGTAAATAACAGTCAGTATTTTTCAACAGGAAAAGTTTAATTAGCTCTCTCTCAAAAAACAAAGGTTAAATTAGGTAATAGCTGAACTGCATGCTATTTATACAATGAAACTCAACGGACCTGCATCCAGACCCTTAATAGCATTTGAAACCTGCAATAAACTTAAATGCTTAGGTATGTGCTAATATTAATTGGAGAAAATGCATCCTCTAACAAGGGCAACATACAAGCCAACAATCAAGGTATATGAAAAAAGAACCCAGCTCCATAGATTTTGAGTAGCATCTTGCTTATCTACCTTTTGGGCCCAAGTATTTGGAAGTTATATGAACATTTGATTAAAAAATGGCTCTTGTTTACAAGGTCCTTGGAAGCGTACACTATAAAGCAGGAGAGGAAGCTAGTTTGGGCCCTGCAAATCTGAAAGAAGAGATTATGCGAGCGTAGGGGAAACGGAGAAGATGAAGCTGTGTCTCGTAGAGACTGAGGCGGGTATTCTGGGAGGGCGAACATCGAGGCAGGAAACGTGGAAGTTGCACTTCTCAATCATCGCACGACTTTTGAAACATGGCCCATATGCTGCACTAAAAAAGGCCACATTAGGGTGGAATTGGACAAATGAAATCAAGTCGGACTTAGAGGCTAGCAAAAGCCCAATCCTAGCCCTAAAAAACCTACTTGTACGACTTTGCCTGACCCAACCTTTAACTGGGCCCAACTTGAAATCATTGTTTGTTGGGGTGGCGGGGTGGGGAGCTTCCCTTGGAAAAAGAAAGAGAAATCATTTTTCTCTCAAGATCAAAGTCAAGTTGCCGTGGATAACTTGCAAGGCTTACTTGGATCGATCTCTGAAACGGATTTCATGGATAACCCATTAAAGTGATGGCTGTATGTAATATAAAACTGGTTTTGAAGTCCTGCTACGTCAACAAGTATATATGCTGGTTTTGAGTATTTGAGCATGGTTTGTGTTCACTGCTTGTCGAAAATGAGTTTCCATTACTAGTTTTAATGGGGGGGGGAAAAAAATCTGGGTAGTCCTCTTCAAAACATGGTGGAGAGTTGAGAGGAAAAGAGGATTCAGTCTTGTGGAGGTTCATCAGAAAACCAAATTAGGGAACAGTTTTGAATCGTTTCATATACACTCTCCGGAAGGAGACTTAAGCACTCAAGGAAAATTTCGAATTTTGATGAGGAAAACAATGCTGGGAATTAGGACACGATAATGGAGTTTTAAATATTCTGTTTAACGGGCTTGATAAAATCGACCACCTGTAGCTCATCATACTCTTTTTTATCCTTTTCTCCATACAAAGAATGAAAAATACTGAATATTAAATCAAGAGAGCTTTCTATACATAAATCTAGGATTAGTGTTAAATCATCTCAACTTCGAAAAAGTAATAGGAACACAGTAAAATGTAGTTCTTTAAGTAACTTCTAATAATATATACATGTTCAATCTTTTATCTTCGTTGAACCACAGGTACTAGTTTGACAAGTGTTTCAAGCATAACATTTTTTATAGTAAAAAAAATTAAGGAAAAAGGGAAAGCGAATTCAATCACAAATCGAAAAGTTCAGATTAATTAGGTGCCGGCACGGTGTGCTGGGCATAACCTTCCATCTCGTCGGCAGAGACAACGGTCCTGACCGTCGGATGATACATGTCTACATATTTTAACATTATACTTTTTAAGTATTAAAAATTCCAGGACAGCCAAGGTGGGCCTCAAATTACTTCCGTAGGCGTAGCTTCGCACTTAGAGGTCTCCAATCTATGCTCATCTAGAGATTACTAACCCTACGAGATGCTCTAATCAAGAAGAATAATTACCGTGGCCGGAGTTTTAGGAACAATAATGAGCTGCCGGATCCTCATGGGGCACCGTCTTCTCTCCGTGGTTTGACGCCCCGAGGGTGCAACGCCACCACGGCTGCTCCCGTTCCTCGGTCCCCACGCCCCGCGTGGTGGCCCTCCCTCCCCACTTATTGCGCTGCTCTCCCCCACTAAACCGCCTTTTTCCCTCCTCCACGGAGCGACCACCTTAGAACCGCACCCCGACCGGATGTCGCCCATTACCGCACCCCGTCTCAATAGATTATGGATGCTTTCATGTACGGGACACGGTCCTGTCATTTTCCTGGCTGTAGTGGGTCCCACCACTGGTCAATATTATATCGGAACCGCGGGCCACTTTCCATCACATGATCATGGCGTGAGGACTTTTATCGCAGATAAAAGAAAAAAAAAATTTCAAAAAGAGAAGAGTTTGCTCGCTGTCCTTCGATGGTACTTGGATGCCTTCGTTTCCATATATTTATGTCATGGAACGCAAATGTTCATTGCATTTGGGCCACATGGACGCCTTTGATAGACAGATAGATAGGTTAAATTCAAAGGATTTCCTATAATATTGCACGTAATTGCTGGAAAGTATCTTTTGGCATCAATTTGTAAGCTTGAGGATGAGTGGTCCCCTCCCCAGGAGGGAGATCTACGAGGCCATTAAATGGGAATTGGATTCTCTCTCGCTTTGGCTCATGTCCAACTGAAAATTTGAAGTATTTTCTTTAGCGCATTAAGTCCATGATGTCTCATGGAGGACCTTTAATCATCCATTCACTTTCACAGTCTCACTAAACTCACCAACCGCCAAATAAATCACACTGACACGATTTCTTTTTTCTTCCTATAAGATTCGATCGACCCACTTCAGAATCATCTTTTAATATTTATAGATATAAATTTTAATTCAGCCTATAATTCTATTATCTGTTTGATCTGATTCAATTCATAGATTTACAGAAATTTTCGGTTAAATCTAGCTTCTTTCTATCCTATACTCCTGTGGATTTGATGGATGGTTCTTAGTCAGTCCAATCACTCCATTTTACCGTACCCACCACCTCGAGGACGATAATGTTGGGAACTTATGGTGGGTGTACACTGGAGAAACCTGGAAGTGGGACGAGGTTGCATTGCATGTGACTATGAGTGGGCTGTGCTGAAGTCAATGGCACATCCATTTCAAATTTTGGATTTGGGACCCAAAAGAGGAGGTAGGCCATTCATGCCTCATTTCTTTATGGAGCCACGTACTATTCCTACTGAACCTACACCCCGTTTTTCTTCAGAGCACCCAATCAACAAACAAACAAACGGACAGATCCCAAAACCACACCTCTATTTCAAGAGACAAACCAACTGAGAGCTGCTACTTTTTTTTCCCCTTAACTCGCACATTTTTCTACCCTCACTTTCTCCCACCTCCCTCCCTTCTTTTCCTCCATTTCCTGCTTTCTTTTTCGCCACCCAGCCACAAAGGGAGAGAGATTTAAGACTTGTCTCCCTTTCATTCCTCCCTCTCTTCCACCACCCCCTCTCCAGTCTCCCATTCCTTCACTGCTCCTCCATCTGCTTAAAAGGGCAGGTTTTTACCAAAAATCAATGGAAAACCACACAAAAACCCAGGACAAGGAGACCAACCCACTCCAACACTCCTCCCTTAACGCTGCCAGCAATAGCAATAGCAACAGCAATTACAGTAGTACCAATGGAGCAACCACATCCTCGTCACCACCAGCTCCACCACCTCTGACACCAAAATCCGTTCCGAAAGCCCCTGAAGTTAATCCATACCCGACCACCTTCGTCCAGGCCGACACCTCCTCCTTCAAGCAAGTCGTCCAGATGCTCACCGGCTCCGCCGAGACCGCCGCAGCCGCCGCCGCCTCCGCCGCCCCTCCAAGGGCCCGATCGCGCCCCCGCCAAGCCTCCTGGCCCCAAGAAGCCAGCTTCAAGCTCTACGAGCGCCGGAACAGCCTGAAGAACCTCAAGATCCCCAGTCCTCTCATCCCACCTTCTTCGGCTCCAATTCCAATCCGAATTCGCCTGTCGGGGCCACCGCCTTCTCTCCTCGGAAGCAGCCGGAGATCCTGTCGCCGAGCATGCTGGATTTGCCCTCCCTGGTGCTCAGTCCGGTGACGCCGCTCATACCCGATCCCTTCAACCGCTCGCCACACCCGGGCTCGGAGGCCGCCAAGCTGGCCGAGGACCGGGCAATCGCCGAGAAAGGTTTCTATCTGCACCCGTCGCCGAGGACCACGCCGAGGGATGCCGAGCCTCCACGGCTCCTGCCGCTGTTCCCCGTGACATCTCCCGGCGTTTCTTCTTCCGCTTCTCCGATCACCACTTCTTCTCCGTCTCCTTCTCCTTGTCCTTGAGATTTCAACTGTGGGAACATGTATCTTTATTTCTCCTTTACTCCTTCGTTTTTGTTGGAGAGAGATGGGGCTATCCAATATTTGCTTGCTTGCTTGCTTCATAGCAGAGTTCTCCGCTTCAACTGTACAATTTGACCTCTCCTTCGTGTATTATTATGCTTGTGATGCAAATCCACCAGCATGAGTTGAATGATACCCTGATGGTGGTTTCTTTCTTTTGCTCTGTTTCTTTAACTCTGCATTATTAGCTTTGGTGTTCCTCTTTTACTTTGTCCATCCCCTTGGTGTTGGCTATGGATTAGGGACCGAGAATCTAACTAATATTAAATGAGAGTGAAGAAATGAAAGTTAGCTACTGCTCACAGAATTTATCTTTGTATTTTCACCTCTCTGTCAGTCCCTTCGTTAACTCATATTAAATGAGACTGAAGAAATGGAAGCCAGCTACTGTTCACAGAATTTATGTTTATATATTTTCACCCGTCTTTATCGGTCGCTTCTCTAATTGGCATTTCTATGTGAGAGTGGGGAATATGGATCATGAGCTGGATGGAGAGAGTGGGCCCATTTCTCAATTTTATAGAATGCAAATGCGTGGAAGAAGAAGAAGGCCCATTTCTCATTCTTCATTTAGGATAATGGATGGGAGCTAAGTTTTAGGACCTAATGATAGGTGGGTTGTGGTGTCTCGAGCTAAAAATGCATTGTGGGCTTTTGGGATCTTAATGCACAATTTTACGGAGCTGGACAATCGAGTAAAAGTAATAGGGACTTGGAAGTAGTGGCCTATGGGTGGAACCATGTTGTTAAAATTTCAACTGAGAGGGTTAGGGCTTGTATCTTGGGCACGAAAGAAGGATTCACCTTTCTTCACATGGATCCACTGTTGAATCTCTCACTGGGCACTTTGAGATCTATGTAGATGGATAAATAATGAGGTTCCGAATGCTCTGAGATCTGTATGGTGGGGTGGTTCAATGGTGGATTCATGCAAAGGAAGGCAAATCCTTGTTTCCGACGAAGACTTCAGCTGGTGGCATTGTGCTCCAGGCTGCTAATCTTGATGATACGTGGCAAGAGATTCGGGCGGGAGCGCGTAACCAATCTCTCAGCCCATCATGGATGGACTTCTCCATTGAAAGTATGGTTTCAAATAATGGTGATGGTTATTATTATAGTTTCAGCTATCTTCCATTATATTGTGGAGGTAAACAACAAGAAAAATATAATTGTGGTAGTTCTCTTTATTTCTCACATATAATGCAAATAACAACTATTATTTTACTTGCATGTTGAAACAATATTTAAATTTAATTTTCTCAAAATTCCCTCCAAAAATGATTGTATGGTCCAAAATATATATTATTTATACAATAAAACAAAAAGATAATACTATTGTAACAGCCATTGTTTCAATGACTATTTGAATATTAAAATCTTTTTTAGGTGTTTTTGGGATAAATAACAGGTGCTATGATAATATCGGTCAATAATGGTTTTGATGGGCGCGTTAAACTGCTTAACACTTGAAAGGGTTGGAAAGAGTTCACTTTCCGAATACCAACAATCAATTTGTCAAAGGCAATAATGTGGGACAATAATGTGGAGCCATCAACTCTTGAAGTTAACTTACATGGAGATGAAGTCAATTAAGGCTGCAGTTGAGTCCTGTCTAAGACTCCGACCAACACTTGATAGGGGCAGGGCTTCTGACTCGGGCATAGTGATTGCTGTTAGGTTTCGGATCAAATCATCTGCCATGCATATCACATGATCAAATACGCTGCATACAAACTTCCTACTTCCCACATTTTATCATCTATTCGGTGAGCTAATTGATATGTTAGTAATTAACGAAGATAATTCGGAAAAGAATGGACAAACATAGGAAAAAAAACCACAAATACAAATATATATTTCATTAAAAATCTATAAGTCAGATTAAAGACAAAGAATCTTCAATTTTTAACGGACTTGTTAAGATGGAAGAATAGTCTATCTTACATTTCATTCAAAATGAGCACAGTCGAGTTTTAAGTTAATCAAAATGATGAATTAGATGATATAGACATCTCGGATGACAGCAAATTCAAACAAAATTTAATCAATCTGATATGAACTGGTGATACAGGCAGCTGATACTTGGAGCTATTAACTCTACTCAAACATGCAAACCCAAATATATTTGGTCTAAGACCTATCACAATAAGATAAACGATAGCAGGACGATAGTTTTGTTAGATATATGCCCTAGAAGCCAATTAGACTGACATTTATAAACTTTCCAGATGCATAATTTTATAATTAAATTATTGAGATCGATAAAAATTGAATTATTTTTTATATATGTTGTGTTTTATGTGCATGAATCGTTTAAAGAATTAATAAGATAATAACACATATTTCAAAAATCAAGAATTTGAGGTATATGTCATTGATGATTAATTTCTGAATGCTCTCGATCAATGAATAACTACGGAGATGGTAATTGATCCGATCAGTGCACAGATCACTTTCCTATTAGGATGGATAAGTCTCGAGTCTACAATATGGGGACACTGGAACGAGAGTGCAGGTGTTTGTTAGAGAACAAAAGTACCGAACATGATCATTACGAAAGTTACTTGGATAGCTCCCCACTCATCGGTGTCTTGTTCAATACCACAGTAGTGTGACTAACTCTTAGACCTGAGGTGCCTCGACTGTTTATAATGAGATTGTTATAGTTTGACTGCACATACGTTTGGTCCCTAGCCATATGAATCTTTGTGCTGCATATTGGCCGTAGTAGATTTATTGTAAGAATAAGGTGTGCACCAAGATAAAATCTATTATTATTGATAGATAAGGAAGATGATCTTATATAATTTATAAAACTGAGTTCAGAAGATCTTGATTAGAACAGTGTGAATAGTAGAAAAGAGTTTCCACGTATTTCATAGCATGAACTCAAGTCAAGTAAATCTTACATATAACAAATATTGTGGTTTGACGAGTGATCCATAACCTCCATCTTATCAGGACCCAAGATAGAAAATTGTATCACACGGTAACTGTACCTAAATATTCATTGCATTCCATTCTGTTGGCCTGCCATCATATACTGCTAGGTGTCACTGATAGATTATGGAGCTTACAGAGAATCAGATATATGATCAAATGATTCTTATTGGGAAGAATTGAAAACATTCCAATCTATTGAAAGAAGTTTCAAGGATGTTGTGATGGAGATCACAACATGACTCACTATCAAACAGAATAAAACCTATGAGATCACGCATATAAAGAGTTCGAGACTGATCAGATGGTTGAAATCCAAATTTTCAATAAGATTGATAATTGGATTAACTTGTAATTATTACAAATAGTAAGGACTTAATTGCTAAAAGTTAGCAAAGTTTAAGGACGATCAATATGTAAATATTGCATGTCTTAATTTGATTGGATCAAATTAATTATGACTGAATTCAAATTAATTAAATAGAAATTTGGTCCAATTGAATTTGGATCCAGATTTGAGCTTTAGATTACATGCACCTAAATGGGTTTGAATGCATCAGATGTTTGACATCTGAGTCTAATCTGCATAATCAATTTTGACTTGATGTTGGATCAGTCAACAGGGCCCATGCCCTAGAGTTTCTTGAATGAACCCTAGGCACCACATGAGAAAGTAAATGGAGAAACTTTGGGATGCCATCTCTAGGGTTTTTGAACCCTAACCGCCAAGCCAAAATGGAAAGTTTTGGCTGATTTAGAGGGGCCGCAGCACTGGGACTCTATCTCCAAGAGTCCTAGCCGTCAGGAACTCTTTCAAAGAGATTAATTTTCATGAAAGCTTTGGGCGCCACTCAGGATTTTGAACCTATAAATTAGTGGCCAATCTCCAAGGGTAGAAAAAGAGTGTTCCCACTCCCCAAGTTCTCTCTCCCAAGCCTTAAGGTTGCCGCCTCTCTCTCTCTTCCCTCTCCTCCATATCCCAAAGCCTCTCTTTCTTCTTCTTGGTTGTGCTGAAATCAAACTTCAGCAAGAAGATTTTTGAAGAGGACCTTGTTTTGCTCCTGTTCTCAAGGTGTTGAGAATAATCATTCATCAAGCAACAATTCCACAAGGGAGTTAGCATCCCAGAGAACCAAAGATCGCTGATCTATCTTTAATTCTATATGAATACTCATAGAGGGCAAGCACTTACATGGCTATAAGGAGAAGAATTTTTTCACGATCATCAGTTGCGGAGATCATCAACCCACGCATAGGTATAAAGAAAATCGATTTTCTTTTAATACTTGTTGATTCTTTTCTTCTGTACATTGGGATATTATTGTTAGGTTTCTTTTTCACATGAAAAGATAGGTAGTTAATCCTTATTTCTGCTATGCATGATGAATAGATTAGATTTATTTTTTTCTACCAACTCTATTCAATTAATATGATTAATTAAATATATAAAAATTATTTAATTAATATAATTAATTAAATATGTATAAGAAATCTAAAAGATCTGTTTTATTTTCCTTTGGATGAAATCTCAAAAGAATCATACTTTGTGTACAGAACTCAACATGGAGCTGGTCTCAGTGGACGCAAGTGCTCTATTAGTGGCAGGTCCATATGTAGGAAAGGATGGAACAACCAACAATTTTCAATACAACACGGACCAACTGATAGTCATTTTAAATAATATTAGAATAAAAACTCCGTCAGGCAAGAATAAGAAGGTATGTCTCCAATTTCTGATTGTTTCCCCAAATTATTTCGTTAGCATCTGATTCCTGTTTCCCAACTAAGAATCAAATTCCCCACTAATGATGATGTAAGCATATTGTTTTATGCTCATTGCATCAGACTTTTACATCAGAGCCAACAAACTGATCACCATGATCAAATTAAACTCAGCCAGAAATTAAACAGTACATCGGTTCCATAAGGATGGCCCTATAAGTTTTTTAAAAAATAATAATAAATAAATTCCTGTTTTATCAAAACATGAAACTTGCAATTCAGAGTAAGGCACTGATTTCGTTCAGCAGGAGCCAATTGGCATGAACTGACTATACATGGCCTATCTGAGCTCTCAGGTGTTAAGATATATAGGGCTGGGAAAATGTAAGATGAGATTTTACATGAGGTTGGTTTACTTACCTACTAGGGGTTGGATTGTTCCAATTACAAGTAAATTAAGGGCTAACCAAAATAGTCGGATTGTGGGTATATCTGTCCAAGAGAACTATATTCGTTTTTGAGAAACTATCCAAGAGAACTATATTAGAACAGCTAGAAGGACCAGAGCTAAGTTTTGAATTTCCAAGAGCTAGTCTCACCTTACTACCATTGACTTGTGTGACAAACGACAAATTACAGGGGCTCGAGGATTGAAACGGACTTTATTGATTGGAGATCCAATTTCTTGCTTTGCATCGAGTTCAGATTATACGACTAGAAAATCTTTATAAAAGAGCCAAGCAAGATGGGCTTATAGCTAATTAATAAATGATGCTGGAGTTTTAAACCTATTTCAAAAGACATTGATTGAAGCGCTTGGTATGCTGCTTTCCACCCGAGATGGATGGTTGCCATTTACAAAGTAGTTTGGATCCGGTGCAAGGTCGTTCTTCTCCACCAGAATTGTATGATCAACAAAAATATTTCCTCCATGCCATCAAAGGAACAAAAATCATATGAGGTGAGCACCATAGCATATCATATGAGATGGGCTTTATAGTTTTTGCCATATTTTTTTAATAATAATTTTAAAAATAAATCTAAAAATCAAAAAATTTCTACTAACGGAGTTATTAATTCTCATTTTCAGCATATACTTTTTATTGATACATATTATATGGTTATATAATATATACTAAATAAATTAATCATTAAGCAAGATAATATATACTTTCAAATAAATTGATATATAATTTTAAAATATAGAGTTCACTAATATACATTATACAGGCAAGTGATACATATTTAGTAAATTAGTTATGTATCAATCTAATACATATCTTCTAGTAAATTAATACATAGTTTTCAGAATATTATATTCATTAGTATGCGCTTTATGGCTTGCTGATACACCTCATGAATTTTCAGATATATAATATAAATTTTTTTGAGACACACTTAATAGTGATCCAATACATATCTTCAAATAACAATATATCCTAGAAACTATATATCAATTTATCTTCTGGTGTATATTAGATCATTATGAAGTGTGCATGGAAGAAACTTGTAATATACATCAAAAAGCTGATAAGTATATATCATCTTTCCATATAGTATATACTGGTGAACATAATGTTCTGAAAAATATATATCAATTTATTTAGAGATGTGCATTGGATTATATTGCTAAATAACTAATCTACTAAGTATGTATTATCTAACTGTATAATATGTATTGATGAACCTTCTATATTTAAAATTATATATCAATTTACCTATATATGTATATTGGATCATTGTTAGATATATCAAAGAAATATATAATTTATATCAGAAAGTCAATAAGCATGTATCACCATATCATGTAGTATATACTAGTGAATATAATATTCTGAAGAAAACTATATATCAATTTACTTAAAAATGTATATTGAATTGCTAGATGACTAATTTGCTAAATATGTATCATTTGATTGTATACCATGTATTGATTAACTCCATATTCCAAAATTGTGTATCAATTTTTTTTGAAGATATGTATTGACTTGCTTGATGATTAATTGCTTAGTGTATATTAATTGGCTATGTGATATATATCGATAAAAGATATATTATGAAAATGAGGAATAAAGAGAATACTGTGCTTTTTTATTTTTAATTATGAGACAATGACTCCTTTATTAAGAGTCTTTTAACTTTTAAGTTTCTTCTTTAAAATGGGTATTAAGAGAAACGTGACAAAATAAGGAAACTAGTCCCATATGATATTCTATGGTGCCCTCCTCATATGATTTTTGTTTTGATCCCAGAGGGCTGTATATAGGCATGCCAAAATTTGATTTTTTATACTGATTCTAAACAGTGGTATTGGAGCATCCAGATGCCAAAGATCTGACATTGGGACTAAAATGGTGGAAAGATCAAATTTTTTTGTTCAAAACCTGGCTCCAAATATGCAAGGCAAGCATAATAAAGATGATGAATGGATTGCATGTTTTGGATAATGATTCAGACTTTCGGGATACATTAGACTTGGGTTTAGGAATATGTCCTTAGATGACACTCCCAGATGGCACACAAGGGGCAAAAAATGGGCCATCTACACTTACAAGATCTTGCAAATAAAAATCACAAAGATGTAGATCTATAATTGCAAGGAAATCAAGAAAGATGTGAATCATGAGAGTGGATAGACCAAGGATGTATATAATATTTTTACTTTATTTTTTTCAGTTGGGGTTGCAGGGATCCTCCATGATCCATATGATGTATATTTTATCTCATATGGCTATCTATTTGCAAAGAATTTAATATTTATATAAATTAAAAATTAATAATATTTTAAATTTTTTGAATGAGATTTGAGTTGCTATTTGTCATCTTGTTTCGTACAAATATTATTGAACCGGTCACTGTACAGCTATTAAAGCACTCCTAACTCCATCATTCCTCCGCGTGTTGAAAAAAGTGATAGCCCTGTTACAGAAAGAGACAGATAGTTTACCCTCCATTATTCATTTTTGGCACTTTCTAAAAATTTGATCAATCTCATTGTTTTATAAAGTGAAGCACCCATACAAAATCTAGTATGAATACGATAGTCAGAAAACAAATACAAATCTAATAAATCTGAACAGCCCCTTTCACACACACACAAACGCTAGTGTAACAACATCATCATTGACTACGTGCCATCTTTAGTCTCTCCAATACCTTGGTAGCCTCCGAACCACCTCTAGGATCCGCGACCTACACCATTAACACTTCCATGTTAAAAGAAGAAAGAGGTGTTTTCAATAAACTAATAAGCAACACTAGCTAGCAACCAGTGACTACAACTAAACACAGCTCATGTTCAATGTGGTCACCATAGAGTGTATGATATGGAAAGCCTTGTCGCCGACCACCGAGAAGTTGGCATTGAGAACCGCCCCTCCTTCCTCCTCCAGTACTCGAATCGCCTCGTAGAACAAAAGCCGATCCACCGGGCTACTTATTAGAACAACTCGTAACGCAGGACCCAGGTCCTGGACCTCTATCTGGGGCACCCTCATCCCCCTCCCACCTCGCTTCCCATTCCTCGGCTCCTCCTCTCGGATCCCATCAACTGCCTCTTCCTCTCCTTCATCCTCTCCAGCCTCCCTTGCAGCCCTTTGATATAATTCACCGCTTCATCTAGTCGATCCGGCAGTGGCAGCGTCACTCCCTCCTACCAACACAAGCAAATTAAGGTTTATTAAAGAAGAAAAAGAGAACCATTTGTTCACCTTCTCCATACTTCAACATTGATCAGTGAATGCTTTCTGTAAAAGGGATAACGTACCCTTGAGTTTGGTGAGCTGGGGAGGAGGGATTCGAGCTTGGAGCAGAGAGCCTTCATCTGGATTCTTCTATTCTTCTCCACGGTCTTTCGGTCCGGTCTCGTCAAGCCATGGGAGCTCTCCATTTGGGGTGACAGCTTCCAACCAGCTCTATTCTTCTATTCTTCCACAAGCGCTGCGTTTTTCCCTTTTTTTTTTGGGTGCACCACAAGCCGTTCCA
Organism: Elaeis oleifera; assembly: GCA_000441515.1. Taxonomy (NCBI): domain Eukaryota; kingdom Viridiplantae; phylum Streptophyta; class Magnoliopsida; order Arecales; family Arecaceae; genus Elaeis; species Elaeis oleifera. Next base: position 657,176 of record KE504708.1, on the reverse strand, counting down.
TCTCTTGATATAGTGCAAAGGCGAAGGGAATTTTTACCCAAAAAAAAAATTGGAAAGAAAGGAAAGAAGGGATAAAGTAGAGACGAAGGAAAGAGGGAGGGAATGACACAAGTCATCCAAAGGGGTTTTTTTCTCTACCAAAAACAAGAAAAAAAGGGTTTACGTGGTTTCGGAGCAACTGGCACCGGGACGACTTTAGGTTGACGCTTGACTGGGTCGAGGGGTGGAATCCGAAGCCGTGTTTATTGACTCCCCAGCTCACTGAGTGTTGGGTTCGTTTGCTGTTTGGGCTGAACAGCGGACTTGAAGTTGATCCTGATCATGACCGTTTGAGCTCGAGATCTGTTACAGATGGACGGATATGATTATGGTGATCATTGTTTCCTGGTGCGAGCTGAAGAGCAAAGCGCGTCGAACCACCGACCATTAATTTACTTTTATCGTTCTTTTGTAAAATTTACTCTTATCCTTTAGCGTGCGAAAAGAAGGCGGAAAGATGTGAACGGATGCTGATTCTTTTGCAAGGAGTGGACGCTGATTGTCACACTTTTTGAGTGCATTACATCAGATAGACGCTGGTGCATTTGAGTCAGGCTGGGCCCCGGTGTTACGTACCTTAGACTGAATCCTCTGAATTTTGATCTAAATGTTGTCAGTCCATTTGTGAACATAAAGTGGGGACGAGTGATAAAAAGAAATAATATTTGTAGTCAAGAGAATATTTAAGTGACTGCGAAATATCGCACAAAAAGTCACCTTGTATGTGTGTTCTCACTGTTTCTTTGAATTAAAATCGCACAGCATGCACATTTAATGAAGCATATAACCGATGAAAAGACATCTGCGTAACCTTTTTGAGTGGTTGTCCTGAGTTGCAGTAGTATTGCTCGATGAATGATATGCTGTGGGCAAGGGCGGCGCAAGAACCACAGAATCCTTAAGATGAAAGGTGACAGTGAGGAGCAAGGGGCAACGATGGAGCTTGGGAGGTGAACTAACGAATATACCAGGCATCATGCCCAAATTTAGCCGTACTTGCCTTTATCATACTGGGCCTCGAAATTTTTCCATAGGTTTACATTGGCATGAACCGGAAGTCCACCTATAAGATGACAACCTTATTAAAGATGACAATTTTAGCCACCTTATTAGGTATTTGATTCAACCCAATCCAAATGACTTGAATTTTATCCGATTCAATTAGAACTCGAAACGGATATATATGAATTTGAAAAAAAAATATGCGAAATGAATTTGGATCAAATATAAATAATGAAATGTCTCGTCATAAATCTGATCAAATATGATTTTAATATAATTTTTTTTAATTATAATTATCTTATAATATTTATATAATGAATTTTTTTATCTAATTTGATCCGATCCGATCAGATTTCTCTTATCTATTCGATCCGATCTGCAATTCTATTTGAGCCGACCAAATTTGATTTGAGATGGGTACAAGATAAGTATGAATTTAAATTTTACTTATGAGATGGATATAGACATTAACCAACCGATCTATATTTAATCCGTTTGTCATTCTTAAAATTTATTGATATCTCATAAATTTATATTATTGTTCAAAAATCAAAAGAAGAATGTTCTGACTCCTTAAAAATTTTTTGGAGAGTTTGCGCTCCAACTTTCTTTTACTTACTACAGAAAAAATACAAAAACAAAAAATGAAGCAAAAAAGGAGAGAGGGAGAAATTAAAATAAGGTTCCTTCTAACCAAAAAAAAAATCAACTCAAGTAGCTTCTTCATCAATGTGTATGTTAGGTGATCCATGGAGTCCTCTTGTCTTCAAACATTATTGCCGTTCGACCAAAAATAATAATAATAATAATTGCCGCGAGGTCCACGTAAATCTAACCTTCAAATAACATGTGACAATAAACTTGCGATTATGCGTAGCTTGTTGAACGATGTGTCTGCTGGGTGATCCATGGAGGATTCCTCGTCTTCAAGCATTGTTGTCGTTGGATTCACGTGAATCTAACCTTCAAATATCATGCGACGATAGTATGCCATCATGTATACTCCATGTGGCTTGCTTGGTCATCGCCGTCCTGCAATAAATAGATGATAATGATGAAAATTAGACTTTTCTAGTTCAACCCTGAACGAGTCAGATTCCAAACTCCAAATTCCGTCTGCCAACTTTTCTGCGATGATATGAGCAGTCCACAATTGGATTAGTAGACTAACTTATGTGCATTTTTGTAATGGGTTTCCATTGCCGAGAGTTGATATTTGAAAGTTTACACTGTTAGCTCTGAATAGGAGAGATTTCAAACTCCACGTTTTAAGTTTGTGATGGTATGTGCGGTCCATAGCTAGGTGAATAGATTACTCGACGGATAGATTGCAATAAAGAGCAAGTCGGAGAACCGTTTTGAGACTCTTTAAAGGTAGTGTCTGAATATTACATCCGTAAACTGATGGGAATCTTATTGTACTTTTTAAAATACCTATTGTATAATGTGCTACAATTAGCAGTTACGATAGCATTATCAACGGAGAGATACAAAGTCAAAGTGGAACTAGGGATGACAATAGTTGCATTTGAATCGAGTATCGTATTATTTATCTTTAAATTCGAATTTAATATTTTATATCTAAATTCTATCCGATATTTGATCGGATAAGAAAAGAGATATCGATCTTCATATCCAATAGATTTGGAGATACCCACAGATAACTCATTTTTTCATACCCAACCCATATCCACCCCATGTCTATCTCATATAAAAAAAATAACAATCAAAATAATTTTATGCATATTATCAATCAAAATAAATAATTAATTCAACATAGAACATAATTTATAAATTTAAATTTATAGAAATCAAAATAAAATAGAATTATAATTCAACATAGAATATATAAATAATCAAAATAATTTTATGCATATATATTATTAACTAAAATAGAATTATCAAAATAGAATTATAAACATATATATTTGAATATGGATTCAGGTATTATCCATATCCGTAGGTTCAGGTCGGATTCGAATTCGAATTTGGGTAGAAAACAGCACTACCCATATCCTATCTATATCCGTATTACAGTTTTTGGATTTTATCCAAATCCAAATTCAAACCCGAAATTTGGTCAAATTTATTTTTGAATTTGATTGGGTTTAGATAAGGTGCATATCCATCGGATCGGATCGATTTTGTCATCTTTAAATGAAATATATGAGTCTCAATAGGTAGTTGGTGACCATACGAAAATTAACATTCCGTGCCGGGGTTAATTTCTTGCATGTTGCTTTCTTAACATGTTTAAAATGATGGCAATTAAATGAGAGATAGGCACATAATTAATAGATTGATTGGTTGATGAATACTTTTGTTTGTCTCATTTGGCTAGTGGATCCCTAGAGCCCTCCCTAGGACATGGTAAGTTTGAATTAGCTAGCTAGAAGAGGTGACCCTGCATTAATTTAAGCTCTTCGTTGCTTGACGCCACCCAAATTTGGCTCAATTGGACTGCAGGTGGAGATCACTCTCAAGTCCCCCTCAGTGGAAATCCTAAACACACCCAAGCCTACAATTATCGGAGCACATACTGGTAGCCACCCAGGAGCTAATCCATGGATGGTTTGCTTGGAGATTATGTTTTCCAATGTTGAGAGCGACGGACCGGTAGATGAACAAGGACATCAGTTCATGCGGTTGAGATGACCAAAATCTGCATAATTTTAGAACTCAACTGCTATATTGGTATGTTAAACCATGATTACCAATTAGTATTAAATAAATAACTCAATTACAATATTAAAAGAAGGATAATGAAATATCAGTCTAAATATTAATGTCATGTTAGCTAATGCTGCCAATCTCTCAAGATATGCCTGTTTACATCAGTTGAGATAGTAAGATTAAGATGGCATTTTAGAGATTATCTAGGTAGGGTTACTTAATTCCTATATATATAAAGTTTTTTCAGAAAGTTAATTCCTATATATGAAGGCATGAAACGATACATCACCAAGAACGCAATAGAGGGGACTGGATGGAGGACGAGAATTAGGTTCATTGTATGTCGCGCACCCTGTTGGGTTCGATGTATGCCGCGTAAGCGGTGAGAACGAGAGTTAGGTTGGCAGGCAGCCAGTGACACAATGGGACTTGGTTCAATGTATGTTGCGCAACCAATTTCCTCCAGTTGAAACGTACAATTCGGAGCGGTATTTGGAGTGTGACGCACGTGATTGACATGAGACGGGGCTATTTGATCACTGGTTGTGGTAGGCATTCTTCCGCTGTGGCATCACAAAAGGCTGGCAGCAGATTGATGCCCTGGACATGTACGAGAGAAGCCAAGAACACGCATATCCTCAATTTCTTCAGGCAAATAAATCTAAAATTCCTTTTGATCCAGAATATACCCACGGATCTGTAAGCAAATGGGCAGGTTTTGGGTGTCATGAGTTGTCAAATGGGACGTGTCTTAAAATCATTACCTGCCTTTTTATTTATTTTATTTTATTTATTTATTTATTTATTTTCTGGGGCGACAACACAAATGTGTGGAATGAAATTGATCATATTTATGTGGGTCCGTGTTAAGTATTTTCGTGCAAGAGATGATTGATCCTTTTGGGCAATATTTACCATTGGATCGTATCCATGCAAATTAAAAGTACTCTGGATCCTCGATGATCCATCGGTACATTTATGTGATTCAATGATAGATTCATACAAAGGAAGAAAAATATTTTTCTAAAACCAAAATGTGCAGCATACCTTAGCTAGGATATAATGATAGACTAACTCATTTTGGATACATTTATTAATTTAATGATCTATTATGCTGGCTCCAGAAAAAATGATTTCGCAGGAGCACATAATTTTTATGTGCACTCGTAGTGTATCTCTGCGCAAAGAATGATCAATCCTCTTTCACGGTATTTATCGATGGATCGTATCCGTGCAAATCTTAAAGTATTCTGGACCCTTCTCGATCCATCTGTACATTGTGTGATTATGGTAGAATCACATGAAGAAATGAGAATTTTTATTTTTTTTAAAAGCAAAGTGTATAGCATAAAAAAGGATGGCTGCCAGCTTGCCTTTGCTAGGATATTATGATGGACTAACTTATCGATGCATTTATTAGTTTATGTTTTGTAATTTTGTAAATTATCATTTTCATGAATGTCATGATTTTGCTATTTGAAGGACTAAGGTTTTTTGATAAGGAGAAAAAATAATCAAAAGTACTTAAGATATAAATTTGAAGGAAGATATTAAATATATCATGATTCACGAAAGGTTAACCATATTAGTGTCCCACATGCTGCATTTGGATGCACGTCTGCTTGGCATCTCAAATTGGTGCATATTTCAAAAATATCTGGTAATCTCAAGACTATTTGTGTATGACATCCTTGGCTGGATGCTCGTACTACAAAGTGGTTCGGAAAGAGGTGATGCCTAAAGAGATCAAGATTTTATTGGCTTGCTTTGAGGGACTGGCTTCATGCTAATGAGGTTCTAGTTAAGAAGGATGGGCGGCGATGAGTGGGGAATGCCGCTTTGTGGTGGTACGGTGAAATCAAACTCTCACCTTTCCTTGGATGCTCCTTTACCATAAATATTTTAGACCGCTCTTAGAGCATGATTGAACCTTCCAAGTTTCATTCCTCGTGGACCTCTTGAAGGACAAAAAATTTGCAACCCTCTACTAGAAAAGCTTGGACCAGCTGTTGATGATGATGTTTTGCCATATCTGGTTTGAGAGAGAAATAGGAGATTTTTTTTCGCCATAAATGCTCGTCTTTCTCTATCCTACCAAAGACTCTTCCAACCTTCCAACATTGGGAACATTTGGGCCTAGATAAGTTGATCCAAGGCTGCTGTAATATTTGGAGATGTGTTTCTTTGAGGGCTATAATGGATCTTTGTAACTCCTTTGGGTGCTCGGTGGCGCCCTTGTTCTTCTATATCTTTCTTTCCTCTCAATCTTCTTGGTACATTCATTGTTTCATCTGATGCATTTGGGAAAGTTTCTCACTTCCACCTTATTCCTTGGAACTACATCATTGGCCGGTGGATACCTCATATTGCCCCCCATTATACCCTTATCGTCCTATTCGCAACGTTTGCGCCTTTGAACAAACAACCGTGTGATGTGAGGATTAGGTCCGTGCGGGGCCGCGCATGACAAAACACGAACATTGGCGGCGTACGTAGGATTCACACACGACGTGCGGATCGAATAACTGGCCGGAGTTAATGCGTTAACGCCGAATAAAAACAAACTTCAGCGGTCCGCCTCTCGTCTATCTTCTCTTTCCTTCCCTTCTATTTCTTAGCTTCGATATCTGCTGTGAAGTGACATGTATTTATGACTGCGTTTCTTACTTTGCTTGGGCTCTTGCCCTGTCTGTTGTCAATAAAAAAGGTCAAAAAGCCAGTCTGGTCTCAAAACTTCACCATCCTCTATTCATCTATCTTTCCTTCGCCTCCCATAGTCCTCCTCTTCCCCGGTCCCTTGTACCTTCACCTCTCCGTCCATTCCCACCTTGCCACCATCATGCACGACCATAGAATTAAACAGCTAAAAATGGTCCTGCAAGTTTTGTTTTGGAGAAATCAATCAATGAATCAAGAACTCCATTAGCGATGAGAGATTGGTCAGCTGAAGCCTTTCGTGTTTCTGGTGCACTAAAGAGAGACCTAGATAGACTTGGCCGTGGTGGGGGCTCGGATAGCCATGGAAAAGATATATTGCTGGAATGGCTCTTGGAACTTGCCCAAATCAGAGACAAAGACAGTCGGACATGGCCATGTGGAGGCGGCTACGAACGTGGAAAAGGCTGTAGTCACAAGAGGAAAGCTCGGATCCTGCAACAATGACCACAGAAGAAACGGTGGACGTGGAGATGGCGTTGAAATTAAGTGACCTAGGCCGGCGAGGGTGGAGATACACGTGCAGAGATTATAGGTAGTTAGGCCTGTTTAAGTAATCTAGTAGGATTGGACTGAATTTTTCCACTGAATTTATGACGCGCAGATCCAACAAAATTCCCATTCAATCCTACTTTATTCTGAAATGAACCCTAAAATAATGCAATAATATATGAATTATACTTCATCCTAGCCGATTAATGTTTTTTATTTGAATCATGACCAAGTAACTTGCCACTTGCAATGTCTACATCATGACTTTTTTTATGCATACATGCTCTAAAGTGCAGCATTACTCAAACCATATATGATGGATTTCTTTGCATAGGAACCTAACATAGGTTCAGATCAGAGTTATGGATCCTTGATTTGAATAAAATTTCATGCTTCAGATCAGAGGTTCGATGTTTCTTTCAAAATTCAGGCCCGAGTCTTAGCTGTGTGGGAGCCCGCTTGATTCGAAAACTGATTGGGCGGGCTTGGATCTAGGCCCAAGCTTCTCCGAGTGTTGGGGCAAAATGGGAGAGAGCGAAAGGCCTGGAAAGAGGTGAGAAAGATCCAAAGAAAGGATTTTTAGCTCAAGGAGAGGTCGCTAATCACCATGGAGTTCAAGGAGGGACGCGAGTTTAGAGTTTTTAGCTGAGAAGAAAGGAGGATCGGGTAGCGCTTTTATTTATTTGTTTATTTTTATTTTGCCCCCGATAGAAGCCTAGTTCTCGGCTCACGTTTCTGGCTTGGTTCCTATCTTGGGCTTCGAGATGGGCACAGGCCGAGCCTAACATCAATTAAATTCTGGCCCGCAATTTTTTGAGATCTATTTTTAGAACTAAGCCCAACTCGAATAGTCTCGAGCTTTGCTTGGTCCGGCTGTTCGACCCAAGCCAGCTGGGCCAACGGGTCTCCGGCTGGTCCGGGTCTATTCCCAGCCCTCTTTCATCCCAGAGCTCCCACCTGGCTACTCGTACCGTGGCGTGGCAGAAGGAAAAAGCACCTTCTAAATGCCACGTCCTTCCTTCGGGTGTGCCCGAATTCAGATTATACCAGAGAAGAAAGTAGAAAACGAAAGCCGGAAACCGCGATCCACGGTTCCGAAACCGCGGTCCCCAGGTCTCCGCCCTCGTGGAAGTGAAACTAGGAGGAGATCTTTTCTTCAATCTGAAGCCCGATTCCCTCCCCCATATCGCAATCTCGATCGTACTAATAAAATCTATTCATCTACCCCATCCGTATCTGTATCGGCCGCTTGGGAGATCGCTTTCCATATAAACCCGGCTCTTTCCGAACATAGAAAGGGGCGGGGGATATCACTGCCCCTCTCTTCCCCTCCGCCTCTCCTTCCCCTTTCCCCGTTTAAAGAAAGGGTCGCCTTCTCCGATTCTTGGACAAGAGGTATGGATCCTTGCTCCTATCTGTTTCGTTCGATCTCATTTTCGTGGATTTTTCCTCGATTTCTCCGTTTCGGGATTTTATTGATTTGGGCCTTTTCGAAATGGCATCGTTTCTTGTGTTCGTTGTAGAATCTGGGTGTAGGTATTCGAGGATCTTTACGTGGGTCCATCTATTTTATAGATCAAGAATGGATTTTTTTGCTTATTTGTAAGATTCGTGTAATGATTACCGATTTAATTTATTGGGATAGTGGTAGGTCTTTTATATTTTTTTGGTCAGGGAGTGATTCTTTGGTGATTTGATCGTTCTTTCTGTATGGTTTTGTTTTCTATTTTCAAATTCTTTTTTAGGGATTTCTTTTGAATTTTTATATGTTAATTTAATTTGTAGATCGAACAAGAAGAATAAAGGGTTTCGGAGGAAGGCGATTACAAAGAAAGGGAAAGACCACCTAAAGAAACGGTGCAAACACTGGGTCTTTCGTTGTGCATGCATGATTTGTTTTTGCTTCTTTATATGGTTTATCTAATATTTTGAAGAACATGCTTGGCTTATCATTTGGGATACTTATAAAGAACATGCTTGAGACCGGAACGAATTTTAATTCTTTGTCTCAGTGACTTTGTGCTATGGATTCCCGGAAACATTTACATTCGGAATCTTAGAAAAAGGCGCGTGGGACATAACAAATATTTTGGTGCACATAATGAGAGAGAATTCGGGAGCAGTTTCCATGCAGAGGATATAGATGTTAGATAGGACTGAATTGTAAAGTATTGTTTTTAACCTCTCAATGGATGTGATGACTGATGAGGCTTATCACTGTAATTTATTTTTTCCCAAATAAATTTAGTTTTGACATGATAAATTATATTCTGAATCATGAGGTTAAATGAGTTTTTGGCGAGTGGATCTGGGCCTTTTGGGTAGCAGCAAACCAGCTGTAATTGGAAAGATGTTGTTCAAGAACACATATCAGAATTATCTGTACACATTTCCTTGCACTTGTGTATACTTGTATGAGTCATTCATGTGGTGATATTTAGCTTAAAAAAACTATGAGTCATTCATGTGGTGATATTTAGCTTAAAAAACCCTATATGCTTAGATTCTGAGGGATAGATATTCAAGGAAACTACGGGCAACTACATGACCATCTGATTTGGATTTTATGTGATTTTAACCCAACCCACCTCCCCCTCTCCTTCAAAAAAAAGGGGAAGAAAAAAAACTCTTTTCGATATTTCATATGTTTTAGGAATGTGATGGTTCTACGTTGTTTCTAGGCTGAAGATATCTCTAGTGCAGATGAGGCTAGGACGTGATATTTGGAAATAGTTGGCAACTACCAATACAAGCAACAAAGAGAAGCTTTAAGATGATGTATACTCTATATATTGGTCTTAAATAGAAAGAAGCATGATTCGCAAACTCTTTTTTTTTTGGTGGAGAAGCACAGTTTATAAATCCAATCTCTGAAACTTAAAAAAAGATTGCGAAGTTCTATCTACTAGGGAAGGAAAATATGAATCTACATGATATACTATTAGATAAAAGTGAAGTTAAAGAGGTTGGGTGGACAGACCCTCTTTATCAACCATTATTGTCCTAATTGTTAATACCTAGTTTGCTCCTCATGTGTTGAGCCTTCTGTTGTTTCTAGTTGCAAGGGACTCATCCAAATTCTAGATTATTATAATTGTTTCACGATGGATATATATGTATGTATATTCATGATCAAAATCGGACTCAGAATTGGTATTGGAATGGATTGAAATGAGAATTGGAATGACCATAATTGAGGCAATTGGTTCGTGACTGCAATCGGAGTCGGAAGAGGAATCGGAATCTAAATCGGATTTGAATACTAGCGGAGAGTCAGGATTGGGTTTTGAGGGGATTGGGATATTTTCATTCCTCTTTGGAATCGGAATGGGAATGGGACTTCTCCCAACTAAATGGCGGGAATGAGAGTCACTCACTCTCATTCCCATTCCAGAGCCCAAGTCCCCCCCAACCAACATGCCCTTAGAGTTGTATGAATGGTTTTGTGGCTCTAGGAATAAGTGTAGTGCAAAGATGTTGGGCTGATCTATAAAGTGGTATATGTGGCCACATATGCAGATATGGTCTCTTGACTGCAATGCATTCCTTATACGGGGTTATCATATGCGACTAGGGTGCATATGGGCAAATAGACAGCCATGCTGTCTGGCTGCATCCCTACTTAACATTATGTAGCTTTATATGTGGCTTGCTTAGCATTATCAAGTTGTATACATGACCCACTCTTCTGCAAGCCCATGCAAGGGATTCATTTGGTTGGTAGGTAGATGCAGGTTATGGCTATGCCAGGTGCATGTATTGTCAATAATGTTAATTATAAAATGATATGATTATCACTATTAAATTTAAGTTCTAAGTAGTGAGTAGTAAGTATCACTTATTATTCTTATTAATGTTGCTATTATTATTTTTATGATAGAAAGCCACCAGTCACATATCCCCTGCATATGAATCTGCATACCACCTATGCATTATGTGGTCCCTTGACTGCCCACATATTGTTGCCTCCTTCTAAAACACTATATATACGAAGAGAAACACTGAGATGGCTGTATATCGTAACAGGCTTCTATCTTGCCCGAGGGTGAGGATGGAGGAGAAACCATTGGGTTCAAGAGGAAGCAAGCAAATGGACAGGGTTGATGTAAAGCAAATGCATAACTCTGTATCACTAGGTCATGCTGAGTAAGTTACGAGGGTTAATCTTAGCCATCTATTTTATTATCTGAAAGCAAAGAATTGAGATTAAATAACATGTAAGTTTCTTATTAACATAGAAACCTAGGGCCAAGTGCATCTCCTTTTTACTTTCATGCACATCATGGGGTGCATGTGGTTAGGCTACTTCTCCAAGTGCATTAGTCTGGCCTGTCCATATGCAACCTTGTTGCTCAGGCTATGACCAAACCTGACCACTACGATCTAATTGGCAAGAGCTCAATTATAATATGTCTAATTGAGAAAACAATATTCGATTAATTGTATGAGATTGATGAATCAGAATCATGCTTTTAGGAATTGTGCTTCTAACCTAATCTCCTTGAGAGGTTAATTGCTGTGTTATGTGGGAAAGGTCCTTCGACTTGGTTTTTGTAGCCAAGAGAAGATGATTTTGATAGATAACGACCTGTTATCTTCTGCTTAATGTATCATGTTCAGCTTGTCTCGGTTAACTGGGGGTCCATCTAGTGGTCATTTGGAAGTGATGAAACTCCATTTTCTGTGCAAGAGGAGAAAAGTTACCAAGCATGAAAGGTGCCTTTTTATTTTTTGACATTTACCATTATTGGTCATTAATGGACTATGCACTTGGTGAATAACAAAGGCATATAGTGATGTGGAAATAAATATGTGGAATCTGACAATAATTTGGACATGGAAAATGGTGAGGATGGCATCATAATCTTGGAAACCTTTTTGTGGAAGAGTTGCAATTTTTGCCTCTCGTAGCTTCATTTCATCTACTTTAGGTTGCAAGATGAGATGTTTAGTTTTAGTGTGATTGCTCGCTCTCCCTAAGACATTTCCTAGGATTTTTGAGCTCTATGCTTTTGCCTACAGGGAATTGGCTATAGATCTTGGTTAGATTGAGGCAATATCTCAAACAATTCAACTAAGCTTAGTTATTAGAATCTTCTATTGATGCATATATATTTTTAATAAATAATGCTAGGTAGTTCTCTGCTTGACATGTTGTTTAAAGAAGAGGTAATTATGATGATAATTAAGAATTTTAAATTTGTCATCCAAGGCCTTAATCTTGCTTTGCGTAATTTCTAGTATTACCATCGTTGGTGATCTACTTTTGAACATTCATACGCTTGCCAGCATTTCTACTTCTGAGAATTTATTTGGCTGCATCTCTTTCTGTTGCATAGGCATACTTGCAAACAAGGTTCATCGTTTTGATATCAGACTCCATATTAGTACCATCTTATTACAGTGTCGGTATGCCCAACACAGTACTCAGTTTGGGATACTGGATATTGGTATGCCCTCTCTATTGCTCATTGGGTCGGTATAGGTATGGTACATTATGGTTGCTATGCATCGGTACTGACCGGTAGAGCAAACCCTGCTTACAAATGGATATGCTCCCATGCATTTGTCTTTTATGGGCAATCTGGTATGCTTGTGTGCATCAAGTGGGTAAATGCATGATTAAATGGTTTCTGGAGGTACATCTTAATGGGTACTTTGCATCAAAATTTTTTTCACTACTATGTTGATTTACAGAAAGACTTGGGATGGCCTCCATGTAATTTTGTTTCATTCTATCATTCTATGTAATTGTTACTATAAATGGCCTCTTTTTTGTGGATATTCGGGAGGACTTGAGCCTATTTAATTTGGCATTTTGTAAACCTTTAACAGAAATTATGGTTGTGGAGGCAGTCGTGGCTGATATTACTCCTAGCCAGGTCAAAGAAGGAATTGAAGGAGACAACACATTTCTTGCTGAAATGGATAGCAAGACAAAATCTAATCAGGGACAGGGACTTGATGGACTGAGAAATTTTGATTCTGTGGATGATTCACATGGACTGAATGGAGAGAGCAAAGAGGGAGATCATGTTGCCAATCTCAATTTTCCAAAGGATGCTGTAGATGAGTGGCCAGCACCAAAGCAAATCCATACCTTATGCTTTGTCAAGTACCGTTCTTATGAAAACCCAAACTGAAGGCCAAAATTGAACAAGCTGACAAAGAGATTCAGAAGAAGAATCAAGCTCGATTCCAGATAACTGAAGCATTAAGGGCCAAAAGGGTGCGCTTCTCCCAAATTGATTGATTCACTGTGTTGTTCTTTTTAGTTTTGTGTGGGAGAATTAGCTTTGTCTGTACTTTATTCATTAGAATGCACTGCAATCATGTTGTGACAAGAGAAAATAAAAAGGCAGTGATATGGTCCTATTGATTCTAAACTTTCTTTTCTTTTGTTTTCTTCCCTTCTCTTGCTGCAGTCTGAGCGAGCACAAGTGATTTCACAATTAAAGCCTTTGACCGCCGAGGACAAACAATACCGGATGATTATGGATGAGAAGAGAAAAGAAATGAAACCATTTCAAGAAGCTTTGGGCAAGCTGCGTAGCGCAAATAATGATGTGAGGGAGAAAGGAATGGGTTTATGCTCTTCAGAGGAAGAGCTTAATGAACTTGTAAGTGAGCTGTTCAATTTACTCGGTTTTGGTGCCTTGGCATCTAACTCCTGCTTTGTTTAATGTAACAGATCCAAAGCCTGCATTATCGTATGCAACATGAAAGCCTCACTTTAGTTGAGGAGAAACAGTTGATGAAGGAGATCAAACAGCTTGAAGGAACAAGAGAAAAGGTTATCATTAATGCTGCTATGAGAGCTAAAATTCAGGATTCCTTAGGTCAGAGAGAAGCTATTCAAGACCAGGTCAAAGTAAGTTCACAGACTCTGCATGAATCCATTTTAATCCTCTAATCTTATTGTGTACCCAAGATCTTGTGATTTCACTGTTTCTATTATTTTTTGCAGTTACTAGGTGGTGATATTGATGGATTGAAAAGGAGCAACAAGCAGTTAGGATGAAAATTAGACAACTGGAGGAAGAACTGAAGACCATAGATGGTGAAATCATTCCTTGCAGGAGGAGTTGACTGCTGTGAATGAGAAGAAGGACAAAGCTTTTGAAACTCTCAATGAATTGAGAAAAGCACGTGATGAAGCAGTATGATTCTTTACATCTAACTCCAAGTCTTTATATATATGTGCGTGCGTGTGTGTGTGTGTGTGTCTAAACAACAACAATTTTCAGTATAAGGGGTAGTTACTTTTACCTACTTGCACCGTATTACTTCAATGGAGGCATGATTTACTTTTCATTATGATGTTTGATATCATAAGCTTTTATCAATCACTCTTTAAAATGAATTTGCAGGTTCCACATAGAAATGACTTTAAACCTTCTTTCAATTTCTAATTTTGGTGGTCTAGGATCTGTACTTTTATTCAGTTCAGAACAAATAAACATATGCTGGAATTTGCAGTTGCTGTACTAGACATATAGCAAACAGGGGCATGCCAAACTTGCCAATAACTTGAATATCCAGAGATTGCCCAACTTATCACCCAAAGTCAATTTATTTCAACTTGGGGTGCCACAGGTGCTCCAAAATCTCATTCTTGCACATAGTTCTTGTTCTTGATGCCTTCAACTTGATCTCCTACTTGAATAGTCAAACAAGACAATCTGTGTTTCCATTTTAGTATGTTCTTCATTTCATCATTTTAGATTCATGCATTGTGTCTTTCCTTGTGAAACCAGCCAAATCAATTCATATATGTGGGTCTGTATAACTCAATATCACTCTATATGCCTATGCTTTCTAGTTATTCATGTGCCTGACATATATTATTCTGGAGCTGTGCTTTCCTCTTTCTCTCCCCACTTTGCTATGATGCTTGGTCATGGATTAGGTTATTATTTCGGCAAGTATGTTTGCTCTCTATCAAGGGCACAAACCATCAGTATTTATCAATCAAGATATCAAGATCTGGCGGGTATTGATTTTAGTGACATTTGAGTCTTCTGCATTATTGTAACAGTTTTAGTCTCTATCTTCACAGTCTTTTTGTTTGATCTATGAAATAAAATTGTCAGTGCTATGGTACCTGCTTCATCCATTGTAGACCAAGATCAAAATTTATGCCTATAGGCATTTTTGGGGGCCTCAACTATTACGAGCATCCATTCACATGTTGACAGCCCCTGGATACCAAATAGTGGAAATGGGTGGTGATTCTAGGTCCAAAATCATAAGCTTTCCAAAAGTGTGAGAAAATCTTAGTACTTAATAGTAAACATATGGAAACATTTATCAAGCATTTAGAGATATAATGAATTGTATAGAATGTCCATGATCTGGCTCCAGGATTCATGATAAGCTAGATAATTACAACCAAAGATAGTTCAAGACTTTTCTCCAATACCACTAAAAGCACAACCCAAATGGGGCAATTATAGTTTTGAGCTAATAAATATGTGCCTAACTTGGCATCGTCACTTTTATCTGTAACCTTGTCCGGCTATCCCAGCATACCTTCCTCTTAAGTTCTCCATGGTGAGGGTCAACAATTTCTTATTGATGCAATAGTAGTATTTAATGGGATTGCATCATTTAAGAGCCAGAGATCTTTCTTAAAAGTACTACATAGGCTTTGGCATATGTAATGAATTTGGGCTATATTCCTAGGTTGATAATGGGATTCTCTAATTATTGATCTGTTAGTGCAATCGGATTCCAAATTTTTAGTCATCATTAAAAATTTTAAGAGTGCTAGTGCATTTTCTGTAAATTACTGATTGAATGATTATAGTTAGTAGGCCTTGAGTGTCAAAAATTTTATGTATTTATTCTCTAGATTCCTTTCCAAATTACTTTTGGATGCATTTATTTCTGGTGCAAACATGGTGCAGTATACCCTCTTATCTTATTTAAGCAGTAGCAAGGCTGTCAGGATGGGTGGGTTACATAGTGCAGCTGCATGGTTGCCATAGTAAATGAGCCTAATGCTGATTTTGATGCTTCGGTTTCAGAATGCATGTTACTTTCAAAACCGTTCACTCTTGAACACTGCCAAGGATCTTGCTGCAAAGAAGGATATAGCATCACTGCAAGAGCTTGCCCATGCCGAGGTTTGTCATGAACATATCTTTCCTTCTCCTTATCAGATCAGCTGATTAATCTCTTTTCTTCACGTGTCAGGAAGAGAAATTTATGTCACAGTGGAACAGTAATAAAGACTTCAGAGATGATTATAAGAAGAGGATATTGCCATCACTTGACATTCGGCAGCTTAGCAGGGATGGACGGATGAGAAACCCTGACGAAAAGCCAATTGTTTCGGAGGCACCATCTACAGAACCAGAGACCATGCCGATTAAAGCAAGTGTAAAACAAGCAAAGGAGGGTGCGAACCCTGCTCCACTACATGATACTGTCACTAGCCGCAAGTTACACGATGATGGGAATACTAAATCGACTGAGGTGGCATCAAAATAAGATGAGTGGTCCCATGGAGACTGAAACACTTCAGTGACTGAAATATCCCAGAAGGAGCCTTCAAAAGTTGAAGAGATTGATACTGTGAAGTTGAAGGAGATGAAAAGAGAAGAGGAGATTGCAAAAGCTCAGTTGGCTTTGGAGAGGAAGAAGAGGCAAGCTGAGAAAACTGCAGCAAAAGCAGCAATCAGAGCTCAAAAGGAAGCTGAAAAGAACTCAAGGCAAGTGTTGGTTGTATTTTTTTATTGAGTTTATGTACTGATAAACTATCTAAAAATGTCATATGTTATCGGCACATTTAGAATCCTTTTGCAATTCGTACAGGAAAAGGAGAAGAGAGCTAGGAAAAAGGCAGGGACGTCTGCACCTGCTGCCCCGGATGAGCAGACTGAAATGGACATGCAGATCATGGAGCCGGAAGATACTAATGTGAACATAGAAGCCCCAACTTCTGAATCAAGCAAAGAACAAAAGAAAAGCTAGGTACAGAAATCGCCCAAAAGGTCGGGCTCCGCTCCCTACGGTCATCCTTAAGAGGAAGAAGTCACATTCATATTGGTTATGGGCTGCTTCAGCGGTAGTGGTGGCTCTGGTGCTTGTGTTGTTGAGTTACTACTTTTCTTTTGGAAGAAACTAAGGTAGATTAGTCTGAATTCAAGATGCAGACCAGTTTTGCAGCGAGGGAATACTTTGGCAAACAATCGAATTATACCTGTGTCCTTCTGGAGGGTGAATTCGCTCAGTTGACAAACGTTATATGGGATGCTCATGCAGTGTTGAGTTTTTATTGGACAACATGCTGTATGTTACCTTTTTGTTGAAGTTTACTTCAAAAATATGTTGCTGGGAATAAGATAGTTGCATGGTGTTGTGAGATTACCAGATATGGTTTTATTTGTTCCTTATTTTGAATCATTCTTACAGAATTCTCATGGGGGATTGAGTTGATTGCTAAATGGAGGGGGTCCTGAATGAATAAGTGAAGTTGCTGTTTATTTCTCATGTACTTCAAGATGAAGTTGCTGTTTATTTCTGGTATATATACACTGATTCCGATAATGCATTTATTTTTTCTGTATGGCGCATACAACAAGCAACAACCTGGACGGGAATCATTGGGCAGGTTTTCTTCTATGACAGGGGGTATTTGGTTGGAGGGAACAGAGGTCTGAAATTATAATGAGAATGGATGACTCTCTATTTGGCTGGGAAGAGTTTCATTCTTATTTTGGGATAGAATGGGAATGGTTCAATCTTTCTAAAATTCGATCTCTATTCTCTTCTAAAGATTTAAATTTTTATTCCGACTTCGGTTTTAATTTTAGACACGAACTAAATGTCAGAGGATTTTATTATTTTGATTTTGATTTCAATCTATTTTGATTTTAATTCTAATTATAAATTAAATATTATTAATAAAAATATACGAGTGCATTTGATCTTTACTTTTGATCCTTCTTATTTTACTTTGTTTTTCATGCATGCGGGTAGCATACGGGAACGGAGCATAAGAACTAGAATATATACCGGCTTCTGTCCTGAACATTTCGGTTTACTGTAGTAGTTCGACCTCGGCAGCGGAATTGCAAGGGGCTGGCGGCTTCAAGATATTTCTCAGAGAACGTTAATTGGGGTTGAAGCACTAGATGTTGTTACTCCATTGTTAAATTGAGACCAGAGATCCCGGGGATGCCTGACATGCGGGCTCAAGTTTGGAAACTCGTGGGAGTCTTGCTGTTGAGGACCGACTTGGTGATCTTCTGGCCACTCAGCTAGAAAGCCAGCTTTGCGCCGTCGCCTCCGGGTACTCACGTGCGTCTCTCTTCTCCAGGCGGTAGGAGGTATACAAGCTCAAGCCCATGCTCAAATTATTAACCCCAATGACTATTGCCATAATACAGATATTATTAGTACTCTGGTCTCTTAAACCACCACCGACTTTCTCTTGCCACTTGGTCAACCCAAACCGCCGAGGATCGTGGTGAGGGACGACCCATTTCCAATGGTAGATCTCTAGTCTCTCTCTCTCTCTCTCTCTCTCTCTCTCTCTCTCTTTCTCCCCTATTTAGTGATGTGGTGTTAAATGCTTTGGAGTGCACCACCATAAGAGTGTTCCGTGTTCGTTCACTGAAGAGAGAAGATTGAAGAGAATGGTTGAGGCGAGGGGCCGAGTGGTTCAGCTTGTGGTTTTGCTCCTGATTTCCTCATCAGCAGAGGGTGTTAATGAAGTAGAAGAGAAGGCAAAGAGTTTGGTCAGGGAACCACCACCACCACCACCACCTCCTCTATTTATTAAGCCACCCTTCCACCTTCCACCAGTGAGGCTTCCCATGGCCGTGGAAGGGTGATCTACTGCCGGTCTTGTAAGCTACGCAACTATGATAGGCTCCTTGATGCATCACCGCTTCCTGGTCTGTTCCCTTTCTCATGCCTCCACTACCAAGGAAATTGACAACTCACTTGATTCTAGCTTTCATAATTCAGAGACTTGACTTCGGTTAAAAGTCCATTTTGAGCTTTTCTGATGAATTTCTGGGCATACATTATGTGTTCTTTGATGTTTTATGATAGGTTTTCAAAGAGATTGTTTAGCAAAAAAAAAAAAAAGAAAGAGGGAGACTGACGGCGTACATATGTAATCCAAAGTCCATGATACATACCGCCCCTCCCCCACAACAAAAAAAGGGAACTCCAGACAAATTCAAAACTGGAATAAGTTAAAATCTATTTTACATGATAGTTGTGGTGGCGGTTTTTTTTATGTTATTGCTTGATGGCTACATCTTATAAACAATCCAGGCCCACCATAAGCCCAAATAAGGCTTATTTTGAGAAAGGCATACTTCACAATATAATAACCGACGTGTTGTGGGTTTCGTTTGCATGAACATTCTCAATATATTATCATGACTTTACCTTCTTCCATCAGTTAGACGGGGGAAAACTATGGATCAAATACCTACTAGAAGGAGCAATTTATATCGGGAAAAGAAAGTTGATAAACATTCAGAACATTACGTATCTTCATTAGCATAATTTCATTTTAGAAGATGGTAAAATTATTAGATCAATATGTCGATTCTGTTGAACTTATATGTAAGGTTTGTAATATGAATTTGCAGGCGCAGTTGCAGAGTTGCGGTGCAATAACGGCAGGCGTGAATTAAAGTTAAATGGGACGACAAATGCTGATGGTTACTTCCTGATCCAGGCACCAATGAGAAAGGTGACAACATTTGGCTCCCACAAGTGCAAGGTGTTCCTAATGTCATCGCCCTTGGCATCATGCAACCGGCGCGGCAACCTCAGTGGAGGAGTAAAAGGGGCTTATTTGAGGTTTGAGAGGATTATAAAGGTTGGGCCCAACCAATGGGCTCTCTTTGCTGCAGGCTATTTTGAGTTTTGCCCTGCCAAAACCACGCTGTGTCCACATTTGCCATGAGGTATCTCGTTTTGGATATATGCAACTGAGATCATTGTAATCCTAAGGTCAAAGCTCTCTTGGTTGTGATGAAATAATACTTAGTTTGGCATTTGCTGGTACAAATGGAATAAACAGGTATATGCAAATTAATCCATCTGTTATCTCTAGTCTTTTCGCAGAGGCCGGATCGGTCGGAGAAGAGATATGGCTGGTGCTAGATGGCGATAGTTTAATCTATAAAACAAGTCCTTGACCGAAATTGATTTTAGTGGGGACCTTCCGATACTCAGTCAAAAAACTAAATAACAATGAAAAAGGAGCGAGTATTAGAAGAGAAGTGAGTATGTACCTTAAAGTTCTTTTTGGCCCTTTATTGATAAGCAAAAGTGAGAATACCGTGAGAAGGAAGAAGAATCAGATTGTTAATCTTGTCTTGTTGGGCGAGAAACGCTTGTTATTTCTGCTTTATTCAGAAAGATATATCATTATCTATCTGCTCACAGTAAGCTGTTACGTAGATTCTGTGATTTCTCCGACTGACGTAAATAGGATAATAACATCAAGTATTCAACATTCCTGAAATGTCGATTTGGGTCCATCTTGCACATACTTTTGGTTGGCGGGACTATGGGTCGGGTACATCTGAGCCATCTAACACGTCGGATTCGACCGAGGTACCTGTATCACCATCATTTGCCTTATCTTGACTTGGGTCACAAGGATATACCTTTTAAATATATTCAAAATCAATTTTCATATATATTGACATATAGGAAAGGATCAAGGTACCCAGATCTTCTTTTCCCCCTTTTTTTTTCTCATTTTACCTGAAGCGAGGGAATCCAAGGTTAGAATGCTTGACCAAAAGATTTTGTGTAGTTTTTTGTCTATTATATATTAATAATCAGATCATAATTTTTCATAGAAGAAAAACATGATATAAATACAAATATGATTAGAAAAAATTAAGTTTAGGGCTGCTTGTTTGTTAGGTTTTACTAAAGTAGGTTCATACAAACTTATTTGTAAAACATATTTTATAAACTAATAAGTCACAGAACTCAAAAAAGGGAAAAAAAAAAAGTTTTAAGAAATCTCATAGACATCTAGGCTGACCAAGAAAATTTGAGGAGGAATGGTAAGAAAACTGCATATATGCCTTCAAGATGGATTCAGGTTATATCGTAGTTCTCTTAGCTTTAGATAGCCGCCTCTTAAAGAGTAATACCGAAGTGCATCCATCTTGTGCAGACAAAAAGTTAGATCAAGTGGAGAGAAAGGAATAATTTAAGTCAAAGGAAACGAGTCATATCAGGGTTGTTGAATATTAAATCGCCAAGGTGGTGTTAGTGGATCTGTGATATTTTTATATTATGTGCACTTAACCATTATCTTAGAGTATTTTTATCTTTTCCTAGATCAGTTTATTTAATGCTAAACTAGTAAATAAATCTCACTAACACCACGGGGAATCATGGTCAGCACTTAACTAGCCGTGCATGATTACATGTTCAAGTCCCATGTGCTTGGGTACTGATCTAGACCAGTTACTGAGGATTATCACTAAGAAGGGAGGAAAGGGTTAAATATTGGCTTTCAAGAAACACTAGATTCAAGGGGTGAGTATGAGATAATACCAGCTGGTATGCAAATCTTGAGCTGATGCAAGCAGAAATTCATATTTATGGGATGAAGTGAGCGTTGATTGATCTGATGCAAACATTTAAATATTCACTACCTTGTCAAAAAGAATAATGTCGCAAGTAGAGCTGATCATGGGTGAGGTCTCGGATCAAAATTATATTCATTGCTTGCTTAAAATTTAACATTTTTTTGTGCCCAAGTCTGGGCCGTGATCACTTGGTTTATATGCAAATATTTGTAACGTGATGGACCGCAAATGCCCACTGCCTGCCTGTCTGCCCAGTAGACAGAGCCAATTTGTCAACCACTTGGCCCTTGCTACCGAGAAATTACAAGCGGGTGATGTGGCGTGTTATCCAACAGGGATTTGGTGTGGTCCATCGCTCCTGGTCCAAGTAATAATTAGACCCTGCTACCAGCCTACCACCCCAGATGCGTTGAACCATGAAGTCTGCACCATGTCGAGCAAATATCATGTGATCCATATAAGTTCCAAGCATTCCTGGGTTCACACCCGGTCTCGAACACCGAGCGACAGAATAGATTCCACCGGCCTTATGAGAGTCCGATTAAACCTGTAAATCGTGTAACTAAAGAGCCAAAACCTAGCCTCAATTTCAAAAAAGAAAATAAAAAAAAAAGTGAATAACAAAAATCTTTTAAGCTTATCTGTAAATTATATTTATACCTAATAGTTTAAAAATATACACTTATTCTCTCGAGAGTCTGTTTGAGAAATCCAATTCTGTTGGTTGCCCATGGAACCATGAATTACACAAATTCATATCAACAGAACTCCAATGTAGCTCAAATCTTATGACAACAAAAAAAAAAAGGGACCTCCATAATTTTTTTAAATTTTACCAACAAGGCCATAGATGGAATTTAGGTTAAAAGTAGGATGGTTCTTTTGGAGAAAATGAGTTGAGCAGGCTATCAAATTCGACTCCTATAAAAAATTCGGCCTAATTCCGATAAATCTAAAAGTTTGTTTTTATCCATCATTTTAATTTATAATTTAATAGAATATTAATTAAACTCTTAATCTTAATTAAGCTTCAAATATTATATTAAAAATTTTAAAAATAATCTAAATAATCTTAAATGATATAACGACCATCGTAGGATATAAGAAAATAAACATATCCTCCTCTAAATCTAAGAGCAATTTTTATTTTTATATACGATAAGTAGTTTCACTGATGTCATTAATTTAATTGAGTGTGGGTATAGATATAGTTTTACAAACTATTTCATGTAAATATTTAAGGAGGTGGCAGTAGTTTTATACTTCATTCAAAAAAATTCTTAGAACCAACTTATTTACCGGATACTGAAAATAACTGGTTAAATAAGTGTCAATCATATTGGGTTGAATTGACTCGTCCACAGGAGTCCAGGGAGGCCAGGGATAACATGACCTACCGATTAGACTTGATGTAGTGCTATGTGCATTTAGTTTATTTATTTATTTATTTCTTTTTGCGGAATCAATTGAGAAAACACATCAAATTGAGTCAGGTTTTAGGTTTAGCTTTGCAATTACGTAGATGCAATATATTAGGAACGGGTGTTTAGTCAAGCTTGATGGCGAGAGTCCAGTCTAATTGGTTCCCAAATATTAAATAATAGATACGCTACCGTTAGATGGCTGATATTAATATTTGATAGCACCGATTTGCTGCTCGCACCCAGTTATATATTTTATTGTTCAAAGAGCCTCAACTGGATGCGTGCACGATTGCACATGTTAAAAAGTTTGTACCGTCCATTATATTTATAAAAGAATAATACCCACACGATATGCCGGAGCATAATTAAAATTTAAGGCAGAATTATTATTTTTATCTATAAAAGTAGAATTGATTATATACTGGATTATAATTATTTGCATAGAATCTACGGTAAAGTCTGCAGATACAGCAATAAAATTTCCGGTCTCAGATGCTTTTAATTATTTATTCCTAAAGCACTTCCACCGTTCCCAATAGAATTTTTCTTTTTATGAATTTTTTTGTAGCAAAATTTTTTTTTTACATGACTTTCTAAAATGATTATGAAGAATCTCTTAGATTTATTTAATTTTTTTTGTGCATGTAGAGAAAAATATGAAGCACGAAATATTTATTTCTTTTTTACATATTTTCATAATAAAATATTTTTTTTCTTACATCATTTACTAAAATAATTATTAAGCAATCTTTTTTGTTCATGCAGAAAAACTAAAGAATTTTTTTGTTCTAAATGATTTTTAAATAATGAAGAAAAATTCCATTCAAATTTGAATTTAGATATTATTTAGATATCTTTAACATGCTTACATAATGTTAGCATACAAAAAAGTTATGAATATTCAAAAAAAATTTATAACTTGTTTTAAATTTTTGTATTTTGGAGTAGTTTTCACCTTCCTTTTCATTTAACAGGTTAGAGATATATATTTTTGATCAAAATAAAATGTAAAATATAGTCCACCAATCTTAGCAGGGAATCCACCCCCCCCAACCCCAACCCCAACCCCAATTCTCAATGGCAATTCTATTCTATTATTCGTAATAGAGAACTAGCTGTAGATTTGTATATAGCATGGGATTTAGTATACATATATAGAGTTTGTAAATATTTGTAAGTTTAGATTGAGTTGTAAAAAAAAAAAATAATATATAGCTGGCTTTTAAAAAATCTAAATCTAATATTTATACTGATATAGAATAACTGTCTACTTCAACAATTGTTATTCATGTCGTCTACTCTTAATAGTTTTGATAACTGATGCTAATTATCTTTCATTATTGGACGTCCATCGGATTGGCCACTTCACATCAATTATTTGGCCGGTACTCTATTAGTCTTAGCTTATTATTAACCTACTATCAAACTATGCTGATCATTTATGTATCATGATTTATATATCGAAACACCTTTGAGACCAATTCACCCTTTTGGTTACTCACAATCATCTTAATTTTCAGCCAACTTATCAATTTGTAGTTGAATTTTCATCCTTCAACGTATCCCTTCATACTGGGTGAAATTTATCACCATCAAACTTTACCAAACTTAGTAAAGATCATGTAGCTTTCATCTATTTGACTTTGTCCAACTTGATTCATGTGGCACTTATTTGTGTTTGCTTCCTGAGTTATTGAGACATGGTGTAAAGAGAAATCTTTTAATTAAAGTTTATTTATTACTCTAAATAAACATCTCTTGAATCCATGCAATATAAAAGATGAAGGTATTCAGATATTCTTAATTTTTTTTGAAATATTCATAGTTGAATTAATAGATGGCCATGTTTAATGATTTTTTGCTGAACAAATGGCTAGCTTTTAAAAAGTTTAGATGTCTTTCAATTAAAGTTCTAGTTATCACTCTCAATAGATATCTTTTCAATCTTTGTAACAAGATGAAGATATTTGGAGCATCTTACCTTTCCAGAAACACTTATAAATGAAATTTTTTAAAGCAAAGATTAATACATAGTTTTATCTCAATAATTTTTTGACCAATAGATGGCAGGCTTTTACTGTGCACATTTGGGAATATTTGCTATAATACTTGGCAATGTTGTATACAATCTCTACTACAAAGACCATCTTTTATATTAAAATAAAATATCGATAATGTAAAATGGTATATTTTTTTAAAAAATTAGAATTCCTTTATTGAGGTTCCATTTGTCATTCTAAATAGATATCACTCCAATCTAGCACAGAAGATAAAGATATTTTTAGAGCTTATTTATTTTTCTGAAATACTCACATATGAATTAATAGATTACTTTATGTTAAATATTTTTTATTGAATAGATGATATGCTTTCAAAAAGTTGTGAGAAATTTCTCAATTAAAATTTTATTTATAGCTCTAAATAAATATTTCTTTAATTTATATAGCACAAAAGATGAACATATTTAGTTTCTTAATTTTCTAAAACATTCATATGTAAATTAATAGATGGCTTTATCTTATGAATTTTCATTCAAGATGACAAGTTTTTAGATATTTTAGAATCCTATCAATTAAGATTCTATCTATCATTTTAATTAAATTTTTCAATTTATGCAGCACATAAGATAAGTATATTTGGATCTTCTTAATTTTTTAATATCTATATATAAATAAAAAAAATAGAAAAGGGTCAATCTTAAATTTTGAGGTTAGAGTAAAAGAGCGAAAATATGGTGAATCCACCCACGCATTCTCGATGGCGACGTCCATTCTATTATTCTTAGCATAGAATTTCTGTTTGACTTTCCAACCCTCAACGGTGGACCCCACCAACGATTTAAGCCGCAGAACAAGCAACATCAACGAAATTATTGCCTGGGGTGGTCTAGGTAGACCACCCAGATCCCACGGTGGATAACACGTCACATCAACCCTTGTATTTCACGAACTCCCGATTGCGTGTTATCAACCGTGCACGGGTCCGAGATATGCGCTGGTCTAGCTGGGCCTGGTCCAGGGAATAATTTCTCAACATCAACAGTGATTATTATTATATTAATAATAACGGTTCCAACTCCTGCTTGTTCCCGTATTGGATACGTCCTCGAATAGTTCCGTACCAAACCCCTCCTTCTCCTACCTCCCGCGACGAAGGTAGATAGATTCTGTGTTCCAGGAGGAGGAGGGGTTCCTTATTCTCATGGGAGGGCTGCCCATACGTCTTCTCCAGATGCCCGGCTCCTTCCTTGTATGCTTCCCGTAGTCTCTTTCTTTCCATCGAGAGCTTCGTTTTTCTTCTGATTTTTGAAGTCTAGGGTCAGTTTTTTTTTTTTCCCGTGATTGGATGCCGGGTAAAAGTGTCTTTTTGTTGAAATCTTTGATACTTTTTGGATTTTTTGGAGAAAGGAGGGATTTGATGTGATTTCTACGTCACCGGGGGTAATAATGGAGGTGGGTTTACGTCTTTGCATCCAATTGGATTCCTTATGTCGCTTTTTCTAATAAATTTTGGTTCTTGATGGTTTTCCACTTTTTTTTCTTTTATTATTATAGGATTTGTGAAAGGGCTAGCAGAGGTGCGGATTGCTTCTTCCTCTGCGAGTGGGACTCTTTTTTTGTTGTTGTTGTTTATGGATTCATCTGGTGGAGGCCATTGTAGGAGTTCTCTTTTTTGAGGGGTTTGATCCGATTGGGCGCCTTGGTTGGCTCCTGAAGGAGTTGACGTGGCCGATGGGGCTGGGTTCCAAATGCCTTCTTGATGGGTTTCAACGTTTTCTGGGATCTGGATTCTCCTCTCCCCAGCTTCTCTGAATGAGGGTTTCTTGCGTTCGAGGCTTTGCGGCTGGAATTTAATTGGTTTCGGCTTGGATTTCGGGGGTAATAATGGAGGAGGAGAGCTCCTCTTGGGTGAGGAGGGCGAAGTTCTCGCATACCGTCTGCTACCGGATGGATTCTTCTCGGTTGCCGGCGATTCCGCTCTCCAGCCGGGCTGATCGGGATTTGGAATTGAAGATAAAGAGCTCAAGTCCTTCAACGGCCCATCGAGACATGGGACCGAATCAGAAGGGCTCGATCCAGCATTCTTATGGCATGACATCATTCCTTCGTCGTTGCAACGCGAGAGCAGTAGCGGTTTGAAGTCACAGAGGTCTGGTTTAAAGACTCTAGCTTTCTTTCATCCCGATCGAGATTCTAAATCAAAACTGAAGAGTTTGAGTTCGCAGTCTTCTTGTTCCTCTAATCAAGATCCTAAATTGAAGACAAAAAGTTCGAACTCTCCGGCGAGGTTTCAGTTAGGTTCTGTTTCTCATAAATCAGACCCATCATCGAATCAAAATGAACAGAAACCCAAGCAGAGATCTTTGTCTCCACTTCCGACTACCATCCTTTCTGATGCCTTTAAAGAAGGCAGGACTAGTGGGAAGAGATTCTCAACCCCACCACCTAGCAGGAGGGGATCAGATAATGGTGTTTTGGCAAATTGTTCTCTAGAGCAGCCCGTGATCATCATGCACTCAAACACTTGTCTTCCATGAAGGCCTTGGAAAAGCGCAAGAATAAGAAGGGTGGAGGGAGGGTTAATGCTGTGGAGACCACCGATCAGTGGATTGTTGATCTTTCCCAGTTGTACCTTGGGCTTAGATTTGCTTCGGGAGCTCATAGTCGATTATATCATGGCATTTACAAGGATCAGCCTGTTGCTGTGAAAATTATTAGGCAACCTGATGATGACGAAAATGGAGTGATGGCTGCCCGACTGGAGAAGCAGTTCACTAGAGAAGTCACCTTTCTGTCTCATCTCCATCACCGAAATGTAATTCAGGTACAGCTAGATATCTATCTTTAGGGTACTAAGTCATGACTCTGCTCTTTGTTTCCATTATATATATTTTGTCAGCATGATCTACTATGCTTTCGGTTCGCTGCTCTTCTGATGACAAATTGATGAATACATACCTAGTTAGTTTGGCTGTATGTAGCTGTATTTGTTGCAGAAGTATAATGATCTCTGATTTCTCCAATTTTATATATGTGAAAGGGAGAAAATATATATCTTGCTAAAATGGCCTTTTATAATTGGCATAATCAACTAATGAGCTCCCAATGAGTGCTACTTCTGTGCTCTAATGGTTTTGGTCAAAATACTAGCAATAATCTATTTGATTGGTGTTCTTGATAATTTGCAAATTATGTATGGAGTGTTATTTGCTGTTTCTATCTCAGTTGGACATCATCGGATTCGGTGGTTTTATGTATGGTGTTTCGAGCTCGTCAGAAGTTCCTAACGGACTAACATAAAAAAATGAGGTTGGAAAATTTTATATGTTCTTTAAAATCTAAATCCTGAATTTTAAAATGAAATTAGGGTATATGCCATTTCCTTGGCAAGATGGGTGATTGTGGAAATACTATTTACTTGAAAATTCTTCTGATAAAAATATGAATATAACTCTGGATTTGGCAGAGTGGTAAGAAAAGGGATGGTTTGTCTTGGTCTTTTGGTCAAACAGTGGGGCAGTAATAACGTGGATGATAAAGCTGTTAATATGAAGTTTCGCGGAACAGCTTCGCAATCTTTTAATGTTCAATGTGTCCACCATAATGTGACAAACTGGGGGAAAAGGTGGGACCATGGGTGGTTGCATATGGAAACTTTTCCTACGGTATTTATAATGTGCATGTTAGGTAGGGCCATCACCTTCATAAACTACTATAGCTAAGTTTGGGATGACTATAGGTCTTCTCTCTATTGATTTGTTATATCAACGCTTATGTGGTACTTCACAATCTTGTCTGACTGTATTTACATGAATTTCTGCTGTCTTGTGCAATCTTGTATGGCGATGCTCCTTTCTGCCACCCTCACGATCCTGTCTGGTCTGGTGCAGCTTGCAGCAGCATGTAAAACACCACCAGTTTTTTTTGTAATCACTGAATATCTTTCTGGAGGATCCCTCAGAGCATTTTTACACAAGCTTGAACACAAATCCCTTCCTCTACAGAAACTTATTGCAATTGCCCTTGATATTGCTCGAGGAATGGAATACATTCACTCGCAGGGAGTTATTCATCGAGACTTGAAACCTGAGAACATTCTTTTTGATGAAGATTTGTGTGTAAAAATCGCTGACTTTGGAATAGCTTGTGAGGAAGCATATTGTGATGCATTAGCTGAGGACCCAGGAACATTTCGTTGGATGGCACCTGAGATGATCAAACACAAGCATTATGGACGGAAAGTAGATGTTTACAGCTTTGGACTAGTATTATGGGAGATGCTAACAGGAAGAATCCCATACGAGGATATGACACCCATCCAGGCTGCTTTTGCAGTGGTTGATAAGGTATGCTTTTCAGTTATGGTGGATGCTCCTTTTCTCTTTATATCCTTCAGTTCTTAACCTTTTCCTATGCATACATACATAGCATTTTGAATATATTGCCTTCAAGCATCTTTATTGATTACTGTAATTTCTTGATGCATCAATATTTCACATCAATCTTCCACGCCTTTCAAAGGCCTGCTGTCATCTACCGAGTGAATTGGGAGAAAGAATCATTTATATGTGCTGCATGGTATATTGTTTTAATTGCTCTTTTGAACACATTTTATGAGACTTTTCATGTGAGCACCAAGATTTTGAGTTGCTTGTATCAAGCTTTGTACATAGGAAGCTTTGAGCGGCCTGAAAGTAGCGCAGTGTTGATCATAACATGATACTACTACAAGTGTGAAGTCTCCTATCGGATTATTTTTATCTGGAACTAATATTTTTTAGCTGTTTCTTGTCAGCATGTTTTGTGTGTGACACAATGAGGCGGAACCTTTATTAGATGTTTTTGTTGACGTTCTTCTAGTTTTATTTAGTTTCTTGCGACTCTGTTTACCTTCCTCTGGTTTTCTAATGCCAAAAGTATGGACTTCTTTCAGAACTCGAGACCTGTCATTCCTCCTGACTGCCCGGCAGCATTGCGAGCCTTGATCGAGCAATGCTGGGCGGTGCATCCAGACAAGAGACCTGAGTTTTGGCAGATTGTGAAGGTGTTGGAACAGTTTGAATCTGCTGTCGCTCGAGATGGCATGCTGGGCCTGGTTCCAAACCTGACCTGCCAGGATTACAAGAAGCGGCTTCTTCGTTGGATTCAAAAGTTAAACGATCGGATGCCGATGGCTCAGGGCGCCTGGCGCCCATGTAGTTGTAACAGTTACTTCCCCTGCTAATTTTGTTAGTTCCTTTGTAATTATGTTCATTTATAGGGCCTCACCTGAAAAATAAGAGACCATATATAGATTGATTTTTCCACCGTTTTGTGGCTACCGGCAGTCTGGCACATGCAACGCTCATTTAAAAGAATAATATCAATCAAATAAGATGTTATATATATATATATATATATATAT
>KE504708.1:580697-611229 GCA_000441515.1 Elaeis oleifera | reverse complement strand
CATACATACATACATACATATATATGTGTGTGTAATATTTTTATTCTTTATTCTTTATAATTTAAAATAAATTAAAATATAAATCAAATATAGAATCAAACTA
This sequence comes from Elaeis oleifera, assembly GCA_000441515.1. Classification (NCBI taxonomy): domain Eukaryota; kingdom Viridiplantae; phylum Streptophyta; class Magnoliopsida; order Arecales; family Arecaceae; genus Elaeis; species Elaeis oleifera. The sequence goes on along the minus strand of KE504708.1, from coordinate 611,126 downwards.
AGGAGCTAAATTAATCCACGTGAAACTAAAATCTATGGCCTAAAATAAAAATGTAAATGAAATACGAAGACATATAAAAGAATGAAAAACGGATCACTAGAAAATATAATAAATAATTAAAGTATAGTAAAATAAATAAAATAATAAAATAAACATTCAAAAGGAAATAAATTAACAAAAATATACAAAAGTAGAAATAAGGAACAAATAAATCTAAACTGAAGAATAACGAAAATCAAGAAACAATATGAAGAATTAAACACATGAAAAGCAGTTAAATAGAATAAAATAAAATAAATTTAAAATTATATGTATTAGCAAAAAAGAATGGATCAATAAGCAAGTAATATAACAAAGTAAATATAACAAGGCATAAAGAATAAAATAATGTAAAGTAAAAGATAGACTTAAAAGTAAAAGTACAAACATGTAGTAAAAAATATAAATAAAAGGGTCTATAAATATGAAAAAATAATGTATGTAAAAAGACAAATGAACTACAATAATTAAGTATAAACTGAAAACAGTGAATAAAAGCATAAAAGGAAGAGAGTGGAGACGTGACGAAGAGGGTGGTATTGGGGGTGTGTGGAGGACGTGAAGGGGAGGGTGGGGCGGGGAGGGCTCACCTGAGAGGGGAGAAAGTAGATTTTAATAACGCGAAAATAATGATAATAATAATAGTAAGAATTGTAGTTCAGAAATTCTTCACAGAATTTCTCCCAGGGCTTTACCTTTAAAAAAAAAAAAATACAACCATGGTTTAGAGTTTAGTATCCATTTATTGCGGCCTGAGTAAAGATGGATGCACAAAAAAATTCCTCCATCCACTAACACTAGGTTGTAACTTAGCGTGCAATCGCATCAGTGTGCAATCGCATCCATAAATCGCATCAATTCAAACAATTAGAATTACCCCCTTACACCACAGGAGGCATCTATGCAGAAAATCAAAGATGACGCAAGCCCAATCGACCATCAGGGTGGTGAAATCCTCCAACCAAAACCATCCCGAAAGAGATGAAAAGCTAGAACAATGACACTACAAAAAATAGACCCCAGTTCACTTCGACTTAGATGGCCAAGTTTCACCTTAATTAATAAATCACTTGTCCATTACAAAGATTCATACCAGAAGCAATGCAAAGACCTCTCTATACATATACCCTAACTGCAATCTCACCCCAAAAGCCAAGAGACCCACAATTCCCCAATTCTAACAAAATCAACAGTGGTCCTCTTGTTCAACTTCATGTTCCATCAATTGCTTAGCTTGAGCAGTCGTTTCTGCAGGTTTTACTGCATAGCTCCACGGTTTGAAGTAAAAACTGGAAACGACGGCCCACGGCTGGAGGGAAACACTGGAACGGCACCAAAATCACTAGGCTTGGCACCAATTTGGTTACCATCGCCCTGAACTTTCCTAGCTTTTGACTTGTCGAGCCGAGCCCGCCGGAAGACTTCTTGGATCTGGCGGTCGTGATCCTTGAGCATCTGATCAAAATTGCCCGACGGGCGCAGTAACGGCCCAGAATAATGGATCTTGGTTCCTTTAGGTCCGTAACTCTGTTGCTGAAAAATATTTGAGAAATCTTCTGTCAGGGGTCATGAACAGAAATTGCAAACAGGAAATAAACACTACACCTTCATGTGGTCTTAAAAACAAACATAGCGCACGCACAGCCACTTGTCTGATTAGATAGCATCATGTGCGAGGTTAACACCTGCTAGGTTAATAAATTAAGTACTTTTGGAAAGCACTGAATCACTGACTCTTACCAACATTAGTGCCATTATAAGAAGAAATGATGCTACATGGTTCCTATGTATGAGATCATATCATGGTCATGTAACATTATAAGAAATGTAAATAAGGAGAACCTTAGATCCACAATTTCAAAAACCTCAATCTAAGTCAGAAAGGTCAAGCTCTAGCAAATTTACCTAAATTTGACCAATGTCACTTAACTTCAAGAAAATCATGGCATCCCATTAATAAACACCTTGCATAAGCATCAGAAATGCTAGTGTTCATGCTTTTATGTTTAACATATTACAGCTCACCACATCTGCCTCTCTTTATGCAATCCATCTATACAGAGACCTTTTGGAAACCTTATCGGTCACAGGCTTGGGAACATGTTTAATTATTTCAATTGATAAGAAAATGAACAAGCAGGCCATGATTTTCAGGCGAAACTTCTTAACCAATACACGTTTTTGGAAATCTTCCAGGTGACAGGCTTGGAACATATTTCAGTTGAAAGGGAAAATGAAACCACCAGGTCATGGCTGCTAATATATAGACAAAAACATCTGTTTTTGCAAGTTTCAACTTACTACTCTGTGAAGGTCATAGTTATGGGTCTTTAGAAATAAACCGATAGTCAACTCATAAAATATATTAACTGATGCACCTGGATATCAAGCAAGTGATGGGGCCCATCACCCAAACCAAATGCTAATAACCTATTGATCATCCTAAGAAGACATTTATATTAACAAAGATTCACCCATCCTTCTATAACCTATTGAATTCAAATCAAATTAAGATATATGAAAAAATTGTAGCAGCAGTTCAGACGGTTACAACCACTTACAATATATTGATCCATGTTGCTGTTCCTCTCATCTTCTTTCCGATGATATATTTGAGCATACTTTCTGGTTGCATCTGAGGGCTCGTCACCAGATTCGGACAATCTGCCTGCTGGGGCAGCTTCTTCTAAATGAGCACCAATTTTTTCACTGTTCCTCCTTGATGCCACTAATCCAGACAAAGCTGATAGGTTAGCAACTGCATTAACCTTAGGTATGTCATCCTCATTCCTCCGAGCTTTTGACCATTGACTTCGATGGACCAAAGGCCCAGAATGGGATGACCTATTAGGATAACGAAACTGAGAATCCTCGGTTGCTTCTAGGACATGAGTTGGTCGAGGTGGCTCTATTGGAAATCCAGAAGCAACTTCCTCCTGATGTGGATTGAACTTCTCACTTCTGCTTTTGGAATTGGGCTGGCCTTGCCTTTCTGGAATGAAATGTACATTCATGTTAAACTTATGTACAAGATTAAAGAATAAACTCTCCAAGTAGTTGACAAAATTCCCATGGAATATGATCAAATGTGATAAGTTTGAAATAAAATGAGAGATCAGTAATTTTTTTTAAAAAAACTATAACCACCAACCAAAGAATTCCACAGCTACATATGCTGCCAAAACATCTAAACAGCAAAGCAAATTTAACCATCTAATCTTGGACATTCAAGTAAATTGATGGAAAGTCTAATCTAATATTTATTAGATTTGTCTTGATCTTAATCATCTGTAAAAAATCTCATCAAGGAATGATTAGTAAATATGAGTAAAAGAAATTGGAGCTAAATGAAGAAAATAGAATATCCTAGCAGAATCTGCAAAAAGACGGTGGATATTCCAAGTCTTAAGACGTATGGATTACTTATCAATAAAAATCAGCCAACATTATACCATGTAAAAACTTGAACAATGGCGAAGAGAAGTTCTGTACAATTTGTCGATAGACAGGCAGACAACAGGTCACTCACCAGATAGATCCAGAAGTCTAGTTGACCATATCTTAGTATAATTCTCTTACTGTAAGTTCTGAAATAATGTCTCGGCAAAACAAAGAAAGCCTGATTCCAGGTTTTTCAGGTTTTCGAAAGGGATGGAAGAAAGCAACCCAAGAATTTACTGAATAAGGCTCTTCATGTGAATCTAATCCTAGTTCTCAGAAGATCAGAGCTTTGCTGGCTCCAAGGATTGCACAAATTGTTATAGGAATGTATAGCTAGGTTCTTTATTGTGCCTATATTTTGACATATTTATATTTTAGGTGAAAATATTTTACTCTTCTGCAAGGCCCATAACAGCCGCGGTAAGAAATGGGAGGGAAGGAGGGAGTTATATCAAAGGATATTTCATGCTCAGCTCATTTTAGCAGTTTTATTCACTTATATCAACTTCCCTCTCTTGATTAGAACAATGTAACTAGACAGAATTTCAAGGTTAAAGTTTCCATAATTAGTGATTCAGTAAAGCATTAAAACGAAGGAAAGAGACAGGAGGGAAAAAAAATGAAGTCAGCGGACCAAGGGATTTGCAAAGCAAAAGAAGGTATAGTACATAATAAACTAAACAAACTGAAATGATAACGAGCAGGCATGTTTGTGTGTCTTATATGAGAGAGAGAGAGAGAGAGAGATACCTGCAGTGATGAGGCTAACTCAGCATTGGCATCAGGTGCAGGAATTGCTCTAGACTCTCTTAGTCCTCTCTTTTCAAGGTCAAGTCTATGCACCTTGCCTCCTGCAGCCCCTTGCCTGATAAATCAAAATTGGGTAGGCTTAGTATTACAACTTTAATAGGACAAGGATGTAAGCTAATGCCTAATGAGAAATACTTTAAAAGTACATATTCTACAAAGCTAGCCCTAAGCTTCAATTGGGTACCCAAAGAACTTTGGAATTATGCTTAGAAGGGAACAATCCAAGTAATATTATCTATTAACACCTGTTTCTGGTTCCAACTGTAACTAATCACTTTGTTGAAAGGCTACATCAAAGTACAGATAATGCAATGCTTCAAAGGAGGAAGAACATAATGTCTCAAGTACTTGGCAAGTGATAGTAAAATGAGCAATCCGAGTCATTCTTGGTAAGGAAATTAACTAATGTTGAATCCAAATCAATACGAAGTTATATGTCCTTAATTTCATCATAATATCTTTAAAACCTCAAAAATTGATCTGAATTATGGAAAACTTAAAAGGTTTTAAACGGCTTGCAGACAATGATAGAATAAATTTACCTTTATTCTCACAATATAAAAATATTCCAACAAAATGCATGGATGTTGTGAATGCATGCATGTGTATATATGTATTTTTGTTCATATGCTTTCATATTGGGGAAAGAAAGCAAAAGGATAAATGAACTCAAAATGAAAGATGTTTTCAAGGGTCTCATCCTTTAAGTCCTATCAAATCTAAATCCCCTTGAGCCAAGGAACTCCACAGCAAAGAACCCCCCTGGAGTGGTTATTATTTATAACACAAGATTGAAGAAATTTAATGATTCCACACAAACACATAAAACACCCAAAAATAACATGCTATGACATTAGAATAGACTAGCATATATGACACCTCTCCTCACAACTTTACCAGGGCTAGTAAAAAAGAAAAACTCCCTCAAAAGAAACCTGTTAAATCTGAAGATAGTGCTCCAAACACCACCCTCAATTCATCATTATTCAACTAAAGCCCTGGAGAGATACAACATCCAGGACAAATCTGGGAAAATTTCAGCTGAAGACACATTTCTGCACCATCATTCTACCCAAAACCTTATCCATTTTCCCTACCTAAAATAAAAATATAACAAAGGATCGCAATTTCTAGCTGGATATGATTATTATAATAAAACTATAACTAATATATTAGTAGATGACAACTACAAATATTATTACAATATAGTAACAATATACGTGATAGTTTTAATATTATATAATCATAGATATTACAACAATATCATGCTGTCATCATATAATAATGTCAATATAACATGACAAATATCATATTATATCATTACAGCATGAATAATATATCATGATTAGTAATAATACTTCCATGACATTGTAATAACAACAATAATAATATAATTAGCGTACCATACTACTATTATATACAATATTAAATTATTTATATATCTCGTGTATCACTAGATTAAAACTATCAAAAGATAAGAAAATGATACATTTATTACTTTACATTATATGTTACAATAATATTTTCATAATAAGTACAAAACTTACTTATAGCATGGTACTATAATGTTGCTAATTGTGATATTGACAGAATGATTATATCATGTAACTATGTTTATAAACTACTGTGTAGTATTACAACACAATCAAATAATTTTATTGCTATAATAACTCTCACCTGCCCAACTAACGCAGACCTACAGTCCTTTTGGTAGGCTGAATTGCGGCAATTGAGGAAAAATATATAGTTACAGTTACATGTTAGATATCGAATTACACAAAACCGAATGCTGGATTGGATTTAGTAACAGCAAGACAAATGACCTAGAATCAAATAAGCCCGTAAGAAATAAACCTAAGTAAATAGTCAGAAGCCTCTCAGACATCTCTGTAAGATGTACAGCTTGACAAAGCCTTTGTTGACGAAAGAATATCAACTTACTTTTGGCCTTTTGGCCCCATCTCCACATGCACCCACCCACATATACACACCCAAACGTGTGCGCGCGAGCGCGAGCGCGCACACAAAAAAAAAAAAAAAAAAAACTAGATAAAGCAAAGCTAGAACTAAGTTAATTATTTATCAAGCCGTTCTTCGCTTTGGCTTTGAACCACCTATTCTGGTGTTTTCTACCCTCCACAATCCTTTTGTCCTACTGTTCCCAATCATTCGGGTATTCCTTTGATTAACTCTTCTTTTCAGGTTGGACAATTTTCATCATGATCAGCCTCACAAAATACTTATATGTCAGTTGCAATGGAGGATGACAAGTTGCTACTCTCCTCTACTAACCTAAAAATCTGCAATTACTCTCAAATGCACAACCTACAAAATAACTAGTATACAAGGAGAGAGAATTACAGGACCTTGCCTAAGGCCCTTCCTACATCCAAAATACCGAAAGGTAGATTCACCAGTCAGAAAAGGGACTTTAAAAAAAAAAAAAACTGCTCGTCATTTTAAGAATTTTCACCAACTAATCCACTTCCAAAATCCATTCTTTCACCACTACACGCAATTGTAATCAGCATCATCACAAGCTTATACTCCATCATCTTTACAGATAAACCAGCTATTCCCTTCTGAAACTGAAATAATCGCATACGCAAAAATAATAGTGATGTGTAAGCAGATGCACCTATAAAATCATCTAGGTAAGTACATGCATCGTCATCTCATACTCTTCAAATTAGTCATGAAGCAAAAAACTAAGATGGATCAATATAAATGCTCAAAATGTCAATAATGAGCCCAAAGGCCATAATTTTTTTTTTTCTAATTTCGGGTAAGAAACTACGACAACAAGACTGCAGCAGTACAGAACCAGAGATAGTTCATGCAATAAATATTTGTACAAAAATTACAAAGCTTTTCTAGGTAAACAGCATGTATTCCAAGCTCAACCATATTATGCAAATAGAAAATATACAAGTATACGGTACAAACCTTCGAGCTTCCTCATCCCGTCGCTTTGCATCAAACTCTTTGCTTGGAGGATATTTAGGCAAGCTTGAAGGATCACAAGCAAGTGGCTTCATTGAAAAGAACTAAGAAACAAAGAGCACAACTAGCTCATTTTCTTTACAAAAGAAAGGACACAAAACAAAGTGCCCGTAATACAACAATTTAAAAACAATTAAATGATCCAATAAGTAATATTTTATGCATGAATGTCAACCTTACAAATTAATACCAGTGATGTCACTCTTACAAATTAATACCAGTGAGGTAGAAAGGAAAAACAGAACAAATCGCACTTAAAATAACAATGTGTGTACAAGGAAAGAATATTGGAGGAACTAAAAAATTGAAGCAGCTCCTCCAATTACATGATGATCGACTGGGTTAGCAAATAAAGACAAGGACTCATTATTGAGAAGTACAAAACGCATTTGGCATGCCCTGTAGTTTAGTATGCCATTATTTGGAAATGGCATCCATACGTCTGGCACCATCCTGGCAGTTGCAGTACCATAGGCTGGACTCTTTCAGCATGAAAGAGAAGCTAATTCATAAATCTAGAAACACGATGTGTTTGACTAATTGTCTCCTCCTAGATTCAATTCCTTCCAAAAAAACGTCTTGCCATCTTGCTTCTAAAATGCATTCCTCCATTGAATTGTTCTGAGCTAGAAAATGGTGACCAAGTATATCATAACAAGGAAACTTACAACACTGTAGATCACTACAACAAAAAAAGTCTATAGTAGCGGTCAAAACCATCGTAAAAAATATAAAAATCATTGATAAAACCTATATCAATGGTTGATAAACCACAATAACAGGTGGCGTCGCTAAAAACTATTACCACCTATTGCCATGGTTTTGGTAAGCGTTGGTATAAGTTTATACTAACGCGATTATAGCTATCGCTATAAATACAATCGAAATCAAATATTTTTTAAAAATAATCTATTATTACAATCACATATTTTTTTATAAATTAATAATAAATATTTTTATAATCAATTACTATCCCTCTTAAAGTCATATTTGACTATGGTACTCTTGTATTTGATCCAAGAGAATCATATGGTACTCTTGCATTTGATTTAACTTACAATTAATTTTAATTAATCACCTATATAGGGAATCGAACATAGGACCTATTGGATAATTTACTATGATATTTTTTAAAATCATCAATAGAGAGTATTTATAGTAACACTCTTTTCTGAGTGTTACTAAAATTCAGTCACTATAAACTATTTTGTTGCAGAGACTAACCCCCTATTGACACATCTTAAAATGCAAAATGATGTATCACAGGTGATCATGATCCACAGCCACCATCTCCAAAGCCACTTAAAAAGCAAGGCTGAGATTAGTGTTTTCAAGCAAGCTATTTTCAATGCACCATCTTTAGAAGTTTTGTGACATCTTATAGCGCATAAACATTTGGTACGTGCCTTAATGATAAAAACTCTCCAAAGGAAATCACTCAGAAGCTTCTTGATCTTCTAAATCACAGATTGGCATCAAGACGGAAAAAGTAGAGATCAGCCTTAAAACAAACAAGCACAATTTCTTCTTCTGTTTGCAATCTTAAACCCAATCCTTCAAGTTAAGGAAACCCAAACAGGAAGGACCTAGTATAGCATGTGCACATATTGGTTTTGCAATTCAGTGTGTTTGACAACTCTGTTGCTGGACAACTCTAGGTGGAAAAGTGCAACATAAGCTTCTTCAAGTGAATATTCATGAGTAGCTAAATAAATAGGTAGCATAATGTTAGAAACATGTAGGACAGAAAATGAGTTGGAAAAAGCCATTCCATTGACAAAGACTATTCGTTGTTACTAGCAGACAAAGAATTCCTTTACACCTTCCTCAGAAACCACCTTCAATTGCATAGCAACAAGCCAACAAATCTTAATCTGAGAATTCACAGAATTACGCATTAAAGAAACAGTTTGAACTTATTTACTGAATTGTGATGAGCATGCTCATTTTACATGCAGAATCTGCTATTTACATATGATATAGCGCTGATTAATGGGACAAAAATAGGTTTAATGCAAGGTTTATATTATGGAGTAACTCAGATTATAGTAAAATTAAGACATGGTAAATGCAATGCATTCCCCTGGTAAAGATTGTTCTGAAAGATGAGTTCTCTCCTCAAAACTAGGATGGTAGTTGATTTAGTCTTTAGATTCAACCACTAGCTCGTTCACTTAAAACTTTGAAATTCGCATGATATGGTAATATCTCAAAGAATATCTTGAGAAACAAAACAGTAATATTGAAATGCAAACAAAACAAGACTTCTCTTGTCCTTCTCAATTCTTAAGCATCAATTTACACTTGACATCTTTTAAGACAATCCCAAGAATGGTTCATATACAAAGACATGACAGTCATCAGTTATAACAATTTTCAATTCACTGTAAACTCTTTCAAATATTTTCATAAAACAGCATGTATTAATGCTCTCACTAGCTGATTTCATCCAACAATTTATAAATACCTTGTGAACTCTAGTAGGAGGAAATGAAAGGTGAAAGACAAATTATACTTAAGGCAAGGCATATTGGTTATGCAAGGGTAAATTGTAGAGCTAAAGTCCTACATGTACTCAACTAAATGCCACAAAGGATCTAGAAAGGAAACAATCTTAACAAGCAAAAATAGGAACAAATGTTTAAAGGAGAAACTGCATGGCATATGTATTAATGCTCGCACCAGCTCATTTCATCCAACAATTTATAAATACCTTGTGAACTTTTGTAGGAGGAAATGAAAGGTGAAAGACAAATTACAAATGTGATCTTAGATACTTGAGGGAAGGCATATTGGTTATGCAAGGGTAAATGGTAGAGCTAAAGTCCTACATGTACTCAATGCTGCAAAGGATCTGCAAATGAAACTATCTTAATAAGCAAAAATAGGAACAAATTTTTAAAAGGAGAAACTGCAAGGCATGCCCCCCGGGATAATGCAAGAACACCAATTAGATGAGAGCTAGATTGTAAAAAAATCACAGGAAACTAACTTTCACAAGCTTTAAATACTAGTGAGCTAAAGGAGAGGAAAATGATTATAAATGATACTTGAAAAGCAGCAAATGTCACAAAGTAGTAAAATTAAAGGATCCTCATAATCCTAATAGTAAAATAACCAAATGAGATTAAAGCAAACACATGAATTTGGGATCAATATCAAAAAAGGATCAACAAGAAAGACTCATATAATGTAATTAAAAACCAAACGTTTGATATATGGTAAAACCACAATTTGACGATCTCCAGATGGAAACATATCTACACACCTCATTCTTAAGGGCAGAAGCAGCAGTTCCACGATCTGCTGGATCTATTGAAAGGAGGACATCCATCAATGCCAAAGCTGATGGAGGGAAATCTTTAAATGTTTCAGCAACACATCGCCTGTAGGGTTGTTGTGGTTTGAAAATGGTGGCATGAGGCAATTTAGATTTCCTCCAATACTCATCAGAAGGCGAACCACAAAGCTTGAATATTTTGTGTAACTGCTCCACCTATGGAAACATATAAAAAACACTTAACTTACTGTTAACTTAAAGTCATCATAATTCTAAAGAAAGCTTAAATAAATCATCTGCAAACTATCATAACAATGATGACAAAAAAGTGAAAATACTTATCAGAGATGGATAAATAGATATGTCTTATTGACTTATAACTAGAAAGACAAGGTGAATATATGAGCTAGACCTTCGAGTATGCATTTCTCACGACTATTAGACTTTTAAAAGTACTTCAGGTTATATAAACATTTCACAATAATAAAGAAGGGAGCATGCCTCTGTTCTTCCCGGCATTATAGGCTTCCCTGCATACAATTCAGCAAGAATGCAACCAGTGCTCCATAAATCCACTGCAACCCCATAACTATTGGCCCCAAGCAAGAGCTCTGGGGTCTATACCACAGAGTAACCACACGACTTGTCAATGGGTGTCGCTGATCAGGATCAAAGAAGCTTGCCAAGCCAAAATCTGCAATTTTTAAGATGCCATCATTGTCAATTAAGAGATTGGAACCCTTAATATCCCGATGCAGAACCCCACGACTATGACAATGATCAAGTCCACGTAGCAGCTGTTGCATGTAACATTTAATCTGTAAAATGAAACTGAATGTTATCATCTACATGATTATGCTTGAAAATGTCAGGAAATGCATATAATTCCTTACTAAAAGGCTAGAACATTCTTGCAACCATAAGAAAGCATTGCAAATGCACTTCTTCCATTATCTTATTCAAATGTGGAAGAAAAGTAAATGTATACCATAGTCAAGCTATATCAGGGAAGTAAATACCTTTTGCCTATTCAAAGATGGTAACAAGAGGGAAAAAATAAATACTGGCTAAAGTTCTTGTAAAAGGAAGGTTATTTAGCCATCGAGGTACCTGGGGTTCAGTGAACTTGAGTCCAGGGAAGGAAGCGAGCCCAGCAAGATCATGTTCCATGTACTCAAAAACAAGATATAAACTGCAAGACATCCGTGATGTTACCAAGCCTTCCAACTTTATTATATTTGGATGGTCAAGCCTGCGCAAAATGAGAATCTCTCTAGCCATAAACTTTACACTTTCGGGCTCCAGGTTATCAAACCGCACTTTTTTCAAAGCGACAATTTTGTCATTATCAAGATCACGAGCTCTATAAACATTACTATAAGTTCCTTGGCCAATCTGCATAATAAGATGCCATTACAAGACAAATATTCTGTAAAATTGTACCAGTAAACTTTATAAGACAGATAAAAGAGTGGGAAGAGTCTTAATATACTTCTTTTTATTGGAAGAAGAGTACCGCACCACCAAGATGCAATTTAAAGCACTAATCAAGTTTTTGAAAAATATTCACAATAAGCAAAATTTTGCATCCACCAAAGCATGAGTACAAGCTAGTTCAGCATTTTATCGTCAAAACATCACCTTCTGTGTCACAAATTCTTCAATTATACAAAAGAAATAAATGATTCCAGGCCTCCTAAACCTAGGAACATAAACATCCTGCACTGACAGTCTATAATCAAAAAGCAAGCATGAGGATTGTATTGTTCATCATACTCAATGACAATGAAGTACACTGGTCATTATCCATGAAGGAAGATGTCAAGCATTTGAGTAACTCCACAAACAACTCAGTTTAGATCATCATTATCAATATGTGCTAAATTCCTAACTTGGCAGCTCATATTACCACAAGAATTTCTCATAGTCCTTTTCAATTGCATAAACATTACCAGGCATGTCAAGAGACAGTTAACTTTGATAGAGGAACCTCATAGAGATTATGGATGAAGTTTTCTTATTTATGTCAGAATACCATCAGTAACTTAAATTTAAAAAGAAAAAAAAGAAAAAAAAGAAAAGAAGAATTAGATCCCAATGTCTAAACATCATCAGCCCTTAAACAACTATTACAGGAGATACACATAGGAAGATCATAATGAAGTGACCTTCTAAAACCAGACATTTGTTGTCATTGCGAACCTTTAAACCTACAAGCTTGAAAATCAATTCCTTCTGAACTTTGCGATGATGCTCCATGATTTCTGCATTCAAGTATTAGAATCCACTTGTTCAACTTAAAGCTAAGAATTCACATGGCCAGTCAACAAGGAGAAGTAAATGTCGTTTTCCCTAGAAGGCATCTAAAAGGAACATATGGAGTCAATGTGTCCAAATACATGAGCCACTGCACTGTCCGACAAAATATTAAAAAGTTTCCATCAACTCTAGTCCCTCATTTGGCCACCCCCCCCCCCAACCATAAAGATCATAATCAAGGTTTAAATACTGTGGGACATGATTGTCCCGGTTTTTTAGTAGAACACGACACATCGTGTACCGACACTTGGGATGGTGGATGTCCCATCCTGTGTCAGTCCATTTCCAACTTGTCCCATCATGACACTAGGAAATGGGGGATGACCTGACTGTAATGTGCAACCCTTACTATATATTAGACATTCTTCCAACAACGTATAGTCTGGATCCAAGTGATGAGGCATAATAAACTTGGAATGAAACCTATCTTCCAAGCACTTTAACATTATGACATCACCAAGAAGTTTAACATGACATGAGAAAGCATAAAATGTTGTTTAACTTCTCTATTTATATAAGGGATGTGGAGCAAAACTTATCTTCCCACACCACAGATCTATCTAGAAATCTCGCTTCATTATGCTAAATATAAGACCTATCTCAAAACTCTTGCACTGACTAAAGATATCCTTCCAACTTATCTTCCAGCACCACAAATGTATCTAGAAATATCACTTCATTATTATATCTATGCTAAACAATAGAACTATCTTAAAAGTCTTGCACTAAACAAAGATATCCTTTCAATTTCTTAGAGTGCATCTTAGAAGCTGCATCATCCCAATCATTTTCCCTTAACATATCTGTCTACTATCGCTTTTTTAACAAAACCTCCTCCTTCATAACCAAATAAATTGAAAGTGCTGACTTCAGTTCAGACAAAGCTCATATGAGACTCCTTTGATTCTAACCCTAACAACAGATCCATTTTGTTAGCATGACAGCACCATCTTTAAGTTTAAATGTTTCCAAGTTTGGCCTCCAAGGCCTTAAATACCCTTGGTTCACATGGAGAACAGAAAGAATATCCTACCCCAATAGGAAGCAAATCCACATCTTCCAACTAACTTGCTCCATGCCTTTCCGGTGTTAGGTTAAAGGGCCTTAGATTTACCCGATCTCAATCAAAGACCTGAGAAAGATATTGACAGTTTCACAACCTCAATCCCTAACAACTCAACACCATCTTCCACTCTGTTTTCATCCAGACAGATGCCCATCATCGCTCATGCTGAAAGTCGCCTGCAACAACGAAACTTATCCTGTGGTTGCTTGAACCCCTACAGTAAAATCCTCCTACCATCAACCATATAATTATATTAAACAGCCTGACCACAGTATAAAAGAAAGACTGACGGAATCATGGTGTCATAGGTCTCTACAAGGCCCAAAGAGACCTTCAGGGCCTCCATGGTGTCTCCATACAAAGGGGTCTTGCATCCGCTTTGTATCTCCAAGAAGGCAAGGTACAGAATAAACAATCACTTAGTGCACCTCTTTCCATCAACCTTAATCACTTATATAAGGCTTTAATCCTCTCCTTCCACTCACAACATATAGTTAAATATAGTGATTTTATGACCAATGAGCCAGGTCTACCTAGATCTCTACCTATGAGCCACTCGGCCTTCTAAGCAACCATTCATATTCCCTTGTAAGGCAATATCCCAGTTAAAATTCATTTCTCCTTGATAGTCTTGTCGATTCCTTTGAAGAGGATCTCACTAAATTTGCTGCAAAACATTACACTTGATCCATTATTCACCATGTTATCATTTTCCCCCTAGATCACATAATTTCACCACCAGCATTCAAATTTAAAATGGTTTAAGCCCTAATCCTCCTAACATAATCTAAAGCAACTACTTTGTGATCAATGGTAGATGAAGGAACCTATGTATTGGGCTATTATGAAATGTTGATTCCACTTAACAAATGAAGAAAAAAGTTCTAGCTTTCTTCCCTCAATTGGACCAAGTCAATATATAGCAGAGCAACATGAGTTAGATTTTCTTCTTTTAATTGAATAAAATAAGACACTTATACCAATAAAAGTGGAGCATATAACAATAAAACACCTCCCAAACAACAAAATTCTCCCGCTTTTTCTCTCAGACTTTTAAAGTTAACAAATTGCAGCCAAAAACATAAGCAGGCTTACTTTACAAGCTCTCTCAATCACTCAAAACAGAAACTTGTCGATACATTGATATGCATCATAAATGCCCTATTATACCACTGAAAAATCTGCATATTCCCTTCCCTCATCCATCAATCCAATCTCAAAGTCCCATACATAACATCAACACTAATCATTTTTTTTCTGGTAACACAAATCATGTATTGAAAGCCTAAAACTTATTCAGCAGCATCTTAACTATCTCATGCTTGCCATAGCCCCACAAAACACTACAAAAAACACATCTATGCTTACCACCACAAGATGTCCCCTTCCCTACTTGAGCATTTTCTAGTCCACCACCTTGCTGATATCTATACATTCAAGTCCAAAATTTACATGTTTCCAATTCCAATTTGACTTTATACATTGACCTTCTCTCACTGAATCAATTCTTAAGGCCTTGGTTGTCTCTTGTTCCAAAGTTAAGCGTTTTTTCATATTATCAGTAATAACATTACAATTTTCCACTCACCTAGGATTCTGTTCACATCAACCAACCTCATTTGATCTGCATCAAACTTCCTTAAAAATCAGAACAATAATAATAAAAAATTCTGCATACATGCACGCATACAAAAAATCACAGTTGCATATCAGTATCTGCATCAACCCACCAATTTGTTCCATCCTTCAGACACTGAATTCCCAGAAAGCCTTCTCTCAAACTTGGATAGAACTCCAGTAAAATAGGAGTGAAGTAGCTTCTAAGAACAATCAGTTCTCCAGAATCTTGTAGTGGCATTCTTGTAATTACCATCAAAGATATATAGAAACAATTATGATTTTAAACAAAACTTTTCATATCCCAAGCAGCCACTATGGCCTAGCCAAAATTTCCACAGGTACAAAACAACACACATCAAGGACTTCCTCTACTATTGTCAAAAGTAAACAACCCAAACCACCCCAAGCCAAGAATTCAAATTGCTTCACTTCCCTCTACTGCCACCAATCATCATCATTGGCCCACACCTGAAGAGAAGAAAAAGAAGAAGAAATGGAAAAGGAGAAGAAACTGATCATGGATATGACAATTCCGCCAAAAGACGTTGGAAATTAGTATATAAATCTAACAACTCAACTAGAGCTTGCATTCGCAAAGAAAATAAGAAAACACCAACAAAACTATGTTATAAGGAAATACTGGTAAAGTTCTTTGTCTCTCCCACAAAAAAGAGGGAAAGAACCCTGACTAAGAAACTCACATGAAAGTTATAGTAGACAGCACTATCCACAGGCTCAAATAAAGTAATCTGCATGAAAAAGCTTCACACCCTAGTGATGATTGTGGAATAAGTTGTCACACCTTGAAAAAAAAAAAATCTACTAATGATTGTTGGATAAACAAAGAACATTGGAGATGAAGATAGTCTATTTCTATCAACAATATTATATCCCAATCACAAACTCCTCTAGAATTCTTATTTCCACCTAAAAGAGCCAACTGCTTGCTCCACCTAAAAATACATAACTAACCTCCTCCATATAACACAAATTGCCCCGACAAAAGAGAACCATTTGCAGTGATGCCATTACTACCAATATTGATTCTCTTCCCAGCATAGGTGAAGATCCTACCAGCCATCAACCACCACAAGTCAAACTATAAATGAAGCATTCCATAAAGGATTCACCTCTTCTCCACCTAAGGCCCGTCAACGTTTAACAATCATAAGAGGAAACTCATCTATGAGACCATGACTCATAAAAAACTTCCATTTTATTGAACGAGTGAGAGAGAGAGAGAGAGAGAGAGAGAGACGGGTTCATCCCTTTGATACAGGACTTGATCCTTCCAAGAGACCCACATAATTTGCAATGGCACTACTCTTCCCTAATTTGATGATTTCTTACCGCTCCCGAAAAAAGCACACCGAGAACACTTTCATCTCAAATGGATCTAAATCTGAACCCTAACCAAGATGGGAAGACTCATATTCCCAAGCAAGAAGTTTAAGAATCCCACCATCCACTGCTAATAGACAACCACTTCCCCTCAATGGCAAACTCTTAGAAGGAAAACTCCTTCCTTGCTTCTTCTGAATCACCAAAATATTATGGCATCCATCACCAACGCTTACCACAAAAAAAAAGGATATCCTCCATCATCACCGCTGAAATGACTGGCAATAACGAGCCTATGTCATTGAAAGCACGGTTTAAAGTCAAACAAACCACTGTTTGCAATTAGCAAAAATCTCATCCAAAATTCTGCAGTCTAAAATCTCCCTTCTTTTCCAATTCCCACTGCAAAGTCACTAGTGAAGCCCCAAACTACTATTTTAGTAGTACTAGTCTCCACGCCCATTCTGCTAGATAAGTCGCTCCACATCCCATCACAGTCTCCTCATCAGTTTGGACAGCAAAAATGATTCAACTGATACATTATCCAAATACTACCAGACATCACTGCACTTCAAAAACTAAGAGAGCTTTCCTCATGAAAAGTGGGATCATCAATTTATTTCAACATAACAACGGGTGATTGTCTCCTAAATATAATCCCTTTCCCATCTTGAAGAACCCAACAAACACCATCACAAAGTTTCTCCCTGCAAACCCTGAAAACTGCTCCCTTGAAAACAAAAATCAGAGCGACCCACCACACAAAGAGGCAATCAATCATCTATCTGACGAATTATCAAACAACATACTGCGCTTGTCCAGCATATCAAGCATCCCCAATACTTTATCACTAGTTCAACAGCATTGTCTGTTCAAATAGAATGGTTTATGACAACCCGCTAGTAAATTCTTGTGAATACAAGGGTAATGTGGGATGTTAACCCAAGAAAGTCTGAAATTTGGCTGCAAATTATCAAGCAACAGCCTCTAGATTTACAATTTCTTCATCAAGAAATTAATTAAAAGCAAAGGATCTCCATAATGTTTCCTTGTTTGTTAACGGAAGCTAAAGAGCGCCTCCAATTAACAGCAAAGCGAATAGAAAGAACTCACTTTGTCAAGTTTTTCAAACGAATCCGCACGGCGTGGCACCCAACCCCGAATGGCCTCTCCAGCCACAGCTGCAAGCCAGGGTGGCCACCCAGCCGCCACTTGTTCCCCTTCCATAGCCTTCGGAACACCGCTAGCCACCCTCATAGGATGGCTGGAATAAGCCTGCCTCTCCCTCCTCCTCTCAGCATCCTGTCCGTTAGCCCTAATCGGACCGCTCATGTGCTTCTTCTCCGCCACCAACACTGCGCCCCCATCTCCCCTAACGGCCGCCACCTCCTCGCGGGTCAAAGACGACACCGTCACCGCCGCTGACGCCGCGCGCTCTATGGAAGACGACAGCTTGGCCGGCGCCACCGCCTGCGCCGACCCGACACCGAATGCGGCGCCGGCGGCCTCTCCCTCGGGCTCTCCCTGCTGTCCTCGATCGCGAAGGGCTTGCCACAGACGCAGCCCATGGCTTCCACAAGGGGGAGACAGAGGGGAGAACACCAACCCCCCCGGCTTATCCACGGAAAAACGACTCCATCCGTCCCCGCTCGATGCCCACGCCACCACCTCCTCCTCCGCCGCGTCCATCCGACTCGCGGCGGAGAGCGACACCAAACACGCGGCCCTTGATCGAGACGCAAGGAGATCGAATCACCGAGGGCGCGAGAAGCGAAATAGGGAACCCTAGAACCCCTTTTTTTTCTGCAGGGTTTTTTTTCCTCTTCTTTCTTTCTCCTCTCTGGATTATTTGAAATGGGATCTGTTACCTCGGCTATTAGGGCAGCCCAAACGAAATGACCAGAGGAGGATCTTTAACCTTCTGTTCTATTTCTCCCGGATGGCGGAGCGGAGCTCTGAGTGATAACTAATGGTAAGCAAGCGTATCCCTGTCCGGTAGCTAATTTCCAGTCCCCCACCAAACTTTTATTATTTATAAGACACGTCTCCTTTATTCATTGGTTTGGATGTTAACTAGACGAGACAACACAAGATGGATCTCTGATTTAGCTCCTGGAGGAAAGTCATGAGTTGAGATTTGTACTTCTCCTTGTTTATAAGAAGTGCATGTGTTAAAAATATTATTAGATTCTCTGCATCTTGTTTTTGATCGGAATATATTTATTATACCCGCATTGGTACAGTGGCATCAAAAGATTGGAGTCTCCTTTTATGGCATCAATTACTCTAACCATTCAGGCTGTCGGCGTAGGTTCTTATAATTACATATAGAATTCAATGAATGCAGTTTATAATAGCAGCATATTTATGTATTAAATTAAAATTAGTCTTCTCTCTTTTTTTGGTTTTTCCACCTGAAATAGTATAGATAGGGAGAATATAACCTCTTGTATCATACATGTTGTTAGATCCACTTGAAAATGTATAAAGATCAGACATGCATGTCTTTAAATATAGTCAGTAATTTGAGGCACTTAAGTCGAGTAAAATTTGCTATTTTTTCTAGCTATTGAAGTCAAATCCTTCCTTTTCCTTATTCCCTTTAAATATCGGCTAAAATCAAAAAGTGATTGATTGGGCTCCGTTTTTGCTTGTATCAAGACAAGATTTCTAAATACAGCTTTTATAATTTTTCAAAAAACAAACAAAGTTCTTGTCATATTGGATCTCTCATCCAAGTAGATAAAATACTTTATCCTTTCTTTGGCCACCATTGGGAAGCTTGAAAAGCTTTCCGACCATTAATATGATGAATCTAGTTTAAATTAGTTGATGTTAAAATCAAATGATAGCCGATGTTTCATCCAAGAGACGAACGCAAATCTTGAACAAATAACCATGGTTTCGTTGGAGCTACCAAGACTAAGAAATCTCTAAGTTTCAAACGCCAAAACTCCGGCAACCAATTACCAAGGAAACCTGCTATAAGTTCCTATATTGCAATATACCTCGCTCAAGCTTTTAGAATGTCCCACATCTCACCAGCCAATTGAAAGGGAAAGCGTTGTATTATTACTCCACAGAGATATCCTCTCGGGAGGCATGGGCAGATTCGCCTGCAGGATCTTTTGTCTTTTGTCCCCAAGTTCACGTGCCATGCAACAGTTCCCCTTCTGTTTGACCTTCAACCAAAGCCAAGCGTATGCATGGAAGCAAGAGTTGTTTAAGATAAAGAAACAAAAAGGTTGCCCCTCTTATCTGCTTGGCATTTGGACGCGGAGGCAAGCAATTGTCCCCATCCACTTTTTATCCCCATTGGTTGCATTGTTACCAAAATATTATAAAGTGTACTTAGCTGGTGCTGCTGCTGCTGCCGCCTTAACTTTGGACATCTTTATTACCTTAAAGACCAATGATCATCAATTTTTTCGATTATTAAAGATGGAAACAATGAAGTAGGCCGATGGGCGTGCAGACCTACGCTTCCCTTTTTTCCTTGGATGCTTTCTCATCTATCCATGTCTTCAGACTTGGTGGGTGCAGCGCGTTTGTCGTCTTCTCTTCTCCTGTTTGCAAGGGTCGCAGATGGCGATGCAGCGTGGACGGTGGGATGTTAGAAGGAAAATAATTTTCGAACGTTATCCTGATGGGTTTAGGTGACGGGAGTTAGATTCGAACTGTTGTAGTAATGAATTTGGATCTCGCCAATTTTGGTTTCTAATACTGAAAGTAGTGTTATGGGATGCTTATTGTGTGCATACAAAAAATTCTCTCCATATGATACAAGGGGATCGGTTAATGAGAACTGGTATTAATGCACAAAGAAACTTGAATGTTGAGTTGCTTTACCCCAAAATTTTCAAGTACACTAATGACTGCACCAAAGCATTTCGCATTGGTTGGGATAATGTTATCCAATATTTTCTCTTTAATTTTGGATGACTTTAAATTTAGAAGTTACAAGTCAATTTTCACTTTCAAATATCTGCACAAAGCTAAAGCCGGAATGGGGTGGAAATACCATCGTTCTAATAGCCTTTTTTGTTGGTAAAGCTGGATTTTATTCATACCGATCCAGAGAAAATACAACACATGTGAACCAGAATATAAAATGTATGAAAAATCAAAAAAAAAATTTAGTCTAACATAACACTCCACGAAATAGTTTAGTATGATTAGCCATATATGTTGCCATCTAAAAAATAGTGCTATTGGCTTGTCAAAAAAAAAAAAAAAAATGCATCATCTGATAATTAAGTAACGTAGAAATTAGTTTCCAACAAACATATAGTAATGGATGGAAAATCTTGGAATTTCGTGGATTTGATAACCACCTAATTACTATCAACAAATCTCCTTTAAAAATAACGTCGGACCGATGCCTTAAAGCGTTTAGTCACATATAACTATTCTAATAACCTTAGTCGGCACGTACAGACCGAGTAATAATCTTTTAAAAAGGAATATCACCGAACTCATTAGTTTCTAACTAAAGTCGGGAATCTGCTCTAATTTGATTCCACATAATATTAATCCTCCAAATGCAGGTCGTATCTAGGTTTAATTAGCATGTGGCCATTGTCAGGCCATGTGGGTTGGCAATAGAATACGTTTAGCATGTGAGGTTGGCTGCATTTGACCATGCAACTCCAGATGATTGCACTATAGGTCCATGAAATATTGAAAATTATTTATGAGACTTCTGGTTACTTTGAAACACTAATTATTTTAGAACCTCATCTCTATCATATCGAGGTGCTTATCTTTATGTGGCCGTAGACAAAGTAGAATTGCCTTGTCCCATTTGAGGCTCCTAATGAACGATCAAATGCTTCACTTCTTTCTAAATACTCCTCGTCTTAAGTGCTCAAGGGAGTCCGACAAGCTTGGTACAAAAAAAAAAATTAAGGGCCAACCATTTCCAAATTTTAGATGCATGAGTTGAGCACAACCAATCAAGTCTAATGATGGGTGCATATGGCTTGAATGAACCTATAACCCTATCATAAAGAAATGAATACAATTAGCCGGTTTTGAGTTTAAACCTGACCCTCACGTGAATGGATTAGGTCCATTTGTTAGTTATGAAGGAACATAAAATAACTTGATCTATACTCTATACTCCAACTATTAGTTTCTTGAAGACTTGAAGGCCCTAGGATCCAAGGTCTCAAGGTCTTGACAGTATCATGTGCTCGCTACTAGCGGTCGGTGAATCTCATGTAAATCTAACTTCTATTCAGGATCATAATGCGAAGAAAGCTAGTGATAAAATATGACCACAAATTATATATCCATGTTCATTCAAACTCAATCTTCCATCAACACACTGAACCTGGTCGGAACAGTAAAAGACTTGTGCCGACCAAGAGACCAGATGCAGTCCACAGAACTGGTAGTTTGTGTATCGGACATTTTCCAGTATTATTTTTTATTATAACAGAGTTTATATAATATAATCTGAACGAAGCACACTTGTTTAGCTAGCTTTTCTGTCAAGCTTCTCTCTTTCTTTATCCGCCGACTGAGATGGATCACGTTAAATAATCTGATTTCCCTCAAAAATTTAAAAAGGTTAAACAAACTAAATAAAACACATTTACTCGCTCTTGTTTGTTTTTCTGCTAAACAATCTTTTTGGCGCTGGCTGCAATAAATCAGGCTAAACAAATGACAGAAGTCATTAAAAAAACACCATTTTGCTCGCGCAGGCCAAACATATCCCTCTAACTTTGTCTAGACTTAGTCTAGCAGTACTAGTAAAACAAACGCTGGGACCAATTAGAAATGTTTACGACGTTCTTCATTCTTTTCTATCCCGATCTTTTCTCATGTTGTTTACTCATTAATCTCAAGCTTTGGTGGTGATATGGCACGTATTTTGACAAAATATGCTGTTGCGGCCAATCCCCTCGTCGCCTGGTCGTCGGGAATCGAGCACCTGCAAGAGAAGTCCACACAGACCGGAGAGGCCTCCGGCGAGGACCCTCCGACGGTCAAATCAGAGAGGAGACTAGGCAACAGTAGAGAGGAACCAGGGGAGACTCAGCGGTGGCGAGCCGAGAGATTGGATAGGTTAGTCGGGGCTTACCTTAAGCTGTTGCCTTACCCCATTTTATAGTAGGAGGTGGTATGGTCCCACCGTCGGTGATGTAGACAATTATGGAGTTGTCAAATCGCCGTGGACTGTCACATCGCCGGGGATTGCTATGTCGCTGATGGGTTGACAGGTCCTAGGAATTAATTCGTGTCCTTGGCAGGACGACGCCCCAGGTCCCTGGAAGGGCAACGCCTCTGACGGTCGTACAGCATGTCCTTGACAGGACTGCAGCCCATGCCGGTCGTTCGGCGTTCTTAGAAGGGCTGGCCGACTATATATCGGGACTTGGCTGTCGGGTGGCAACTCAAGAGCACGGTCGGCGTCTAGAAGGATCTGTAGAAGTCGAACGCCGATTGTCCCATCCGACGGGGAGTCAGTGATGTGAGATCGGCTTTCGGGCAGTCGGAGGTGGCGTTGGCCAGTCTGACCGATACGTCCAGGTCGGGCACCATCGGTAGTCGCTATCGATGTCGCCCATCATCAGTCCGGCAAAGTCGGTCGGTCCATCTCGAGGATGGGTCGGCGTCGGGATCCGTTGGTGAGTCGGCGTCGAGATCAGTCGGCGACAGGGTCGGTCTGTATGTCCCAACAGTTGCCCCCCCACTCCTGAGTCTGATGTCACGTCGGCCCGCGTTTCCACGCGGATGGGACGTCGAGCGAAAGGAGTGGATCTTCATTGCGTCACGCCCTGATCCTGCTGACCTCACCAGCGGACGATCTGGACAAAGCGGTGTCAGACGATCTGGTGTCAGACGATCCGGTGTCAGACGTCTTCTAGGAAATGCAAACCGCCGTTAGGGGCCCCGCTTGGGAGCGCGGACCGCCGCCAAGCGTCCCATCGGGAACGCGGACCACCGTCGGTGAATTAATCCTGAGGCACGACGCTTTCGCCACGTGTCGGGAGGTTGTTGGGCCGGAGTCGCTCGCGCGGATAGGGACGACGTGGCGCGATCTGGGGCAGATGCGTCGAACCGTCGGCCGAGGAAGGCCCCGGATGTAGCCACGTGTCGATCATCCGGAAGGTCCTCGTCGGACGCGCTCTCATCCCGACCGTCGAGGGGCCCTATATATAGGGGGTCGTTTGCATCCGAAACCTCACTTTTCAGTTTCGCTGCAGAGACTCTGCCCGTGCAGTCCCTTGCGTCCCAGGTAGCAGTCCTTGTTCTCGTTCTTGAAAATTCTTCCGAGTCCTTTGCTTGTTTCCGTTTTCCTTCCCGCTTCCTTGGGATTCCTTTCCCTTCTTCTTCTTTTCTCCTTCTTTTCTTCTCGCTGGTCCTAGCGTCATGGCCAGGATCTCTCCTCGAGGAGGTCAGTCGGGGAATCCGACTGATGATCTTCGGTCGACCCTGGAGGCGGAGGTCTCTTCGCTTTCGGGGCCGAATATCGATCGGCTCCGGGATCAGTATAGCATCCCGGACCAGTTTCAGCTCTCCGCTCCTGGGGCCGACGGACGGGTCAACAACCGCCCGTGGGCCAGGTGGCGCTTTACGTCGAGGACCTCCGAGCAGGTCTTCGTCTTCCGGTTCCAGAGTTTGTTCGGAACATTCTTGATTATTACGGACTTTGTCCGGCGCAACTGGTGCCGAACTCAGTTCGACTGATAATCAGTTTTGCTCTGTTGTGTCGGCTTTTGCCGACCAACCCTCGGATCTCTCTCTTTCGGACTTTCTTTGTCCTCCGACCCCATCCTAAAGCCCGAGGGTAGTGGCTCTTCAATCCCCGGAAGGGCTTATCTTTTATCACTGGTCTTCCAACGTCTATTCACGGATGGAAGAACCAGTTCTTCTTCGTTTCTTCCTCTTCTCCTTGGGGGTTCCCATCCCGTTGGGACGAGCCTCTGACTTGGCCGAACGACAACAGCCAAGTGGAGGCGGATGATCGGGAGGATTTCTACCGACTAAAAGATATGTCGGTGCCGAAGCAGAGGGAGCTTGTTACCGAACAAGCCCTCTATGACGCCGGTTTGAGTCTGATCCCCCGTCTAGGTACCGTCCGACCCATCAGTCGTCCTTTTGCTTTTTGCTCATCCCAGACTCGTACTAATTCTTCCGTTGAAATTGCAGGTACGCCGCCGAGGATGCGACCGACAGACGCAGAGATCCGACGTCTGGGGTCGGGCCTTCACGCCCACCGAAAGACCCCAGACGTTGCCCCGACCGCCACCGCATCGGCGGTCGGTCCGTCGGAGCCGGTAATCGCGTTGTCGGTGCCGACGGTCCCATTAGAGGAGCAGCCGGCGGAGGGAACGACCGAAGCAGCGTCGGCGGCTTCGCCAGTGGAGGAGGCGCGATGCGAAGTTCGGGAGCCCGAGTATCCTTCGGCGGCTCCCGCTGTGGCTTCGGGGGAGCTCAGTCGAGTTCGAGCCTCCCCTCCTTCCCGACTTACGGGCGTGGGCGGCCAGTCGGGGAAGGCCCGATGGCCCCAGCGGACGATGCAAGGTCGGGGATCACGCCGTGCCGTCCGGCGTCCAGGTCCCCGAGGGAGCGTCGGCCCTGGCCAATCATGACTTGGTTAGGAGGCTATGTCAGGGGCTTCTCCTTCCTGCTGACGTGGAGGTACTGAAGACTCGGCGAGTAGCAGAGATGCTGTCTTCCTTCTACCCGACCATGATTGGGGTAGGTCTCGTCTTGCCTCCTTTTCTTCGTCGACTGTATTATTTTATTCTTCTAACAGTCAGGTGTCATTTTGCAGTTGATTTACACTATGTCCAAGTTAGAGGCCGGATACCAGAGGTTCGGGGACCTCCGGGCGGCCTGGAAGGACAAGGCGTTGGCCGTCGAAGCTGAGAAGGCCGTCTTGGTCGATCAGCTGAAGCAGTCGGTCGATCAGGAGGTGAGACTCGAGGATGAGATCTCTCGCCTCACCGATGCCTTGGCTGTCTCGGGGCCGAACTCAGGTCGGCCCGCGAGGAAGCCAAACGCAAGGGTCGAGCCTCACACCGATTGCGGCGTGAGCGGGATGCCGTCGCCGTCGAACTAGAGGCCGAACGGGAGCAGCTCCGGGCCAGCCTGGAGAGGTTCGACAAGGCCGAGGAGGATCTGTCCATCGTCCAGGCCGACGCCGACATAGCGAAGGCGAAGGCAGAGTCGGCAAAGGAATCGTTAGCTCGGGTGGAGGCGGAGAAGAAGTCGATGACGGAGTCGTTGGATCGGGCGGTGGAGGAATTTCGCAGCTCCGACAAGTACCGGGAGGAGCTCCTGGAGAGCGGCTTTGCGTCGTACCGGATGGGGTACGAAGATGCTCGGGATGCGGTTCAGGCTTTGTACCCAGATCTTGACCTCAGCGGCATCGTTCCCCCGGGATCGGAGGAGCAGGCCATGGAAGAGGTGGCCGACCCCTCGTCGGGAGGTCGTACCGCGGCGGAAGAAGCCGTTCCGGAGCAGGTCGCCGAAGAGGAGACGGGCCCGACCCTCGAACTGGCACCGACCCAGGTGGACACGCCGACAGCCCGCGGGCTTCTGCCGATTGAAGAGGTCGATTCCGAAGAGTGATCGGAGCCTTTCTGCTTTTATTTGGCTTCATACTTGTAATCGGGCTTCGGGCCCAGTTTTGTAAACTCTGACGCATTCATGAATGAAATGAAGAATTTTCTAACTTTCTCTCTTTTGTGTAATTTGGAATGAATGCTTCGAAACGCTCTCTGAGTGTGAAGTCGTAGACCCGACATACCATATTAGGTCATTCGATAATGTCTCGGGTCGTTAGTCGAAGGGGTCGGTAGCGTGAGCCATGAAAACGGCAAGTCGATTTTCGATTATAGTCCGGCCGCTCCGATGGTCGTAGGATGCGGCTGTCTAAGACTTAGGTCGAACGTCCGTCGCCCGAACGTGAGTCGGATGCGTTCGTCCAGTCGAGAGTCGAAGTCGAGCGTACATCGTCCGGACGCGAGTCGGGCACATTCGTTGAGTCGGAGGTCGACCGACCTCCGGTCGTGGCTCGATGACCCGCTCCTTCCGCAGGATCCAATAGTCGAATGACGTCTGACGTGTTCGGTCGAAAAATGATGGCAAGTCGAGTTTCGTTGCCCAGACCTAGGTCGGGCACATACGTCGCGACATGTGATAAACGGTGGCAAGCCGAATATCCTTCGATCGGTCGTGATCTGATCGGTAAGTCGCGAACGCGACATTAGTCGCGAACGCGACATTGGTCGCGTTGGTGCTTTGCCTTGGCCGAGGGCAAGTCGGCAAGTTAGCCGATCGTTTTGCCCATGAGTTGGCTTGTAGAAGGAGCGTAACTCCCGATAATGTAGATATGTCGGTCCTCGCAGGAGTCCGATGTGTCGTCGGTGATCGGACTGTCGATTTTCAATTGATCGTCGGGCCCAAGACGGGACGTCGGGGCTCGTACTTCTAGCGAGCGCTGACCCACAGTCGAAAAGTCGAAATTCCAGACTCTAGAGTTTTGAAGCTGAATTTGTATTCCAGACAAAGGGGATACAAGGTTCACTGATAGTACAACCTTAGATTGTCGGCATTCCAGGTCCGGGGGATGGCCGTTCCTTCTAGGGTCTCTAGTCGGTAGGCTCTCGGCAGGTAAGTGTCGGCTATCTTGTAGGGTCCTTCCCAGTTCGAAGATAATTTTTCTTGGTCCAGAGGCTTCGACACTTCCGCCTTCCTCAAGACTAGGTCTCCGGGTTTGAAGAGCTTCGGCTTGACCTTGGCATTGTAGTATCGCGCTACCCGTTGTCGGTAGGAAGCCATGCGTAGTTGAGCCTCGTGTCGGAGTTCGGGCAGGAGGTCCAGGTCGGCTCTCCGGCACTCAGAGTTGCCCGGTTCAGAATACTGCTCGACTCGGGTTGATGGTAGGCTGATCTCCAACGGGATCATTGCTTCCGTTCCGTAGGCCAAGTTGAAAGAGGATTCTCCGGTCGGGATACGGGGCGTCGTTCGGTACGCCCACAGGACGGAGGGCAGTTCCTCGATCCAGAGGCCCTTGGCTTCATTCAGTCTGGTCTTTAGTCCATGTAAAATGGTTCGGTTGGTTACTTCGACTTCACCGTTGGACTGGGGATGCCCGACTGAGGTCAGCATGTGCGCGATATGAAATCTTGCACAGAAGTCCTTGAAGTTCTGATTGTCAAATTGTCGTCCGTTGTCGGTGATGATGGTGTGTAGTAGCCGAACCTGAAGATGATGGACTTCTGGACGAAGTCCTCCATCTTTCGTTCAGTGATTTGCGCGAGAGGTTCGGCTTCCACCCACTTAGTGAAGTAGTCGATTACGACGACAATGAACTTTCGTTGGCCAGATGCCGGAGGGAAGGGTCCGAGCAAGTCGATGCCCCACTGGGCGAAGGGCCACGGGGCGACGATGGGAGTCAGCTGGTTGGCGGGTCGGTGCTGTATGTTGGCGTACTTTTGGCATGGTTCGTACCTCCGGACCAACTCGGCCGCATCTTTTTTCATGGTGGGCCAGTAGTAACCCTGTCGTAGGACTTTGTAGGCCAGGGATTTACCCCCCAGGTGGTTGTCGCAGATCCCTTCGTGCACCTCCCTGAGTGCGTAGTCCGCGTCAGTCGGCCCCAGGCACCTAAGCAAGGGGAGAGAGAATGACCTCTTGTAAAGTCGGCCGTCCATCATCACATATTGGGAGGCCGCCCACCGGAGTCGTTTGGCTTTCGCGGGGTCTACGGGGCTGGTTCCGTTGGTCAAGTACTGAACGATCGGATCCATCCAGCTTGGCTCAGTTGCCAGTTGTAGCACTTCGTCGGTCTTGTCAATGCTCGGTCGCTCGAGGTTCTCTATGAGCGCCCAACCTAGAGCGCCGTAGTCAGACGTAGCAAGTCTGGAGAGAGCGTCGGCCCGCGTATTTTCCGCCCTGGGAATGTGGGAGATCTCGAAATATTTGAAGTGTGCCACGAGATCTCTTACTTTTCGATGATATTTAACCATGGTCGGATCTCGTGCTTCGAACTCGCCTTTGATCTACCCGACGATCAGCTGAGAGTCGGAGAAGACTTTGAGGCTGTTGATTTCGAGTTTCTTTACCACCCTCAAGCCCGCGATGAGCGCTTCATACTCGGCTTGATTGTTGGAGGCCTTGAAGTCGAATCGGAGGGCGTGTTCGGTAACCACTCCCTCCGAGTTGGTGAGCAGGAACCCGGCCCCGCTCCCATGAGCATTGGAGGCTCCGTCGATGTGTAACACCCAGGTCAACTCGGGGTCATATTCGGAGGTGGCGGCCTCCTTGGAGCTCCCGTCGTCCGATACTTGGTCGGTAGTCGGGCACTCCGCAATAAAGTCGGTCAGAACCTGGGCTTTCAGGGCAGGTCGCGGTCGGTACTGAATGTCGAATTCGCCTAGTCTCACGGTCCATTTCGTCAGGCGTCCTGATGTGTCGGGATGATGCAGGATCGCCCTCAGGGGTTGGTCGGTGAGGACCACAATGGCATGCGCCTGGAAGTACGGACGGAGCCGTTGTGCCGATACGACTAGGGCGAATATCATTTTCTCCGCCTTCGAGTACCGAGTCTCTGCCTCGTGGAGTGCCCTGCTAATGTAGTATATGGGCTGGTGAACTCGGCTCTCGTTCTCCCGGACGAGCACCGAGCTGACCGCCCCTGCGGAGGTAGCCAAGTATAGATACAGCGTCTCTCCGACTTCAGGTTTCACGAGCAGAATTGGTGAAGCCAAATATTTCTGCAGTTCCTCGAAGGCCTGCCAACACTCATCCGACCAAGAGAAGTGCTTGGCTTGCCTTAAGATTTTGAAGAACGGGAGGCATCTCTCAGCCGACCCGAGAGATGAATCGGCTGAGCGCGATAATCCTTCCGTTGAGTTGTTGCAGCTCCCTTTTGGTATCCGGATGGCGCATGTCGATGATTGCTTTGATCTTCTCGGGTTGGCCTCAATTCCTCGTTGGGAGACGAGGAACCCGAGGAACTTCTCCGAGGTAACCCCGAAGGCGCATTTAGTCGGGTTCAGCTTCATCCGGTGTCTTCGTAGAGTGCGGAAAATTTCTTCGAGATCTCGCACGTGATCCGAAGTTTGCACACTCTTCACCAGCATGTCGTCGACGTACACCTCCATGTTGCGCCCGATTTGGTCTTTGAAGACCTTATTGATGAGTCGCTGGTAGGTGGCTCTGGCGTTCTTCAGACCGAAGGGCATTACTCTGTAGCAGTAAAGGCCCTTGGCGGTCACGAAGGCCGTGTGCTCCTCGTCCTCGGGCGCCATCCGGATCTGGTTGTATCCGATGAAGGCATCCATGAAGCTGAGCAGTTGATAGTCAGACGTCGCATCCACCAGCTGGTCGATCTTCGAAAGTGGGAAGCTATCCTTCGGGCAGGCCCGATTTAAGTCGGTGTAGTCGATGCAGATCCTTTACTTCCCGTTGGCCTTTTTCACCATGACGATATTGGCGAGCCAGTCGGGATACGTAGTTTCTCTGATGAAGCCTGCCTCGAGTA
>KE504708.1:526676-557981 GCA_000441515.1 Elaeis oleifera | reverse complement strand
AAAAAAATAAAAAAAAAAAAAATAAAAAAAAAAAAAAAAAAACTAAAAAAAGTGGAAAAGACATAGAAATCACTACTCAAACCAAAGCCAGATTTTATTTTAATACAAGTCCGTTAAACAGGATAGGAAACAGACATATTACTTAGGTGAGATAGCTGGACATCAGCTTACTCCCAGCCTTGGTACCACTGCATAGAATGGCACTCCTACATCACTTGCCACAACCAAGCCCTAGATAACTTGTGTCATTTTATCTTCCCTTGCTTACATAGTAACAATTATAGCAGATAGGCTATCATTTGCCACAGTTGCAACCAGCGCAGGCGCAGTTAGAGCCGCATTTGCAGTCAGGCTCCGCGGCTGCTGCCACCTCAACGACTTCCTCGAAGTAGCTGCAACAAATGATTCAGTCCAATACATTAGGAATTGCCCTGAGCCAAATTTGAGTGTTTTTTTATTAATATCTTCTACTAATATACACACATATATGTATACATATATACGTACATATGTACATGCATACCATGCACCGATGGGCACAAAATGTCTTTTTTAATTGTTATTATTATTTTCTTGTTGGATCTGATTGATACCTCTTTTCAGTCTCGATGATGACCATGCCGTAACCATTTCCCTTCTTCCTGCAGTCGTCAAATAGATTCGTTAGCTTAGTGCGCTTTTCTTATGAGAAAAATATATAAATAGAAGCTAGCTAACACAAGTTCTTTGTTTTCCCCTTCATTCTAGTGATTTTAAAGTTCTACCCCAGGTCAGTGCGGTTTTACGTGGGTTTATGTGCCAAAATTCCAAAATTTAAAGTTACACCACCTCCTCTAAACATTTAGATCAGCATGGACAATAAAGTTTAGTAGATGACATAAAAATAATAGGAGTACACTCATCTAGTAGACTATTTAGTAAGCATGCACCACAAAAGTAGTATCAAACTCTGATGTGGTATACTTAGGAGGTTTGAAATTTGTTACATGTATTATTTACCGACAGCAAGAGAGAGGCTGATAAAATCACAGGCCAAAAGTTTCTTTACTAGAACCTCTAAGTGCTGCGGCCAAAGATTTATGGTTGGAATGGATCGGTCTTGGCTCCTGCATGCGTAAGGTATTATCCACTTCGACCTCTAGCTCATGACATGGGATCTTACAGTTTTATCTTTTAAAAAGCACCTCGCGGGGAGAGAAGGTTCCATTCCATATAAGCTAGATTCTCTTTTGACTCACAACCGATATGAGACTAATAATGCGCCCCTCTCCCACAACATTAGCCCCCCAATCAAAAAGAAGTCTGTGTGTGAGCAGAAACGGTATTCCCACAGACAACACAAATATTGCGGTCAAGAGCTCATGACTCGGATGGATTAGTCTTCACTCCAACATACATGAGATATTGCCCACTTTGATCTCTGACTTATGGCACAGGGCTTCATAGTTTTGCTTTTTATAAGACACCTTATGAGAAAAGAAGAACGTATTCCATATAAGCCAGAATCTCCCACAATATTGGTATTCCACAGACGACACGAATGTTGCGGTCAAGAGCTCATGACTTGGATGGATCAGTCTCCACTTCAACATGCATGAAATATGGTCCACTTCTGTCTCTGACTTATGGCATAGGGCTTCATAGTTTTTCTCTTTAAAAGACGTCTCACGAGGAAAAAAAGATCGCATTTCATATAAGCCAGAACCCCCCACAACACTAACTACTTAGTTGAAATTAAAAACTTAAAATATCGATCATTTGATGAGAAAAATCTTCTAGATAGTAAATAGGGATGTTGAATTTGTAAACATGCCAGTCATTATGACCAAAGTCCAAATATGGAGAAATTATTAATTAGGTGGACTAGATCCACAATGAACGTAGGGTGAAATCATTCTAATACATGCTGCTATTATATACAAGGAAAAGAAAAATGATTTATTTCATCTTAGATCCATGATGCATCACGGTCCATCTAATAATTTCTCCTCAAGATGACCAGTAGTAGTAAAACCATAAGTTTTGCAACATGACTGCTATGCGTTAGCGAGAGCTTCCAAGGTGAGGGACTACTTACACGCACTGGCTCTTGTCAGCGCAGTCGCAGTCGCCGCAGGTCGACATGGTGCGTCGCTAAAATGAAGTGGAGGGACGAAGGGATGGCAGGGGACTCGAGAGAAGGTTTGCTGGGTCTGGCTGTGAGGAAAGAGGCTTGGGTGCCGCCCATATTTATAGGCGTTTTCAAGTATGAGGAAAGCGAGGGTGGGCTTAAACGGATAACTGACGCTACAGTGGCGGGCACACGCATCGACCAAACTATCCAAATGGAATCTCAATAATGGAGGTTGAAGTTTCTCTCTCTCTTTTTTGGTTAGGAGGGCTATGAGCCTCTGATGTCAAATCCCTTCATTTTTAATCTTTGCTCAACATGCAAATACTCTCGCAAGGGCCCCGGATTCTTGCGTGCATGATGAAAGGTGACACTGCCCCATCGACCTCTGAATTGTCAAATCACAAGTTGCATGATAGAGTTCGATGGAAAACGTCTAAGCACATCAGAATGACTGGGTGCATCCCAATCCATCTTATTTTTGGATAGCCGCGTTAGCTGGAATGCTATATAGTTGAGGAAGATCGGATTCCCTTTTTTTTTTAAATTTTTTTCAACACTTTACTTTGGTAATTTGCTAGACTTGATATTTTACAGGATTAAAACTCTTTATTGAAAGGTTGCTGATTTTCTACCAAAAAAAAGGTTGCTGATTTGGTTTCCCCTCTTTACTGGTAAGATTTTCTAGCTGAACATCAAAAGCATCCGAAATTTCTCCTCCATCAGCTACCTCAACGTTGGCTCATTTTGGTATTATTTTGAACAGAATCCAGGATCTAAACCATGGATCTCCTGTTAGGCAAGCCTTTGAGAATGAGGTACGGTTGGACCAACCGTAATAATAGTTGTTGGCTGCTCCTGCATGTTATCCCAATGCTAACTTGATGTAACATGTGTGGATTACTGCAAATTGGTATTATAATTCTTCTATAAGATGCTACAGATTGATTGGGTTGAGACTAACGGAAGTAGGATAATATTCCGTAAAACCTTGTTACACTTTTTCATGTTCTTTAAATGATTATAGTATTAGATGTCAGCATGGGTATGCAAGTAGGATGTACAAATTAGTACCAACATTAATTTCCGCTAGAGGCCTATTTGCTGGGGATAATCTAGCATGAAAAAATAAATCTTATATTAGATCATCGCATTTGATACAAAAATGAATGAAAGAGATGCTAAAACAAATAATAGATATTATTTTTAAAAAAAAGATAAATAATATCACTAAAAAATAATATTTCTTCTCCCATATCGAATCATCGAGCAACAGTAATCTAAAAATATCATTTCATGATGAAAATATCCTCACTTATATTATATTAATATATTATAAATATATTAATTAATAATATTATAAACAATAATATATTTATCTTACTAATATATTTATTAATAAATAAATAATAAATATTTATCAGATATTAATAATTAAGATTCATTAATAATTAGCATATTTAT
The DNA here is from genome assembly GCA_000441515.1 of Elaeis oleifera. Classification (NCBI taxonomy): domain Eukaryota; kingdom Viridiplantae; phylum Streptophyta; class Magnoliopsida; order Arecales; family Arecaceae; genus Elaeis; species Elaeis oleifera. The sequence continues at coordinate 554,407 of KE504708.1, read as the reverse complement.
TTATATACCGCAACAAACTAAAATTTATTTATAATAAAAATATATTTTTAATATATTTTATAATTAATTTTAAAATATTTATAATTTATATAAATATATTTTAATATTCGAAATAGTCAATAGTGACAGTGTTTTTACGAGTGAATCATAAATGACTAACAAATGAATTGAGAAAAAAAAATATAATTATCTAAATTATTTATTTAAAAATATTATTAAAAATTTGATAATATTTCTATATAAGATTATCTCTAATCAAACATAGTAGTCTTTTTTTGTAATATCATTTTTTCAGATAATTTTTTCACCAACTAAATATGATAAAATTTATTTCCCCACAATCATTTTTTCAAATAAATAATTTTAAAATCATCAAATTATCATATAATTTGATACAGCTGCTGACCAAACGTCAAGCTCTTTCTTGTGGATTTGTAGCATTTCACCTCATAAGGAATCAATATCTTGCGTAGTGAAACTTCTTCATCGGCTTTTATAACGTTTATAGCTTTTACATGGTCAGATGGTGCCCTGGCTGTCACACCCACACAAGTAGTCTGTGATTATTAATATGAACCCAAATTTGTACATTACTTGCCACCAGGATTTCATTTATCATGCCATTTTTTCCCGGATACGTGGCATTCTAATCCACAAGGGATTAAGGATAAGTGGCATCGATGAACCATCGGAGCACATGGCATGCATCGAGATGGCGCTATGAGTTGAAACACTAAAAGCTCACATAAATCAACTCGGAGGCAACAATGGGACCATACACCTAGAGCATGCAGGCCGCATACGTGGTCGAGACGCGTGCCCATTCTTCCATGCACGTACATGGCATGCGAGTATACGGGACGTCCAGTGGTGCCTCTCAAGATCTTTGCCCTTTGCCTTGCGCGCAGATTAACTGTCCCTGTTGCTCGCCTTTTACATCCTTCTCAAATAACTCAAAAGCTTCACCTCAATTCTCTTTTATCCGCATATAATTCCGGATCGCACCACCCGTGGCTGTTTGTTGGCCACTTTCTTGCGTCCACTTCACGCCTTCGGTGCGAGTCTGTCCTTGCAACACCCCAGATTCCCTCTTCCCTTTCTCTTTTTGGGTAGGCAAATTCCCTCTTCCATTCAATATGTATTAGACGTCAAGACATATTATTCTCTTTCAATGTAAATCACAGTCGATGGGCAGCGTATTTTCCCATCATCGACACTGTTGAAGTTGATGCTGATGTTGACATGGATAAAGCTGGGAAAATGCTCATTGGAGGAAACCAGATTGGAACGAGCATGCCGCTGTAACACCACTCAAAATCAAGATAAGAGCTGGAATCCAACATAGAAACGCAAGCCAAATCTCTGAAAGTCATGCCCAATGCAGTGATAAACCTACATGCAAGAAAGAAGAAATTTAAAACTCGTAAATGATTTGATAGAGAAAACTATGTTCTCCACCTTAGAGAGATTCCTATATGATGGCTTAAATTATATTCAAAGTTTTAGAATCTCAAAAAAAGTCGCACTACCATCAATTGGGATTTATTTGATTTAATTTATAAACTAGCAGTCAGCTTAAACTTTGTTAACTGAAACTATGGACTGGTTGACCAGAGCACTATCAATGCTCGCTAAAATTTATATTAGAATTAATTCAAAATTTAATAGAAAAAGCTATTTGATCTAAAAGTTGCCTTCCATCTAACAGAAAACAGAAGTGACTCCACTCAAGATCAGGTTACCTTTATGCCAAAGAAAACTGATGGTTCAGACAATTTCCATGCACATGGAGAAAGTGCTGGTGAATGCATTCAATTTAAGAAAAGGATTTACTGGTGAGTGTCCGAAAGTAATAACTCTACTGATGCGACAGCATATTTTGACAGTGAAATCCAAAATGCTGGTTATAGTGCTGGAAATCAAAGGATAACAATTAGAAAAAAACCTGTGCTGCCATTTTTGTTATGAAAAAAAAGGAAAAAAAAGAAAAAACCTTGGTAGAAGAGGGCTGTATGCATCATGCAATAGGCTACACAAGAGGGTAGCCCTCCACCACATATCCTAAGGTCTCAAAAATATCAGCAAGGAGAGACGGAGGCTTCTGTACTAAACTAACCGGTCGTTGGAGTTCTAGCATGGAGTGATTATGGGAGACTGCCAGACTAGTAGCATCTACAATGCCAAGTTATTTAAACTGGAGAATAAAATATTGACAGTATTGGATATACCATTACTGATTACTGCTTTAACTTCCTCATGCACATAACAAGCACATGATGCACCGAGCATAGATTATGCATGACAGAACATGAAGTTTTCATTTGATCAATTTACGGGATTCCAACAACATGAAGTTTCGAATTGGCTTTCCAGCCCTCACAAGCATGATAAATGCTAACTGAGCAAAGGCACGCCTACAATACCCACATGATATATGGTGGTTCTTGTATAATGACTTCCCATGCGAACAAGCGGCCGTTTTCACTTGCCTAATTACACTAATCACACACAACATGTTGAAAACCGCATTCAGCAGCATAATGCGACATGCATCATTGCATATCCCATGTGTTTGATGCCCAGCTCGTATGCAGGAAGTTGTGGGTTCAAGTATCCTGATGGCAAATATGGTCAGCAGTGCATTGCAGGGTCAAGTATGGATAGATGTAGAAGGTGATCCTGGTGCTCGGTTTGGGTTGGGAAATATGGCATGTTGGGGAGGTACCTCCTGTTTGTAGCCAACGCTAACTTATAAACTGAACTAACCAAAAGAAAATGCAAAATGGAGTAAATTACATAGTTTGTAATAATCAAACTATTGCTAAAGCTTGAAACAAAAGGGTGTAAAGAAAACCAAAGAATGAAAAAAGTAAAGAAAAGGAAAAACTAATGATTAAATTGTTTCTATACATCTGATGACTTATATCTATAGACTGATATAATGTCATTCAAGATATCATAGAAATGGTTTATGTCGATCCTCTTTCCAGAGTAGATAGTAACTGAAGTACTCCCTCATCTCCTTAGAGCCATTCTGGCAAGCATATACAGCTTTTTGATAGGAATGAAACATCACACGATGTTTCAGATGAACAAGAATATTCTTGATATCAACAAACAAATTGCTGATGCCACCAAATACTGAGAGAACATCTTACCTCACCTAAGTTATGATGCACATTTTAAGGTGACTACCTAGGCATCGGACCATCACCCACACCATTACATTCAAAGGATTGCAAATCAACCCACATTTCACTAGTTGAACTCCTCACAAGTCTAGCCAATTCTTAAAAAAGAAAAAAGTGTGTTACAACAAAAATTTGGGGTGCGTAACTAATGCACATGGATTAAAATTAAGGTTTCACTGATTGATGGGATCACATCCATCTATCATTGATTCCTTTCTCTTAATCCGGTAACATGTACTGCAATACCAATTATATGTGTCTTCTTTACCAATATGATGATTATTGTTTGTTCCACAAAAATAAATAAATAAAAAACTCCCCCTGCCCTGTTGTCATAACCTGAATGACACAGATCAATTGCAGATACAACGCAAACCAAGCAACACTTTGAGAAAACATACTTGTTCATTTATACTACTCTTCTCCCTATAGGATTCCTACTCCAGAGTAAGGAATGCAAGCTTAAATTTATCAGGTGAAACAAATCTAATGCATATAGTCAGTAAGAAGTAATCAGACTAAGAAATGCAGATCAAGAACCACAAAGATTAATTTAATAAATGAATCAATTATGAAGACATTGAACATAAGTATGGATACTGTGTCACCACTCACCAGAAGAAAGCCAAAATGTTTGTTAAGGATTACCTATGGAAAAGGGCAGATGACTGAAAATGAGAAGGCTGCTACAAATCAGAACATACACAAGAGAATGCTCAAGCAGATGTATTTTCGCATTCAATAATCACCGTTTAGTTCAATCTTCTACGCCATAACATCAGAATCCTTCTTCTACAAACCCACACTGGCCTAATCAATTAAAAACACAAAAACAGGAATGCTTCAATTTACTGAAAATAATAAAATGAAAACAGGGCTAAACAATTACTGTTCTTCATAATTCATAAGCCACTAACAAGTCTTAAGAAGGGTCCTGACGATTAAGGAAAAGAAAGAGAAAAGGAAGCTGCAATACAACAATACCATTCAAGAATTCCAACATTCAAATCACCGAATATGTCAATAAATAGCAAGAGATCAAATCTTCCATTAGAAATAAGAAAATCTGTTAACCACAAAAGGAAAGAAAGAAGAAAAAAACACACTGTGTTGCGGCTGGAATCCGTCCTGGGCCGAAGGCGCTGGAGCGGGCCGACGTCCGATGCATTGGCGGCAGCCGGTCCTGCAAGAAAAGCTCCCACCCAAGGTGGCTACGGCGGGGATCCTCCGATGCTCAAGTTAAATTTTCCGCAACAGGAAGGAAAGAGCGAGTGTTTATGAGGAGGAGAGGAGGCGTCTGTATTTTTTTTCCCACACATACCTGGAGGGTCCCTGTTTATCTCTTTATGTAGGTGAGGTTGGAGCCTTAAGGAGAAGAGGGAGGCCTTAAAAGATCTTTTTGCCCTTAATTATGTCTCTGAGCGGTGCCATGCCTGGTCTTTTGACCTTTTTGAGTATTGTCACTTTATAACACATGGGGGGCCATTATAGTTAGAGGCAAGAGCCATCTTACATGGCCCTGAGAGCGGCGTGGGCTTATCAGGGATGATGTGACTTGATGTGATCCGACGGGATGGCGTGGCGGCCATGCTTGAGGCTTAGCTGCTTGATCGATGCCCATGCCCTGGGATCCCAGCTCACAAGCGGAGACTGTGGTTGACGGGAGGATGAGAACTCGGAGTTGAGATTGGGCCTGGCATGGATCGGAGAAAAGGGACCCGACAATTGACTGAATGAGCCTGTCGAGTGGTGCTACCCAATCGTCGATTCAGATCGGCCACTAACTGGAGTAAGGTGAAGGAGATCAGAAGCAAACCGAGGTGAGCGTTCCGCTTACTTTGGGGTAGGTGGATCATGGGCCAATGCCATGTGTCCAGGTGACGCTGAGGTCGGACTTATAACGAGCCCAACGTCTTAATGAGATCGGCTTTCTGATGACCTCGATCTTCTGATGAGATTGACCTCCCAATGAGATCGGCTTTCTGATAATCTCGACTTTCTGATGAGGTCGGCCTCCCAATGAGGTTGTCTTTCTGATGATCTCGACCTTCTGATGAGGTCGGCCTCCCAATGAGGTTGTCTTTCTGATGATCTCGACCTTCTGATGAGGTCGGTCTCCCGATGAGATCGACTTAATGACAAGGATCTACCCTAACACTTATCCTCCAACTCCTGAGTCCGATTATGTAGTTTTAATCGGACGAAAGGAGTTAGTCGCCATGTAAATCCGAGTTGCTTCTTCGACGATCAGCCACTTTGTCATTTCGTAGAACAAGTAGTTTTGTAGAACATCACATCGAACTTAAAGCATAGTCGTCGAATCGGAGCATAGTCGTATCTCCATTTTATTTCGGATCAATTGATCCTTGGTCAGCCGGTAGCAAGCCGACTGACCACTCTGATTTACTACGTACGGACCGATTGATCCTTGGTCAACCGATAGCAAGCCGACTAACTACTCTGATTTCGTCTGGGTCTTGCGTGCGAACCGTAACTTATACGCCTGCAACCCTTGGATCGTCACAGGCACACTCGCGGTTGTCGGACCTTACGGCTCCGTTAATCGGATATCAACCGAATAACGTTTCATCGGATACTAGCCAACGAGGCAATTGTTTGGTCGGATGTCAAGCGACCAAGTTGCTCGATAAATTTTGAGTCAGAGGAGTTTTCTGAGTGGTCTGCCCTCCAGAGTCTCGATCCTGCCAAGATCATGATCGATTCATCATTTGGAAGAACTTTTCGAATCGTAGATCATGGTCGATTCGTCATTTGGAGGAGCTCTCCGAATCGTAAATCATGATCGATTCGTCATTTGGAGGAGCTCTCAAAATCGTAGATCCTGATCGATTCGTCGCTTGAAGGAGCTTTCTGAATCGTAGATCGTGATCAATTCATCGTTTGAAGGAGCTCTTCGAATCGTAGATCCCGATCGATTTGTCGCTTGGAGGAGCTTTTCGAATCGTAGATCGTGATCCATTCGTCGTTTGAAGGAACTCTCCGAATCGTAGATCCTGATCGATTCATTGCTTGAAAGAGCTTTTCGAATCATAGATCGTGGTCGATTCATCGCTTGGAGGAGCTCTCTGAATCGTAGATCATGATCGATTTGTTGTTTGAAGGAGCTTTCCGAATCGTAGATCGTGATCGATTTGTCATTTGGAGGAGCTCTCCAAATCATAGATCCTGATCGATTCGTCATTTGGAGAAGCTTTCTGAATCATAGATCGTGATCGATTCATCGTTTGAAGGAGCTCTTTGAATCGTAAATCATGATCGATTCGTCGTTTGGAGGAACTCTTCGAATTGTAGATCCTAATCAATTCATCACTTGAAGGAGCTTTTCGAATCGTAAATTGTGATCGATTCATCGTTTGGAGGGGCTTTCCGATGAGGTTGATTCGCTCATCTTCTGATCAAGTCAGATTTCCTCGGATTTCCTCCTCGACTTCATCAGTCTTGTCAGATTTTTTTTCTCGAAGTTTATCCTCGGCTTTGTCTGCTTTGTCGAATTTCTTCCTCAGAATTTATCCTCAACTTTGTCGTTGCCGCACCTCGGATCTCGTCGAGTTGACCTCGATTCTTGCCGAGGGTTTTGCTGTTGCATGTCGGATCTTGATTGATGTGATCTCGGATCTGGTCGAGGATTTTTGTTGTTGCATCTCGAATCTCGTCGAGGTGACCTCGGACCTTACTGAGGATTTTTGCTGTTGCACCTCGAATCTTGTCGAGGTGACCTCGGTTCTTACCGAGGGTTAGTCGTTGCACATCGGATTTGGTCGAAGTGACCTCGGATCTGATTGAAGATTTTTTCATTGCGCCTCAGATCTTGTCGAGGTGACCTCGGATCTGGTCGAGAGTTTTTGCTGTTGCACCTCGAATCTTGTCGAGGTGCAATCAGATTTGGTCAAGGATTTTTGCCATTACACCTCAGATCTTGTCGAGGTGACCTCGAACTTGATCGAGGATTTTTACTGTTGCACATCGGATCTTGTCGAGATGATCTCGGATCTGATCGAGAATTTTGTTGTTGCACCTCGGATCTTGTCGAGGTGACTTCGGATCTTGCCGAGGATTTTTGCTGTTGCACCTCGGATCTTGTCGAGGTGATCTTGATTCTCGCTGAGGGTCAGTCATTGCCCTCGGATCTGGTCGAAGTGACCTCGGATCTGATCAAGAATTTTTGTCGTTGCGTCTCGGATCTTGTCGAGATGACCTCAAACCTAGTCGAGGGTTTTTGCCGTTGCATCTCGGATCTTGTCGAGGTGACCTCGATTCTGATCGAGGATTTTTGTCATTGCACCTCGGATCTGATCGAGGTGATCTTGATTCTGACCAAGGATTTTGTCATTGCACCTCAGATCTGGTCGAGGTGACCTCGGATCTGGTCGAAGATTTTGCTGTTACGCCTCAAATTTGTCGAGGTGACCTCGGATCTGATCGAGGATTTTTGCTGTTGCACCTCGAATCTTGTCGAGGTGATCTCGAATCTGATCGAGGGTTTTTGCCATTGCGCCTCGGACCTTGTCGAGGTGACCTCAAACTTGATCGAAGATTTTTGCTATTGCATCTCGGATCTTGTCGAGATGACCTCAAACCTAGTCAAGAGTTCTTGCTGTTGCACCTCGGATCTTGTCGAGGTGACCTCGGACCTGATCGAAGATTTTTGCTGTTGTACCTCGGATCTTGTCGAGATGACCTCGGATCTTGTCGAGAATTTTTGCTGTTACACCTCTGATCTTGTCGAGGTGATCTCAGACTTGATTGAGAATTTTTACTGTTGTACCTCGGATCTTGTCAAGGTGACCTCGAACCTGATCGAAGATTTTTGCTCCTCACTAAAAAGTAAGATCTTCGGACCCTCTACTAAAGAGCGGGACCTGCACATTCCGAATGACTAAGGTCTTCATGGGCGTTGACTCGCTGAAAAGCAGAGTTCGGCCTTTCGGAGTCCGGATCAGTTATCCTCCGCTTCTTAGTCACCGAGGGCTTTAGCCCCTCACTGAAGAGTGAGGTTTTCATTGCTGGCCTGCATAAATAGAATGAGGAAACTCGTCGGACCGGCTCTGGCTGGACCTTCCGACTCTCAAGCGAAGCTAAGCTTTAAAATAAGGAATATTAGAGTTGTATTATCCCATTTTAATCGATTTATTTTTCGGAAGCTCGACCTTAAGGAGTTGAACTCTGGAGATCGACTTGGAAGAGTCGGCGACCTCAGTTTGATCTCCACTGCGGCCTCATTTTTGGCTTCGGACTGAAGCCTTAAGCTGAGTGCTCAAGAGCCTGCGGTCCTACCAGAAGGAAAAAATGAGATGACAGGTGAGGGCTTAGGAGCCTCTTACCTCGAAAGTTTTATATAGGTCTTTGAACTTGTTTCTCTTCCGATCCGGATTACATGCCCCCGTTGGTGCGGATTTCTGTCTGACGCTGGAGTGATTGGAGTCGGTGGCGCATCAGACTGCCGGGGTGGGACTATCATGCGCCTGCTGTCGCTGGGCAAGCCATTGATTTTAGATTGTGGCGCTCAGGGAGCAGTAGTTGGTCAATCGCGAGTTGTCCGTGAGGCTGAAAGGATGCCTGATGAAAGATTAGCCGACCAAGGGTCAGCCACTCGGTGCCGTCATCAAAGGAGAAAGCCATGAATAGAGCATGTTGGCCTTCCAACTTGTTTTTCTAGGAACTAGCAAAAAGGATTGTGAGGACGCCTCCGATAGCTAACACAGAGTATAATCTCTGACCAAAGCTGCTGCCGACGGCATTCTTGGGTTAAAATACCTCAAGGACACTCTTCACGGTAGCACGATAAAGGGTTGTGTGCTCTTTCTCAAAAGTGGGCAAGGCCCTCCTCCTTTCTGGCACGTCAATCTGTTGTGGTTGAAAACCGTCATAGACCGGAGATGCTGGAGTGGGGCGACGTCCGGTGTGTCGGCGGCGACTGGACCTGCAAAAAAACCCCACCGGAGGTGGCTCCGACGGGGATCCTCCGACGCTCAAGTCAGTTTTTCCGTAGCAGGTGGGACAGAGCAAGCGTTTATAAGGAGAGGAGGCGCCTGTATTTTTTTCCGTGCGTACCTCGAGGGTCCCTGTTTACCTCTTTATGTAGGTGAGGTTGGAGCCTTGAGGAGAAGAGAGGTCTTAAAAGATCTTTTGCCCTTAATTATGTCTTTGAGCGGCATCGTGCCTGGCCTTTTGATCCTTTTGAGTATTGCCACTTCATAGCACATTGGGGACCGCCATAGTTAGAGGCAAGAGCCATCTGATAGGACCCTGAGAGCGGCGTGGGCTTCTCAGGGATGATGTGACTTGATATAACCCAACGGGATGGTATCGTGGCCATGCTTGAGGCTCAGCTGCTCGACCGATGTCCGTGCCTTGGGATCCCGACTCACAAGCGAGCATCATGATCGGCGGGAGGATGAGAACCCGGAGTCGAGACTGGACTTGATGTGGGTCGGAGAAAGGGGACCCAAAAGTCAGCTGAATGAGCCTGTCGAGTGATGCCACCCATCGTCGATTCAGGTCGGCTACTAATCGAAATAAGGTGAAGGAGATCGGAAGCAAACCGAGGTGAGTGTTCGGCTTATTTTAGGATAGGTTGGTCATGAGTCGATGCCATATGTCCAGGTGACGCTGAGGTCAGACTTATGACTCAATGAGATTGGCTTTTTGATGACCTCAGTCTTCTGATGAGGTTAGCCTCCCGATAAGGTCGGCTTTCTAATGACCTCGATCTTCTGATGAGGTTGGCCTTCCAATGAGGTCGGCTTTCTAGTGACTTCGGCTTTCTGATGAGGTCGGTCTCCCGATGAGGTTGGCTTAGCGACGAGGATCTACCCCAACACATAGCATTCAAATGTTCCAATGTTGAAATCACCAAAAGCACAAGCAAAGCAGCACAAGATTGAATCTTTCAGAAGAAATAGAAAATCTATCAACCACGGAACAGAACCAACGAAAGAAAGAATAAAGAAACCACAATACAATAATTCTATTCAAGCATTCCAACATCGAAATCATATAATGCGCAAGAAAAGCAGCACAAGATCAAATCTTTCACGAGAATAAGAAGTCTATCAAGCAAAAGGAACAAAAGAAGAAACAAACAAACAAATCAAAATACCAAATTCTACTGAAGCATTCAACACCAAGATCATTTTACACAGGTAAAATAGCACAAGATTAAATCCTTGACCAGAGATAAGAAATTATCAAGCTCAGAGAAGAAAGGAAGTAAGAAACGGGAACACAACAATTCCGTCCAAGTGTATAAACTTCTTTCTTTCGTGTGCCAAACAAGCCGTCCAAAGAATAAAAAACAAATCTTTCAACAGAATAAAAAAAAATCCAATGGGCGTGGACAAGAAAGCTAAAAAGAGAGAAAGAAAATGAAGCACGATAATTTCATTCAAGCGTTTCCACGTTGAAATCACCCAACATATCAATAAAATAAGCGCAGATATGAAATGTTTCCCAAGAAACATAAAGACGAATTTCAGCAAGAATACCGAAGAGGGAGCAGAAGTACGAGATCGCCACCAATGCGACAACGTGGCTTGGTCCGGGATTCAAGAACCTCCGACGATCGCCGGCGGAGCAGCAGGCGAAGCTGGTGAGGCTGAGATTCTGGGCAGACGCGTTCACCACCCCTATTGCGTCGGTGGCTGACGAGGGGCCGAACCCTAGCCTCTCCGTTACGGGAGGCGGTGATGGAAGAGGAGGGGTACGGGCCAGGGTTGGTTCCAGTTCAAGAAAGGTGGGAAGCAGGGACTTGGGAGGGGTGAGAGCCGAAAAGGCCGGTAATTGCATCACATCAAAGTCACCCACAACTCGCCATCACCTTTAATTGCTGCGGTCCACGGCCCAAAACTTCTCGGTCTGACAGTGGAGCAACTGCGCACATAGCTGGCCTTCTCACCCCTCCACTGCTTGTGCACTCAGCCCATACTTGGTCCCTCCTCCATAATAACTCTCTCTCTCTCTCTCTGTCGCCGACCCTAAAATACCACGCAAGAGACTGGAACGTGTGCTCCACCATGGCCCGGATTTCAAACTCGATTGCGGAGGACAGGCTGTGGGGATTGCTCCGTAGTTCAACTCCCAGTCGTTGGCGGTAGCAGTACTCCAATGGCACGTTGCCGTTCCCTGAAGCTTCTTAATTCTGCGAGCCCGAGGTTCTAGAGAGGTGGGCTGGGCTCGTGCCCAAATGCGGCCCATGACCGCGTGTCCCACGTGTTAGGGCCCCGTCCCCAGGTCCAAACTGAACTCATCCGCCATCCCACCTACCAATGGATCCCCATAGCAATATGAAATGCGCCGTCCCTTTCCTCTATTGACCACCCTAGCCAGGGCAATGCTAGGTGTGCTCACTGACAGCTCATTGTGCCAATGGGAACGAAACAATGGGTCAGGCCACAATAAATAAATAAATTGGCCATCATGGTTTCAACTCCCTACTTAGCATATAAGAATATAAACCTAATATTTGTTTAGATGAAAAGCATTGAGGTTATGTACAAAAGGTAAAGAAAGAATTGAGGTTGGAAGTCATCCTACAAGCTCCAATTTTCCACCACGCCTTTCATAGGTTCCCATGAGTCTCTTGTGAAGGAGATGCAGGAGGTACAGTTGAGATATTGTTCTAGGTGTGGCCTTTCCGAGACCAAGTGGAGGCCACTGATATTTTTATTGAGCAGTTAAGATCACGGAAAAGCCTTTGTTTCTCTCAATGCTCCAAAAAAGATTTTATTAGAGGATGTCAATGGCATCCTAAAGGCTAAACCCACCCGCGGCATAGGAAGGCTTCAGGTACTGTTGCAGAATCCGAAGGAACTGTTAAGCGAGACAAGGTACAATAATGAACCAAAAATGGTCCCCCTGTCTCTGTTATGACTTGTCAGTCCATGAAAAAAATTGACTCGGTAACTCCATTGAGGTAGGACCTAATTCATCGAAGTCATTTGTAATGATTCGGAACTTCACCCAAAAAGATTGATGAAAAATATTATTAATTTTTTATCTTATATAAATATTCAAAATCTTCTCAATAAATAATCGATATGAAAATAAATACACATCAATATGAAAATAACTGTTTAAGCCTTGATATTCTCGTCAGGCTAAAAACTCAAATCCATATATTCATTCATAAATATTATGATCGGCTCGTGGTCAGTCACAATGAATTCGTGTTGCAGTATCTTCTAGGGATGACAATAGATAGGATTTGAGTCGGATATTGTACTATCCATCCCCAAATCCGAACTTAATATCTTATACCCAAATCCTACTCGATATCCAATCGGATAAGAAAAGAGATACCCATCTCCATATCCAACAGGTTCGGGATACCCACGGGTAACCCATTTTCCCATACCCGTCCCATGCCTATCCCATACCAAAAAAATAACAATCAAAATAATTTTATACGTATTATCAATCAAATAAATTACCAATTCAACATAAAATATAATTTATAAGTCCAGATTTATAGGAATCAAACATAGAAATAGAATTACAATTTAACATAGAACATATAAATATCAAAATAATTTTATGCATATTATCAACCAAAATAGAATTACCAAAACAGAATCATAAACATATATATTCGGGTATGGATTTGGGTATTACCCATACCTGTAGGTTTGGATCGGGTTCGGGTTCGAGTAGAAAACAGTACTACCCATATTCTACTCATATCCGTGCTACAGTTTTCGAGTTTTACCCAAATTCGAATCCAAACCCGATTAAACCCTTTTTTTTGAATTTGATCGGATTTGGATAAGGTGCATACCCATCCGTCGGATCGATTTTGCCATCCTTAGTATCTCCCAATCTACGTAGACTATAGACTGGATTGACTTTGATACTGTTTGTAACAATACGGGATTTCATCCAAAAGACTCGTCGAAAGATGTTATCTGAATTTTTTTGATCTTGTATATGTATTTAAAATCTTCTCAATGAATAACCGACATACAATTAAATATACGCCGATGAGGATCCTCATATTATTGACATAACTTTGGTCCCCTAAATAAGAAGATGATTGGTGATGAAAACTGTACATTCTTCTTGACAAAAATTGAATAAATGCAAGATTACTAGCCCGCGACTATGGACTTGATTCAGCACATTAGGTATTTAAATCCTGGTGTCCCGCTAATTAGCTGGAAATGCACAAACGAGATTACTCTCTCTTTACGTAAAGAGCATTTCACTGCTCCAATACTGTATACTTTTGAATTAGAACATTAGAATGCACCAAGTCAGAAGCCACATTTTTGTCTAGAAAAGACTAGGTGTCCCATATCAACGTGGACATAGGAAGAACTAGGTGATCAAGCTTAAAGGCCCACCGTGAATTCATTATTAGGTTTGGTTCTCTAAATCATTGATTTAGAGCTTGGGCTTAGGTTGGGCAATTGTGGGCCCAAAAGTAGATGATGAGAAGGGGAATATGAGTGGACTTTGAATGTTTTAGGAAAAACAATTAGGTGAAAATGCCAAAAGGAATTATTTAAATGAGATGGGGCCAAAAAAAAAATAGCCTCATGGTGACCTGGGAACGGCTGGGCGTGGAAAAGATCTTGGTTTTAATGGAATTTTAACGAGAGATCTGGCCGGTTGCGGGTCGCTTTGTTGGCACACGAATCCACCCTCTCTCTACTAAAACTCTCCCTCTTCTACACCTTCTTCCCCCACCTCTGCTCCTCTCCTCCTCATTGCCTCTGTCTCTTCTCCGAGATTTTGTTTCCTTCTCTCCTCACCAATCAGAGAAAAGCTTCCAGCAATTCACATCTCCTTCTCCTTGAAAGCAAGTTGGATCCTCATTGGCTTCTTTTCCTTCTTTTCTTTCTTTTAATTTTGTTGACAAAACCTTGCATTTCCTGTCAGCCAAAAAATGAGCCCTCTCCTCCACTGAACCAAGTTAGCATGTCTCTGATACACAAGTTATCCATCCATGCACTCAAGTCTCCAACATCTTCTACCTGTACCAACCAAGGCATGAAGCGTAAAAGCTTTCCTCTCTAAGCGAAATGGTGATCCTTCATTGACCTTAGTGCTAGCTTCTTCCCCACCTCATTCCACACCAACACCAATAAATATCCCATTTTTTCCCCATCTTCTCCCACTAGACAGCATATAAAACCACAAAAAAGCTGGCCTTCTGACACTAATGGCCGATCACCCCACTATTCTGAGCCCGAAAATAGCGCCAATTCCATGTCATCCCTCTCGTCCCCTTCCTCCTCCCTCTCCCGGACCACTCAGAATCCATTGCCAGAGACTTCGAAGGGCGCCCCCAATCCTCCCCTGAGTCCAAGAAGGGTGGTGGCGCGAAACGCGTGCGGGATGGTAGCAGGCATCCGGTGTACAGCGGCGTCCGCATGCGGAACTGGGGGAAGTGGGTGTCCGAGATCCGGGAGCCCGCAAGAAGTCGCGCATCTGGCTGGGGACCTTCCAGACGCCGGAGATGGCGGCGCGAGCCCACGACGTCGCCGCCTCAGCATCAAGGCGCCTCCGCCATCCTCAACTTCCCGGAGCTCGCCGGCGTCCTCCCCGCCCGGCAACCCTCTCCCCGCGAGACATCCAGGCGGCCGCGGCCAAGGCCGCCGCCATGGACCTCGCCGCCCGCCGGAGTTGGCCACGGAGGTTCCGGCTTCGCCGGCGACACCCGAGGAGCTGGGGAGATCGTGGAGCTGCCCCGGCTCGATGGTTCCTTCCTCGACTCGGCCGATTCTGGGGCGAGTTCGTGTACCACGACTCGGTCGACTCGTGGTCGGACCCTCTCCCGTGGGCGGCGCAGGGCGGCGACGGTTACGGGTTCCCGTCGGATCATATGTGGGGTTTGTCGGACGAATTGGTTCCCACCGGCTGTCCAGCTCCCTTGTGGGATTGAGAATTACTAGAGAGGAGGGAGCGAACTGATATCTCTTTATCTTTCCTTGCAATAATTGGTAGTTTTATTTAAAATCGGAGGCGGAAGCCTACTCTAATTTTTTCCTGGTACATCACTCTTTTCCTTCTGTGGGGCTTTTCGAATTTTCCCACGTTAGTTTTTTCATCTTGATCAAATTGGCTATTTCCTTCCGACTGAAATCTATTGTATAGCGTGGGAGGGGAAAAATGGTAGGGAAATCAAGGTATTTGGCTTGTGCAAATAAGAATGTTCTGCTAGTTGTATTCTAAATATAGATCTCCTGTGGTGCACACGTGACATCGTGAAATGCTGTATAGTTATGGATGATTATTATTAAGGACTCACTGCCATCAAACAAGATATATAGACCATGAGCATGTGCCATATCATATAGTGTGTATTATTTGATGATCATTTATTCTTGATGCTGACCATTCAGAGGTATATAGCATTCTGCAGTGCACGAACCATACTGTAGAGAATACTAACTACTGTGTATCTTTGCTGCACCAAGGTTTTCTTTTTGTTCTTTTTTTTTCAATTTATTCTAAATTTTGTTTCTTGTCTCCCCTGCAAAAGCAATTGCTAGTGCCAGTGGAACGATCCATATGTCCGTGAATGCATCTCTAATTTCCTGTAGCTCCTCATATCTCACTGTAAAGAAGAAAACGATCTGTATGGCTCAATCAATCCGTGCCTCTGCAAGGTATCCTTCACTTCGGTCCATCTTTTGGTCCACCTTTCTGCTCATGCTATCTAAATCACATATTCTCATGTGTCTGACCTATTTTTTTTTTTTTCCCCTCTCTCTTTTAACTTTTGGCTTCTTTACTACTCAGGTCCTTTATAGTCATTTCTGCTCGTTAGTTTTTAACAACACAAATTTATAAAAAATTCATCGATTTTTCAGTATTCTTGGAACATAGGACTTTGTGCTTTCCAGCTTGGGCTAATCTAGAGTTATAATACATGATTCATACATTTTCGTGTTAATGACATTATTGTTAAAGTATTCTTCTTGGACGGTATGACCAGGAATTTGCTTTTTATTAATATTAAGCCTACACGTCACTACTCTACCAGTTACAAGGGTTGGGTTTTTTTTTTTAATTGAAAAGGTGAGTTTAGATGGAGCTTTCTCATGGCTATTCTTATTTTAAAAAAAGGGGAAAAAAAATTCAAAAAGCATAATGCCACAATGCTTTAGAGGTCAATAACGAACATCAAGCCTTGACACCTGTCATCATGTATAGCTCAGGCCATGCATGCAAAGGCATGGACGAATCTCTACCAAAAGAAAAAAGCGCATGGACGAATCAAGGAAAAAAAAAAAAAACAGAGAGAAAGAGAGTTCATCGTGGCCTTCAACTCTGATGCAATATTAACCTACCATTAGATCCAAAAAGCTTAAGCTGCTATGTGATGGTTCAATGCTCTGCACAAAGTATGACACCATGGTGTGGTTATTAGGCAACAATTCAATCAAACTGTTAAGAATAAATATTGCATTGTACCACGGCAACAGATTAAATGCTGCTTCAGTTTGTACCAATATAGCAAGGTGGCTTCTTGATCTTTCTTGACATAAGAAAGAGTACCATGACTAAATGTATACTACTTAAATTCTAAGGGCTTACGTGATGGACATTTTTTTTGAAAGTCTTTCGACCTAAGCCTTGTTTTGAAGCGCAATTCAGAGATTAGTTGCAATTATTGTCGATGTTATATAAATTCTAGAATCATAAGGTGAAATAAGATGGGATAAGTTTTTTTCCGGACAAACCATTTTGTTCTCCATGTCATGACTATGTTTTTGTCCATATCATGTTGGTAATAATGATCTAAAAGACAAAAATGCCATTCCTTTTTACTAATCCAGATTATCCCCAATTCGACCAAACGATCGAGGGTAAATAATCCAGATTCTTTTTGGTTTTTATTTTTGTTACCGGAATAAGCATAATAAGTGCTTTATTTCACAGCTATACAATTTCTTTTTTTCGAAGGGCACATCTTATAAATTTCTTTGATCCAAAAAATTATGTTGAACTAGTAAGTTACCCGCACCACACGGTAGGCTGAAATTAAATAACAGTAAAAAATATTTGATAGCAATATAATAATTTTAAAAAAATAATTCTCAATTTGAATTATATTGTTTATCTCTAAAAAAATTATTTCGATTCTATCTGTAATTTTTGGCAACATACCACCCTCCAATAAAAAATAGATAGTCTTATCTGATGTCATGATAAATAGTTTTATACATCAACTATAACTAGGGCTGAGCACAGATCGAGTTCGGTTGGATTGAGAGAAAATTTCATCCGATCGAATCAAATCAAATCGAAGAAAATTCAACCCGCTGTCCACTGTTTATAATGCTTAAATCTTTTGAAACCGAAATGAACGGTTTGTAATGGGTTCGGATAGATTGTATCAGTTTGGACTTTAATGTTGATCTAATGTTGATTTTAAGTCTAATATTGACCTACTTAAACTTATTACTTTTTTTTGTCAATTTAATACAAAAAGATTGAAATCTTTAGAATGAAGTCTAAACGAAGTATTGAAGTATTAAGGTATATTAAAGTCTAAATGATGCCATTCCAAAAATGAAAGTGAGTTTATGAAATACTAAATGGTTGGATTCAGTTTCATACAGATTAAAAGTATAAAAATCGAATCTGATCATAAATAATCAATTTTTTACAAACTCCAATTCGATTTCATCCGATTTATGTCTTTCAACCGACCAAAACTGATATTTATTGGGTTGGATTGAATAGATTTTTTCATATTTGGTTATTTACTCAGCCCTAACTATAACATATTCAACATCGTTACAAATCGTGAGATTCGATTGGTGTAGACAAAAAATTCAGAGAATACATCATCA
Organism: Elaeis oleifera; assembly: GCA_000441515.1. Classification (NCBI taxonomy): domain Eukaryota; kingdom Viridiplantae; phylum Streptophyta; class Magnoliopsida; order Arecales; family Arecaceae; genus Elaeis; species Elaeis oleifera. The sequence goes on along the minus strand of KE504708.1, from coordinate 536,394 downwards.
ATCTTCACCTGAAAGAGCCCCTTTACCCAGACTACAAACAAATTATTTCAATTTGAAAAAATTATTTAATAAAGATATTATATTATCTTATTTTAAATTATTATAATCTATGCTAACCAACATAGATTTTTAAAAAACCATCATAGCATCAGGTGTAAGATTGTATTTTTAGGTCCATGTATTGCATTTTAATATATTTTTTTAAAATAAATTTTAAGAATTTATGTGTAAATATGTAAAATATCTTGATTTATAATATGTGAATGAAAAATATTAGAAAATTAAAAATAAAATGGATTTACAATCATGATGATGCATTAATTAAATTATAAACTAACTCAATTTGAAAAAATAATTATTTAATAAAGATATTATATTATCTTATTTTAAATTATTATAATCTATGCTAGCCAACATAGATTTTTAAAAAACCATTATAGCATTAGATGTAATATTGTATTTTTAGGTCCATGTATTGTATTTTAATATAATTTTTTAAAATAAATTTTAAGAATTTATGTGTAAATATGTAAAAACATCTTGATTTACAATATATGAATGAAAAATATTAGAAAACTAGAAAATAAAATGGATTCTAATTCATCAAAAAAGATATTTTTTTAGATTTTAAGATTAAATTTAAGATTCTATATTGAAACATGTAAAAATATTTAAATTATTCCAAAAAATATTTAAATTATTATGCTAACCAGCATAGATTTTTAAAAAAAAAATTTTTTTACTAATCTATGGTAATATTATATGACACTCCCAATAAAATTAGCCAAAAAAGAATTATCAATTTTTTTCAATAAATTAACCCAAAGAAAAGATAAATAAATTTTTTTCCCTATAATTTTCGCATAACTTTATTATGGGAACGCACACATAATAAGAGAATGCATGGAGATTTTATTCATGACAAATGCATAACCAATCTATGCGCCCACCCCTCTCTCCTGACTCCTCCACTCCGTCGGTTCCTCCCTTCGCCCCTCACCTTTCAATCTCTCTCTGATTCTTCTTCTTCTTCTTGCTTCCACGCCTTATTTTAGCATCGAATCAACACTATGCGTCCCTTGTCGGTCGGATTCCGTCGTGATGGGTCGACTTCACCGCTTCAAGATGCAGACCAAAGAGGGAGGATTTCGATCGTGGATTCGTCGTTCTCTCCACCATGGAGCCACTGTTCTCTCCACTATGCATCAGATCAGCACCCATCATCCCTCGTCGGTGTTGGCTTGCTACTAGATTGTTTGTCTCCGGTATCATTTTCTATGCCATTCCTTTTTTCCTCTCACACTCGATTAGTTATGATTCGATCCCTCTTTTTTCTTCGTTATCTTTCTCTTCATTTCCTCCCAGTCCTCTCCCTCGCCATAGCCTTATTGACCCTAACCCTAATCGAAACTCTCTACAACCCAATGCCATCCCCACCTCCATGGACTAAACCCTAAAATCTAGCTCTCTCAACCGGTGGACCAAATCCTAACCCTAACCCGTACCCCGGTGCTAACCCTAACCCTCCCCACCATCCTAATGATCCAAGCCCTAACCCTAACTCTCTGCCATCTCGATCTCCATTGTCAAAACCCTAACCCTAATCCTAATAGTAATCCTAACCCTCCATGCACCAAACCCTAACTCTAACCCAAATCCAAACCCCTGCGCCAACTCTCACCCTCCCACCACCATCCTGATCCCCCTAATCTGAACCCTTACCATCCATGGTTCTTTCCAATTGAAAACCCTAGCCGAAACCCTAATGCTAACTGTAACTCTAACCTTACTCCGCCTTCATCATCCAAGCCCTAACCCTAATCGTAACCCAGACCTAATTACTGATGCCAACCCAACCCTAACCCGAACCCTAGGGCTAATCTACTGATCCCTAGGGCTAATCCAACCACTGATCCCTAGGGCCAGTCCAAATCCTATCAATCGAACCTAACCCTAACCCAGCCATCTATGCTAACCAGAACAGAAAATAACTCAAAACCCAAAAACCCGTCAGCTTGTTACCTAATAACCCAACTACCCAAAACTTGAATCCTAAAAATCAAGATCCCAATAATCCATTATTTGATAGTTGAATATCCAACAGCCTGGGTCCTCATATCTAGATCCGCAGGCGCAAAATCTCAAAAATTGAGATCCTAATAACCCATTACTCGATAGTCGAATATCCAACAATGCGGGTCCTTATATCCGAATCCATAGACTAGAACCCGTTAGCTTAATTAATGAACCCAACCATTCGGTTGAAACTCGAAACCTTAAAGTATCCTATTGGATTCGAACTCCTATCCGAAATCCAAACTAAACTAAGGGACTGGAGGGCTACTAAACTTCAGCAACAATTGTCCTGATCCCTCCTCTCTCTTTTTTTTTCTTCACACCGTCGTGGAGGGTTGCTAAAAACACCATCCACAATGATTTTGAAAATGAAAGGCTTTTGTATGCAGCAACCTTTCAGAATGGTGATCAACAGTGGCCGCATATCTATATTGATCACCATAAGCCATGGGAGCAAGAGGGCCGCCAAATAATGCAGCAACCCCTCGTAGCTCCGATGGCAAAATATAGGTAAACCTTACCTCGAGTTGGATTGAAATCCTCCCTTTCTCAGATGATACATTAAGGGGAACGAATAGTTACAGCATACTTGCAGCAACCACTCCATACAGTTTGATGAGTTCAACAAAAAAGAAAAGATTTGCACATAAAACTATAGCTACAGTAAAAAAAAAAACTCACCAGTAAATCCTATCTTCCACACATGCTTGCTGCCTACCATCCAAAGAAGGATATTTATAATTCCCTTTCTCTTCATTGACTGTCAACCATCTGATCATACTTTTGCTTCTCTGATCGAGCAGTCCTCTCCATCGATTGGAATAGAGCCACCAGTAGGCCTCACTCTTTATCTAAATCCATCCAATAACTCTCAAATGGTGTATTATCTAATAGTTCAAAATATCATTCTTTCTGATCATCAGTCGGAAGGAACTATCCGAGGATCTCTCTATTTAAAGCAGTCTCATCTTGCAATGAATGTCTAGATCCTATCTCCCATTCACTTAAATAAAATCTCTATCGCTAAGTAAGTAGTTTCAGAACATATATAATTTTTTAAAAAAATATTAAATGTAAGTTTCTGTATATTGTTTATTATTTTTAAATATAAGGAGTTCAACCGCATGAGAGGACTTTGTGAGCCATTTGATGTAGGACATACGGCATCTTATATTGATAATATATGGTATTATGGACGTGCGATATTGATGACTTTAGGACTTCTCTTTTTTGTATTTGTATAGGCTAGAGCAGGTACCCAGAGCTAAACATTTGTTATTATACAATGACAAAACTACTCTTGGACGGTTCCAAAGAATGGGAAGCGGCGGGGTATGTCGGTCATTTGACACGGTCCAGGGTTCTGAGTCCTACCAGTGTCAGCTTTCCCGCTGTTGTCTCCGTACTCACAGATCATCTCACGGCTTAAACAAATATAAAAAGAATAGAATCACGCAGCCCTTTTTAACCCTCGGGGACAAAACGATGGTTGCCTTCCTCAGCAGTCACAAGGACCGCTCTTGCTTTATATGCGCATAGAGTTTGGATCTCTCTATTACTATTATTATTATTTTGGTGAATCATGATTATTATTATTATTATTTGGTAAAAGATCTTTCTATTATTTGAAATTGTTCGATGGTCCTGCACGTCGGTATCAACAGAGCACAACATGAGATTTCAATATTCTTGTCTACTTTTTCGACATGCTGTTCTTCACTGTATGCTTGTGCATGAGAAGATTGTGGTATGTGGAAGGGAAAAAAAAAAGAAAGATAAAAAAAATAAAAAAAATAAAAAAGAATAGAAAAGAAATAAGAAAAAGAAAGTTTATTACTAATCTCTATTATCTTTGTTTGCAGGTTTTGAGATTATAGGATCATATCTTTAGTGTTCGGAAGGAATATGCTGATCCTTTTTTTACTACATTTGTATGTCTCTCTTTTTCCTGCTCCAACAGGCCGATTGCAAGTAAGTTTCTCAACCGCCAGGCGACTTTCTCTTATAAATCATGCTGCAAGTTTCCTATGTTGAAGGTGTCAAATTCCCAATTTTCCTGGGAGGCCGGAATCAATGGCAAATTCGGATTCACTTTCCTTCCTATGGTGGCTTATGTCTTCCTGCCCTGTTATATATATTCTACTCATATGAAGTACTCAGCAACATGACAATGGGAGTACATGTTTATTATCAATGGTCTACTCAAAGTTTGATGGAACTATCACATGCTTGGATTATCAACCAACAAGAAGTCTATTGCATCTGGAATCAGATTTTATGTATGATGGGTGCTGTGCAGGTTTATGTGAATATGTTTGGTGGGTCTGCTTCCTGGTGGTGGGTTTGCTATGTTTCCTTTACAAGGTATTGGTTCTGGTATTTCTTTGTTCCTTATCCCTTGAATCTGGATACAAAGGCTGTAAGCCCTGTTGCTACTTGTTTATTCCTTTTGGACGAATGCCTCTAAGATCCAATTTGTTATAAATCTTGATGCCTTCGGGCCATTGTTACCAAAAAAAAAAAATAATTCTTGTCTACTTTGCTATTTCTAAATCCGATCCATAGGGATATTAGATTTTTCATTACCGATCGAATTATAGCCGAACAAAAACAAATTAGATCGGATATACGAGAGATCAAAAATAATATGACAACTCAAAAATCCACATCTAAACTCGAAGCATTTGCCTCATCCCTAGTTTATCAGAAAGGAGTGCATCTATTCAAGAGCTGGACATCAATTTACACACACAAACTGAAGAAAGGCATCAAGATCCTGGTGAACGAGTTGTACTAGAATAAAATGGGCTGGGCAAAAGGCAGAGCATTAACTCACTAAATGGTATACGGAAGGACAATGCGGTCATGTCATCTCCCCGCCACTGGGAGAACCGATGCCGATGGGTTCTGTAACTCATGTCTTATATTTACATTATCTTATATGCAAATAAAGGTGGATACACATTCTCTCCAATTCCATCAAAATAAAAAAAAAAAAAAAAAACAATTTATTCAATAGATAATCTAGCTCAATTTATAATGGATTGAAATATGCTTAACCGATTAAAGCGCTAAGCATTGCCACCTTTAATTACAAATATCTTTTGGTGCAACAAATTTTCTTATCCGTTCATGTGTAATATCTCTCATCCGGTTAATTCCTCCGCAATCAGTTGTGGATGAGTCCAACTAATTGACATGGGTGACTAAAGAAGGATCAAACTTGTGACAACATTCACCTTGGACAGTGTACTATTTTTTAATTGGGACCCACTCTAGTTCGTGCAAGTGGTTCTCACCAATCAATTGCAGCTGAGGCAGGACGTGCATGAAAAGGGCGACGTGATGTTCGATGTTCCTATTTGATTGTCCACTATTGCTCGGTGCATCTCACTTGCGTGGATGGCCAAAAAATAGACCATCAATTACATGAAGAACTTCTAGTAACAATTCAAACTCATAAATAAAGAAATAAAGTGACTGGCCAAAGTGAAACTCACGGTTGCTACTCCCCCCATTTCATACTCCCATGGCGGTGCTTGTACATGCATATGTGCCTTTGTCTGAGATAAAAAGCTTTTAAGGAGCATTATGGCACCATAGAGACTTCTCTTAAATATATGATTATTGTGAGATTAAATACACACTTAGCATCCATCCTTATATGTTTCATCTACGGTGGACCTGACTTATTCACTACTATAAAAGTTTTAATTAGAGCAAATTCAATCATAAATATCATGTTCGGTCAATGACCAATCCCCAAAGGCATATGTTATAATGTTCTCTTGTTTATATGGACCGTGGACCGAGTCCATTTGGATGACATTTGTAAGAATCTAGCAAAAAAATTAGTTAGAAGATATTTTTTTGTGTCTTTGGTCTATATTACTATTCAATATCTTTTTAGTACGTAATTAATATAGGACTAAATACATGCCTGCATAATATATTGATACAAGTTCGTAAGTCATCTAATCAAGGAATTCTAATATACCTTCTGACTAGCCTCTCTAGGTGAAGTGCTGGATTATTATAAATAGTGAGTTAAACTTAATTTACATTTATGTTGTTATATATTTTATGACATTACAAATCAACCAATTGCAAGCTCTTCATAGATTAATTTTGATTGCTTTGATAAGTACAAACCTACACTTATTAAATTCCTAATATGTATTACACGTGCTTGGCATGCTAGTTTACTAAATTGAACGCGGAATAAACGCAAAAAGTTAGCTCTCGGTGGAAAAAGTAGGGAAAGGAACCAACTGAACTGGCCTGCACAAACTAAATTATGATCAATGGACGAGTAAAAAGATGAAGACTCGGCAATCTTATTCAAGAAGATCGATTCATGTAAAATGCTATAATGAATATAAATTGCACACATTGAAAGAGAGAGGAATATGATTGTGATAAGGTTTTCTGTTCCATTCTAAATTGAGTAGAGGTAAGACATCTCATCTCATTAAATATCTAGTCAACAAAAATCACAAAACAACGGCCAAACAAATTATAGTCTCTATTGATCTGCTACATCAAATAAGCAAAAAGAAATAATAAGATTTGAAAAACCAAAATCTCTCCATCACACTCACGCAACCAAGATGTTAATTAATATGTGTTAGTCTGCCAAAGAAAAGCACCACCCATGGCACAGCTCCTCTTCTCCTTGATGTTGCTGAAGACGGGCAAGCCATATATTTTTGCTCGTGCCTTTTGTCATTGGCTCCATTCCACCTCGTCTCTATCTCTCTATCTATCTATTTTCTCTTTTCCCCTCCATATGTTGAAGCAACTTCTTCGGACTGTGGACGTCAGGAAACAGTAAGAATCAGGTCGTGGAGATCCTTGAAGACCAGCAATCAAGCAAAATAAAAACAGCCTTCAGAATTTCAGCAGCCTTATAAATCCTGTTGGCAAAATTTCTTTCTGCGATTTGAACCCTTTTCCATCAGATTTGAAACTTACCTTTTGGGATCTGGAAGAACCCTTGATGAAGCCTCCAAAAATAAAAGATGAGACATGAAACTCCTCTTGTACAGCCAAGAGGAGGCGCACAAAAAGAGGGGCGTGCACAAGAAGGGCGCTAGAAATCCTAGCGCCTCCTTTCTTCCTTTTTGAGGTGGGCAACCAAGAAATCCTAGAGTTTCTTGCTGCTAGGATGTGAAGAAGACCAAAGAGAGGGAAGAAGGAAGAGAGAGAAAATTAGAGAGAAATGATTTGGTATTCCTTCGATTCATCGAGTCAGAATACAATGTATCTTTATATGTAGGGTCAATATGATCCAATCCAAAAACTCTCCTGACTAACTCAATATAAGATTGCACTCGTCCAAGCCCATGTATACCCATGATTTGACCCAATCTCATAATTTTGGACTCAATTCTAATTCAAATATAAGTTAGCCCCTCAAAGTCCAAAATCTCTGAACCTCAAGATCCGAAAGGCTGACAACCTTTCGTCCTATGGCCCAAACTAACCCTAGAAACCCCATGACCACCTCATGGATTTTGGATCTTGGCCTTAGCCTTGGTCCCCTGAGTTTTGAGAGCACCACATAAGGCCCAACACCATAAACTCTTTTGAATCTGTTTGAATAATTGAATCCAAAATCTTACGAGATACTTGGATTGGACTAGTATAACTATTAAAAGTATTGGATTATAGGTTGGGCTAAGCCTATATTCACAACCCTCATTTAACAGATATTTTATGAATATAGGCTTAGCTCAGCTTGTAATCCAATACTTTGATGGTTATATTGGCTTAACCCATAAATCTTGTAGAATTTTGGATCCAATTATCCTAATAGGCCCTAGGTGTTTTCTCTATCCCATTAGCCGTGAGGGTGGTAGGCTTATATATATATAGGAGCAGAACAATCCGGGAAAAAAGGCTTTAGAACTTACATGGGATACCAAAGTTTGGAAACATAATAATTGCCTAGATGGGAGCATAATTTGATTAGGACTACCATTTGTTTCGAAGCATAACTTGTTTCTGATTACTATTTATTTTGCAAATAGAGAAAATTGGAAGAAATTATATCTTACATCATATGCACCATATAGTCATACACGCTGATAATCACATCTGCTCGTTTCTATAGCGATTTATCAAGATGGATTCTTACTAAAAGAAGTCTACAAATAAACAGTGATTATTGGTAGCATGCATGGTCATATGGTGCATATAGTATGGGATATAATTTCTCCAAAACATACAATATTTTTATCTCACCTAGGGTTGATAAAATATGATCCAATCTGTCAATCCGACCCGTGTTTAACCCGTCATAAATAAGTTTGATTTTAGGCTAAACGAGTTTGGGTTATAAATAGGTCAATCTATTTAATATTTGGGTTGGATTTAGATTTTAAATGTTTGACCTATTTAATATTCAGATCAAATTGAATCAGATAATTTATTTAATCTATTTAAAATTTATTTAATCTGTTTCTAGTTTTCAGTCCAATATAACTGTTTGCAGTCCAATGTAACTGTTTGCCTTTGTTTCTTTGTTACCATACTTCTTTGTGGTCAGTGTTTTATGCTGTTTGGCTGTGCATCCTTTTTTTTTGTCATGTACTTGGTCTCATGGGCCTTGCGTTTGTACTCAGTTTATGTTGCATCTTCCTCCTGTCTAAATATAAGTTAAAGTTTATATCCTATACAGGGGAAAAAAAAAACACCCGGTACGAGTCATTAGAGATGTCCAGTTTGCTCTATCATGCAACCCCCGATCAAAATCACGATGATCCGGCCAGCAAAACATTAAGGTGGTTGGGAATTAATTATTTATTCGCATCTACTTAACGTTTTGTATTTAGTCCTCGTTCTTTCCATATCGACCATTTCTTTTACATATCACGATTTCTTGTAGCTGGTGGCTACTCTCTCAGATACTTTTAGACAGGTTGTATCAGTGCATACTACCGATTCAGTCCGTACAATATAGTTCGATTTCCTACCTCTCGAATATATATATTAAATTTTTAAATAGGCCCAACTATCATATTTTTTAAAATAATATTTTTTAATAAATATTTTAAAATATGATGGTTCGAAAATTATTTTCGAAACTATTATTTTACTGTAACTTTAGTTAAAATCGTGGATTGAATCCATGATTTCAAACCACATGATCCTATCGCGTTGGCAAAAAATAAATAAAATTATTGGCTCAACTTATGATTTTTTTTGCGTTATTTCTCCTTCTTTTTTTTTCTTTTCCCATGCACGACTGCCCTTCATTTTTTTTCTGCTCCGTTCTACCAAGGAGCGCAGACGGAGGGGCGCAGGCAATCGCCGGTGCTCGTACGAAGCCACGGGAGCTCGGTTCGCCGAGGCCAGAGGAGGGAAGGAGAGGGCACGGCGGTGGGTGGCACCGTGGAGGATGTGGGGGCGGTCGCATAGGATGCAGGAGGCGTCCGAGATCAGAGAGGGGAGGGAGGCGAGGGGGTTAGTGGCGCCAAAGCTCGAGGAGGGGATAGGGATTGGTGGCGCCGGAGTCGGAAGAAGGGAGCGGAGAGGATTTGGTGGTCGCATAGAGCGGGGTGCGGCGTGGACGACGGTGGGGCGGGGCCGTGGTGGGATGGTCGAGGCTTGGGCCTCACATGGTGGGGCAGTTAGGGGG
>KE504708.1:480999-491550 GCA_000441515.1 Elaeis oleifera | reverse complement strand
TCGACGAGCCGTGGTGGTCCTGGATCTCCTCACCTCCTGGTGGTCTTGCCTTGCCGCTGCCGCCTTGCCGGCCGGGAGGCCTTGCCGGGCCGGAGAGACCGGGACTGATGGAGCGTGGACTTGGAGGCGGGACTGGGACGTCGGAGGCGGAGACATGGAGGCGGAGGCGGGATCGGGACGCTGGGATGCGCCGATGCGGTCACTGATGGAGCGTGGAGGCGGACCGAGACGCCGGACGGCCGGAGCCTGGAGGTGGAGGCTTGGAGGCGGAGGCTGGACCGCAACTGGACTTGGAGACGGGACCGGGATGCCGGAGGTGGGATCGGGATGCCGGGATGCGGTTACTGATGGAGCGTGGAGGCGAGATCGGGACGTCGGACGGTCGGAGGCGGAGACTGGACCGCGATGCCGGGATGCGAGCGAACGGGGGGCCTCCTGGGGGCGGAGGCCTAAGGCAAGGGCTTCGGTGGCCTTGCCCTTCAGCCGCCCCTGCTCTAGACCTCTTCTAAGTAGATAGGGATGCCAACAGACTAAGCTATGATTGGTTGGTTATTTCGGTAAAAGCTTTGTGTGACATTTTAGAGCAAATGAATATTTACTGAGTTCTTTATCCAAACTATGTCACAAGGTTTTAGTTTGCTTCATTACACCAAATTCCTGAATTCAGTTTTATGGTCTCTTCAATCTAAACTCTCCCATCTGATTAATTCAACTATATCCAATGCTAGTTTGCATGCGTTGCTGGCTTAAAATGCACCAAGTGTATATATCTCTGAAGAAATTCACTAACTGAAAGCTCATTTAGAGAGTTGTCAGGCTGTGGTGAATGATTCTTGGTACATAAACCAAACAAATCGGATCTCATTCAAAACCATCATATTATTTTACATTTTTAGCACTTGTCTGAAGTGTCGTGCATATACTTTTGAAAGCATTATATCATCACCCCCAATCTCAAATGGAAAGGATATGGCGGCATCGCCTCCTCATTTAAATGGTTAGCATGTCACACTCAATGGTTCATGCTTTTGTTGATTGTATAGGAAACAAGCGAAGAGGTCTACCCTATAGCATGTAAAGGATAATGCTTATTTGCACTAAACATAACGTAAAAGATGGGGCTAATACACTATAAGGGTATGCTACGCATGAAGTTTGTTATTGAATAATATTTAATATTTTATGATCCAAATGGAGTGATGTCTTTTCTATCACTCTACATAGAAAAAGGACGATGATGCCTTTTAACAAGACTATTACACTTCAAAATGGAGATGAGAGAGGCTCCCTTAATTTGACTCCGTCAGGAAATTCTTCATCAGAGCCGTCAGGACCGCATGGAAGATTCCAAGATTTTTTAGCAAGTCCAGTTCCTTGTTTAATATCGTGGCCCTGCCTCTCAACCTCTTTACCCAGTCCTTCAACGGTTCCAGTCATGCTCTTTCCCTGCAAAGGCAATCATTTTACCAATACAGCACATCTGATTTCTCATAAAAAAATTGTAGCACATTCTCTTTCTTGTAGATGTTAACTTCTACACAAATTTTTTGCTTGCAAAATTTAAGAACCCTCAAGTGATACTTTCTTCTGAGCTCTTTTCATTTGTTAAGGAATGCTATATGTCATCATGAAATATATACAAAATATACTTGAACTTACGATGATACCTGAGTGAAGATATTCAATGCTTCCTTGGGCTCGTTATTTTGTATTATATCCACTGCTGCTTCCTGCATAACCTCTATCCGGATTATTAGGTATGCTTCCAAAGAGTCTACTGGAACAAGTGTTCATCCTTTCATCAGATGAGATGGATGATGGCTTACTCAAAAACATGCTAGAATCCGAGGGAAAACACGTGGAAGATCATGTGATAAACATTGGAGGAACCTATTTATCATGTTCTGCTACTTGTTTTGCATGCATCTGGCTATGCTTCAAATGAAAGGAAGGAGCCTCCCCCCTTTCTAGGTGCTCCATGAGACCCTTCAGAAGTGCCATTTAGCTAATAATTCTCTTATTATCACATTATAAGTTGCAATACCGAAAGAATAAAAAGCAGATTATTAAAATCAAAAGCTTCAAATTGAGAGCAAAATTTTTATGCACCGCATGGTATGGTGCATAGTGCGCACTGTCCATCGCATGATGGATGGCTGCATGGAGCCATACGCTGTGCGATGCACGCCGCACATGGCCATGTGCAGTCATCTATCGATTGATGGACGGTGCGTGCAATACATCTTGGGCACTGCAGAGGATCCACACTCTCAAGTTGAACCGTTGCCATTGATTCTCATGATTAAAGTTTTTCTGATAACAGATTGTCCTCTATGCATACCTTGGTTTGGAAGAATGTATTACTATGAGCACAAGTAAAAACCATATAAAAATGAATAACTGTCTCACTAATAAACTATGTAGACTGGGATTAAACCATTACCCGTGCATCGTTCAGTTCTCCTACACTCAGGGTTCTGGGTTCCATTTCAATCGTGCAGCCAAACCGCTCCATATTACCAATTCCTCAAGCAAATATACCCGCACAGCTTTCCATTAATACCAATTTATATTTAGGGAAGGGATCACGGATCATATAGTAATTGACAATTATATCAGAAAAAGTAGTGGGAAAGGGCAAGCAAGTGGGTTCCATGCCTCATTAATCTTGTTGAAAGCTTTAATTAGCATGACGGTTCACGAGTTCTTGTGAAGCTTTTCTTTTCCTTTTTTGACAATTGGGCTCGCTGGAGGCAGGTCGCAGAAGGCACCAAGTGCCTACATCATTCTTCCATCCCACGTCACAGGAAATTAGTGGCTTCTACAAGAGCAGCCGGTAAATATAACCTTTAATAGAGTTTTTGTATATATTAGAGCTGTCAAGCTTGATTTATATTACTTACTGACCCGACAGTTAAAGAAAATTATTCCTACACTACATGGCTAGTCATAACTAATCATCATTGTAAGGTTTTGCTACAGTACTCTTTTAATAATTTTTTTATTATGAAGAGCATTTAAGATATTACACCACCCATCTCTCCTCAATCTTCTTCTTCGCTTCTCGTCACCACTCGCTGCCTCTTGCCCATCTCCCCACCTCCTGCCTGTTGCCCACCTCCCCGATAGTCTTCTCCCTCTCATGGACGCTCGTGTCGCCTACCCTGATGCCCTGCTCTTCTTCTTCTCCACCACAGATCGTCCTCCCTCCTGCGACCGCACCTCCTTTCTTCTTTTCTTCTTCTCTGCTGTAGGATACCGCCCCCTCTCCACTGACGACCACGCCACCTCCCTGCCGTGCCTCCTACCCCTCCGTGCTTGTGCTGCCCCCTCTCATGACCATGCCGCCTCCTGCTCATACTGCGCCCCATCCTCTCTCTCCTTCTTTTCTCCGCTGCAACCCCTCCTCCCTCTCTTCTTTCTTCTTCTCTACTGTATCTCTCCCCTTTCTTTTTCCCTCCACCTTTGGTGATTCCCCTGACGCCCTACTCTTCCTCCGCCCTTGGTGCAAACCTCCACCACCTCCTCCTTCTCCTCTTCCTTCGTCCTTGGTGACAACACTGCCACCCTCCCCCACCCCTCCAAACTCCTCCTCCTTGAGCCTTTCCCAACTCCACCATCCACCCGCTGAAAATTATGATCTAGGAGATGAGGAGTGGTGAGAAGGTTCTTGAAGAGAAAAAATGAGCATTCAATTTAATTCTAATCTTTTGAGTATTTATCGTACCAGCCATGCACATATGATATTTAACTGATTGTTGATGAAGAATTTAAATCATTTATCTTTAATTCAAAGATCAAAATAAATCGATTATAAAAGGACTAAACTATCTTTTGGAGTGCTATAGCAAAATCCACCCAATTTATCAAGCACTCAAGCACTCAAATCTATGCATAGCTACATAAATAAAAGCATGTGATTATCTGCGTGGCCATCTAGTGCGTATAGTGCAGGGAATAATTTTCAATAGTCCAAGTTTTCAAGATAAAGTGATTAGTCAACAAGATTAGAGTTGAGGATACCATGATTTGGATGAATAATTGGATATCTCATACATAATAACTAACGTCAGGATGTTTAATTATAACCAGTATCTTTTTCTCGAGGGGGGACACTAAGCAGGTCATTTACAACATTTTGACACCTGCTACAAACGTATTTGAAATTGTCATATTCTGGCAACCAAACAAAGAAAATTTTTCGCAACAATCAATGGATTACAACAATTATAATTACAATTGCAAATGTTATTGTATTTAATTGGATTTGCGTGCAACCAAATAGTCTATAAATGCAATCAATTTTTTCTTGCCCGTGATATTTTCTAGTTTGCCCGAGAAGTTTTAAGGTGCACTATAGATGGATCAATCAATACCGTTTTATGAGAAATTCTTTGTACACCATCTGCGGTATAGAAATTCGATGTGGAGTACATCGCCTCATCTGATTGAGCCATGTAGCCATCGCTTTTCAACGCGTATGTAATGTCCGCAGTTCTACTTTTATTAAAATTTGAATAACGAAATATCTTTTCTTTGAAAAAAATATGATATCCTGTGCTAATATTATGATATCCTGCATTGAAATTATGATTTCTTATACAGAATATCATAAAAGAAAAGATATTTTTGTTATTGAAAATTTCATATAAATTTTTTACAGAAAATCATAATTCAACGCAGGATGTCATAATATCGACACAGAATGTCATAATTTTTTTAGAAAAAAGAATATTTTCATCGTTCAAAATTTCAAACGAAATAGTAGAACTATGAATATTAAATATGCATTGAAAAGTGATAACTACATGATTCAATCGGATGAGGTACTATGTTGCACGTCGAATTTTCTGCACCGCAGGCGGTATACAAAGAATTTGGCAACGTTCTACGGGTGGCTGGGCCTTTTCTTCCTTGACACCATTGTCATGATTCCAAGAATGGCACCGTCTTTCTTTAAAATTTTCTATGCGAGGAATCTGTCAACATTGGTTGCCAAAAACCTTAATCCATCTGGTCAACTTACATTGTTGCCCGTTGTAGATGGTGTATATGTCTTACCTGAAGTATATACATTTCTAATGCACACATTTCTTGTTCTTTGAGCGGCCACAAACCAATCACCAGGGCAACTAACGCTTTGTCTTTCGGTTTATATCTGACTGCAAACCTATATCTAGCTATGGCAAGTGGTGGTTATAGTTGAATATGCTCCTCCAAACATCTTGCTCGGCCGGAAAACTCTGTTAATTACAAAACTTCTTGCTCAGGCCGGCTATACATGTCTATATTGTAGATATAACCAATAAAAGATGCCACAGCAATATTTGGAATTAAAAAATTCTGCAACCATGTACCCCAATAGCGGTGTATTGAGGTAATTAAATAGCAATATATTAAGATGATTGCGAGATTTTTCACTTCAAAATACTCATGATATTTCATTTTTTTCATTGGCTCTATCTACAGCATCGTGCTGGTACAAGAGGCTAGCTATCAATCCTTTTTGTGGTGCTAAAGCTTAGAATTGCGGTGGTCATCTAGTTTGCGCTGCCAACTCTGCACGGCCATGTCAGGGCATCGGTGTGCATGAGTGCATGCATCAACGGCTATGCACATGCATTATTGTAGCACTTTTGGTTGATCTAAAAATGGTGCAATAAACATATCTATGTACAAGTTATTGATATTGATCAAATTTTCTCCTTGGTGGAAGCAGAGGAAGGTAAACCTTCCAGCAATTTATTAAGGAAATCCAAGAGTGGAAGCCTGATTTATCTAGTGTAGACGAGAGGAGAAGCCTGTCTTAGATTCAAAGTTGCCTAATCCCATCACTTCCCCTCCGCACCCGCTATCCTTTGTCCTTTCCTATGCAGCACTCAACGTATGCCACCACAACAAAGACATCCCCTTCCTTCTACAAACACTACGTATCGTGCACCTGGCCATGACCACCTCAAACCACCCATGGAATCCGTTGGCTCCAATTCTCCACGGTCCAGCACCCGGGCCACCACCAACGGCTCTCGATACAACCCTGCCCAACATGTAGCCGACCGGATCGTCCGAGCTCTCCGCCACCGGCTCCGCCTCCTCCACCGCTACGACACCAACTTCTTCATCTTGGGGCCACCGGCAACGTCTACATCGTAACCATCGCCACCACCTCCTCATGCACCTGCCCCGACCGCACCGTCCCTTGCAAGCACATCCTCTTCGTTCTCCTCCGCGTTCTCCGCCTCTCCGTCGGCGACGCCTGCGTCTGGAGGCGGACCTTACGGCCGTGGCAGCTAGCCCGCCTCCTGGGCACACCCACAGCCCCGACGTCGTCGCCGGATCCCGGGCCCGGGAGAGGTTCCACCGGCTCTTCTCAGGCAACGGCGACATCGGTCGAACGAGGGGAGAGAGGATGACGGCGCTGTTTGTCCCATTTGTTTGGAGGAGATGGGGGGAGGAGGGAGGCTGGTCACGTGCAGCACGTGCGGGAACTCGTTGCATGGGGAGTGCCTTTTGGGTTGGAGGAGGAGCCGAGGGAGGAACGGGTCCAGTTGCGTGGTGTGCAGGGCCCGGTGGAGGGAGAGGAGGGAGCAGGAGCGATACGTCAATCTGGCCGGGTACGTTAGCCAGGAGGACGAAGGCGCCGGCGCCGGCGGCTAGTACGCAGGTTAAGGGCATCGGGTAGATGGAGCCTTTAATTAGTTTGGAAGATGGCAATCTGTATATATTTGTGTTCTGAGACGAAATCACTAACAATCTTTGGATCGTCCGTTAGCTTAAGCTAAAATTAACCAAAGGCTCTGATGGAAGAATGCCATTAACAGGAAACGATTGTTACTTGGAGGGCTAATAATCATGGTACGAAAACTCAGAGGCTCGTTTTCACTCAAAAATCAACTCGATAATGGAATATAGAATATAAATAATATAATATGGTTATATACTACCAGGTTCAATAATGTGTGCGTATGTATACCGAACAAATCAATCCAGCTAATTCATTCACTATGGCAATCTTGAATTCCCGAAATCAACGCTTTGGGAGCTGTCTCTATAACCGCACTTTGGAGGATTAGGCGTTATTGATCTAAATCCATTCAACAAATGCCTTCTAATGAATCATTTGTGGAGATTTTTTCAAGGAACAAAACAAGCCCTGGAGAAAATTAATTTGTTTCATATCTGCATTACAAATAAAAGTTCCCCACCGCAGACTCTCAAAATGATCTCTCATGTTTGGAAAAAGTGTTTTAAAAGCTCAGCCAATTTTCAGTGATAGCATCAGATTCAGGACCGGCAACAGAAAATAGGTGGCTTTTTTGGCATGATCAATGATTAGGAGAGAAACCACTCAGACTTGCCAAGGTCTCTACCTCCGGTCTATCAACCAACGAAAATATTTCAGTGGCAGAGTTTATGGCAACTGATGATCCTAGAAGTCACTTCAAAGCAAATATCGGTCACAAAGTGGAAGAAGAATTCTGGCGGCTTAGAAATCTTCTTCTACGGGAGAACGCTTACAGCTAGAATCGTTGTTTTGTAATGCTTTCCCACCTCGAAAGATCTGTTAATGTAAGCAAAAGGAACCTACAAAGATTAGAGTCTTGCATTCTAAAGTTCATGCAAATTTGTCTGCCTTGATTCATGTTCATATTCCCCCTTGATGACCGATCTTGATAAGAGTTAGTTTCTGCTCGGCAATTAAACCTATTTGAGAAAAAGCGAGTGAGTAGGAAAGCTCTTCACCAATTCACCAATCTTTTCAATTGGTCATTGGTGAAGATCCACGTCAATATGATAACTTGAATTGTAGATGTAAGGATCCATAAGCAGGATCAGGGCGGGAGGAAATGTTATCTTTCAACTTATATAAACAAGGTCTCATGGAAATGGGATAAGAACGGTGAATCCACTGTAAGAAGTACTGCTATAAATTCTTTAGCTATGGAGGCGTTCTTTCCTTGGATTATTTGGAAACTTTCTATATATACCGGAAAAGGCTAAAATCTTTCATTGGCTATTGATTCAAAACAAGATTCCAACAGCAGACAATTTCAGAAAGAAGCAAATTTCGGTTCAACCAACATGCATCTTTTGTTGCGAGGAAAATGGGATCTCGAATCATCTCTTTCTAGGGTGCGTACATTCATAGATATTTTGATCCGCAGCCTCGAACAAAATGACTCTACCTTTACTTCCGCAGACAATAGATGGGCTGTGGTCTCATTGGTGAAGTCAATCCCTCATCCTCAAGAGTTAAGAAGGGATGGCCTAATATCCATAACATGTTGGTGTTTGTGGAAGGAACAAACAAGCAGATTTTGAACGGGCACGAATGGACCGCAAGAACTAGTATATCTTCCATTAAGACGAGGACGACCAATACAGAGAGTTTCTTGGGTTTAAAAGCTCATCTCTGGATACCCAGTAAATATTCCTCTTGCTTCGGTAGTGAATAGGTGTCATAGTCCCATTAGCTGATTTTGAGATGGCACGGGCTGATATCTTTGCCGTATCAATTCCAAATATGCACAGACTTGACGGAAGCTCTGCAAGAAAAGGCATGGCCTGGTACTCGAATGGCCAAGCAAAGTATTGGCATCAGCAGACGGGTGCCAAGATGCAGCAGCATGCGGCATCATGGCATGACGCGCACAAGAGTGCATATGGCAACGCACACAAAGGCACCACGGCAGAGCATGCCGCACAGCAGGGTGTGCGCGGCAAGCATTGCACCGCACGGCAGCATGCGCGCAGCACCAACGGGGCACGTGCGGCAGTGGGGCATGTATGGCAACAGAGGCGCTGCAGCAGTGCGCGCGCAGGGCACGCAGGATGCGCGACACCAGCATGCATGCATGGGCGCGCATGGCCGGACGCGTGCGCGCATAAGTTCTTAAGGGTGCGCAGCCTGGCACCCGAGCACATGCAGCCTAGCACTTGGGCGCGTGCAGCCTGGGGCTTTGGCGTGCAGTTGGACAGGATTCTGAGTTGGTTGGTGGTTGCCTTGATAAGTTGCTGTCCAGTAGTAGTTTGGGAGAGTTTTCAGCGGTTGACTCCCAACTCCTTGGAGTAGTTTGCCTCCAAACAGATGGGGGATGATTCTAAGTTGGTTCCCAACGGTTGAAGTTGTCCACCGCTTATGTATGTCATGCTTGCTGGTTTGTAGCAGGCAGGAGTGGGTGACATGGGATATTTTGAGAGACTGTGGACGGATTTCTATTATCCAGAATTATGTGAAAATTGGAATAAAGAAAATCTTTGATATTTTCTCTATGTATCTTGATATCTTGTCCCCATTCTACTTGGTGTATGCGTCTTATTGGTGGAGAGTGTTGAGAGGCTGAACTAGATAGCAGTCTAGTACCGCACAAGGCTTGTATTCTGGCAAAAATTTTTAGACAAGAATCAGCCCTGTGACAGTTGGTATCAGAGCCAGTTTCAAGGCTATCAGTAGAATTTTGGCCAATTTCAGTGCCAAAATAGTGAGCGTTGGGGTGGCGCTCATGCGAACGAGTGGCAACAATATGGAAGCTATCCATGAAAGATTGTCCCGGTTGGAGGCAATGATCGTGGGGCCTCAAAATGAAGCCGCTGAACCTTTGTGGTCGCAAGTAGAGAACTCGCTGGCCACATTGGCTCCGCTGAAGAAGCCTTCGCAATGGCGTAGCAACACTTAGAGGAGATAACATTTGATGCTAGACTCCTCAAGATGGTTCTGCAAAATCCTTCGCGGAGAGATGCTGTCGTCAAGATGAAAGTCTCTGACCCAAAGTCCTTCAATGGCATTCGGAGCGCCAAAGATCTGGAGAATTTTTTGTGGGACATGGAGTAATATTTCAAGGTTGCGCATGCTCCTAAAGAGGAGAACGTCTCTATTACCAGCATGTATTTGGTGGGGATGCCAAACTCTGGTGGAGAACCAGAACGGAAGATGTTGTCAGGCAAAAGATTGATACTTGGGAGGTGTTGAAGCAGGAATTGAAGGATCAATTCCTCCCTTGTAATACAGTATGGGTTGCAAGGGACTCCTTAAAGAAGTTGAGGCAGACCGATTCGGTAAGAGAGTATGTGCACTACAGTGAAAATGGTAAACGGCGACGCTATAAAAGATATTTTACGATGTTAATAAGCGTCATAAATAAGCTTTACGATGCTTCAAAAAGCGTCGCGAAAGCGTCGCCTATGTAAGAGTGGAGACGAAAAGCGCTGACGCTTTTTAAAAGCGTCGCAATATTTTCTAATGACGCTTTAAAACGTTGTAAAATTAATTTTAGTGGTGCTTTTTAGCGTCGTTAATGACAACGCGTCCTCCACTCTATCAAGACGTTTTTGAAGCATCGGCAGTTAAGTCACTAGTGACGCTTATAAGCGTTATTAAATTTTTAACAGAAAAAAAATATACAGATTTATATATAAAAAAAGAATACATATATTCCTATACAAATTATATCAATTATTCAAATATAAACCTGTACAATCACCACCATTCACACCAAAAGCAAATTTCAATAGCAAATTTAACCAAACCCAAAGATATTGTTTTATATAAAT
>KE504708.1:446790-467186 GCA_000441515.1 Elaeis oleifera | reverse complement strand
AGCGTTGGCGAGAAGTTGAGAAGAAGACCAGAGCACTGGTCTTGATAGCATCGCTCTCCTTTTTGTATGGATCATTGGTAACTGCTCTTCTAGTGGGGAAGAGCACCATCAAGATGGACGAGGTTACCGTGGCGATTCTCCAGAATGAGATTCTCAGGAGGGAGAACCTAGCTTCGAGCTCAGACGGCAGCTCAGCTTTGGTAGTTTCTGGAGGAGCTAAAGGTGGCAGATAGAGCGACAGAAGATCGCAACGAGGGCGGTCCAAGTCCAGGATGAGGGACTTGAGCAAGATCAGATGTTACCGGTGTAACGAGTTGGGCATCTAGCCAGAGATTGTCCTCAACTCAGGGATCGGACGAGGGCTATTGCAGCGACGGTCAGTAGCGACTCAGAGGATGATGTCCTAGAGATATCTAACAAGGTATCTACTTCTTTCCAGCAGTAATTTTAAATTCTACATGTATCTATCATGTATGTTGCAGAGAGGAGCAGTTTGACTCTCTGGAGAGCAGTGAGAGCACTGTTTATCTGTCAGATGGATCGAGCTGTGCGATCAGAAGCATCGGAACGGTCAGTTGGAGGACACATGATGGTGCAGTGAGAAGATTGTGGGAGGTCCGATACATATCCGATTTCAGACAGAATCTTATCTCACTGAGCAGACTAGATTCGAGAGACTACAGGACGGTAGCTGGTGGAGGAATCCTGAAGGTACTGCGTGGTGATAGAATTGTTCTAGAGGAGAAAAGAGAACAAAGGATATTACTACCTGACGGGAAGTCCAGTGCAAAGTGGAGCTTCAAGAGCCAGGAAGAGCCCAGAGCGAGGTGGAGCTCTAGGTGGAGGTGGATCAGACACTAGATGGAAGACTCGAGAGGATGAGAGGCGAGGCAGGGTTAGATTTCTATTGCCGCAGGATGATACTCCGAGCAGGTCTTGGTTAGAGTGGACACAGCCTATGATGGAGGTGGGATCGAGCGGTGTGACTCGACTCCCACGTTTGCCCATCCATGATACAGCAGGCATGCCCAATGCGTAGGGTTGAGATGGATCACAGACTCTCAGAGATAGGTAGAGGTCGAATATCGAGTCGAGGTGGAGATTGTTAGAAATACGTCTCAAGATTCAGTCCACATTGAGCCCACAGCGAGGTCCAGATGAAAAACGGAGTCCAACGAGCTTAAGAACAGCCCAAACGGAGTCCAGACCGAGAAAATACATGCGAAAGAGGGCTGCACGATGCACGAGGTAGTGGTAGCCGGCGGGGACCGACGGAGCGCTATCGGGCCCGACCGAGACACACGCGCGCTGGCACGGCGGCCCAGCGCGCATGAGGGCCCAGCATGGGCACGCGTGTGGGCCTGCCCAGCTCGCATGTGGGGCGCCCAGGCCCAGTGCTCGCGCGATCCAACATGGACCGTGGGCGCTGGCGGTCCATGGGAGCCGCGTGGACCGAAGTCGCAGTCCACACATGGTTCAGGTGATTTTTGCATGATCCGACGGTCTAGATCGCAGTTGATCATGATCGAACAGCTGAGGACGATTTTGGATTTGATCAGGTGATCAGTGGTCCTGTTTACTCGATCAGACAGCTCTAGTGCGAGCCGGTGACCATCAGACAGCCACGGATGATTCTAAACTTGATTGAGACTCTGTTTCCTACTGAAACAATATTTTATGATTCTGGAGTCTATATAGCTCCAATTGACGAACCATTTATTGCATTGAAGAGCTGGTGACGTTCTGGAGGTGCAAAAAGGCTTCAATAGAAGTTTCAGAGAGCTTTTGTGAGGATTTTGGAGCTTTTTCTTGAGAGACTCTTGTACAAGGGTTGAGTGGTGAGTTCCTCTTGTATTGATTTTGTTTATTCTCTCATAGTGAAGCTTGCACGTTCCGTAGAGATAGATTTGAAGCTGATCCACTTGTATTATATTTTTATTTATTTTATTTTATTATATTTTATGATATCGGATCTTGGATGCAACACTAGCAGGTGGCATGAATCCTTAAAAGAGAAAATGATCTTAAAATATATTTACATATTATATCAATTTACATAAAAATTTCGATCGCACCCGGACAGAACCCGCAAAAGGATTTTGGTGACAACGGCTCAGGCCCCGGCAAAAACCCGGCTCGATCCGACTTACCCTCACGTCCGGTGAAGAGGAAAACGGAGACGGTCGTTGTGGTCTTGTGGAGAGCTCGGACCTTAACGTTTGACGACGCCCGAAGGAGCTGCTCGCCGGGGGCGGCATCGTGGAGAAAAACCCCAACCGGTTGAGGAGGAAGACATGGAGGCGGCGACGACTGCGACGGCAAATGGCAAGAACCGAAATCACCCTTTCCCATGGCTGAATCTGTTGGTGACGGAGCCCTTCTACCTCCTCCACTTCCTCGCTTTCTTCTCCTACTTCGTTGTCCGCAACTCCGTCTCTCAGACTCTCTCATCGGATCTATCCCCTCGTCTCCTCCGTCGGGTACTTGCACCAACTCTGATCTCTCTCTATTTTCTTGAAATTTACTCCTAGATTTCTTGTTTTCTCCTTTGATTTATATTCAGATGCTTTCTTTTCTAAGTTTCTTGATTTTTTTTTTCGAGGAATTGAGAAGTTGATTTGGTTCTTCTTTATTTTGAATCTCTTGATTTGGGGATGCGCAGGAGGTGCAAGCGATCCTTACGTTCTTGGTGCTGGTATCAGTGAAGGTACGAAGCTATTGGGTTCTTTGTTATTTGTTGAGAAAATTTGCGCACTGATGTTTATAAGAAAGTGACACGTCAAACAATGCAGGGATATAGATGATAATTTCAGTGTTTCACTGGTTGGGGAGCGTAAATAGGTTCCTGGTTTATGGCTCGTTCTTTGAAACTAAAAGATTGCTCTTTATTACTTTGTGTTATGGAGGATTGCCAGTGGAAGTTGAGTGTCATGCCTTATATACAGAATTTTTGCCAATTTTTAAGCAAATTTAGTATTTTCTCTGGCAAGCAACGTGACATCCAAGGGAAAATTATGCACTAAAACTATTTGGTAAAAGGTGAGCTATAAAATACATCTCGTTGATGACTTCAATGAAACTCGTGAAATATACGTTTTGGACTTTGTAGAGTGACAGGAAGGAGAAAAAGGATAGCTTGCAACATGTTTAATGAAAAGCGCATCAAGAATCCCAATGTTGTAACAAAGAAAAATATATAGAAATGCTGTTGCAAATTTATCTAGTACACTGGTAGTTTCAACCTACCTTCTCCTACATAAACATAAGAAAGCTTCTTTCATGCAGTTGTTTGCCTTTTCTAAGTGCCTCTTACAATGATCGAAGTTTAAATTTGACACAGAGTGGAACTGAATAAACTGTAACAAGGAAGGTGGGCAAACTGTGCTGACATTCCAGGGATGCTTCTTGACTAGGAGATATATTAGCGGGCATACTTTTGCAACTTCTTTGTCATAACCATTGCTGTCAACCACAGAAATAGATCTGAAACTTCCAAAATTTTGCCTAGCTATTTGTTCGAAGTGTTGTGAATATCTATGTGGCATCCATCTTCCATGGAAAGGGTGAGTGGTGTTTAAAGCGTCTGTTTAACCAGACAACTTTCTGTCCTGTAAGATCCAGTGATATCATGAGTTAATTGAACTGATAGAATGTCACATTTTAGAACCATAGAGAGAGATTCTAGCATGGATTTCATGATAATAACAACTTTGAAATGCACTTTGTTATGAATGACATATGGTGCTGATCCAGATCTGTACTTGTTCATCAGATGGTCAAAGAGGAAACTTGGGAAGCACTCATTGCTGATACCCTGTTCTATGCAAAGGTATGACCATCTATCTGCTGTTTAATATGATTACGAGATGTTCATATTTTTTCATGCAACTTTAGTGCCTTTCAATTGTACACTTCCCATTTGGTGATACTTATATGAAAACAAATTAGTAAATTAGATAAGACTGAGAATGCCACAATAGCTTCATTACGATTTACATTTCTATTTTATCTTTTCAATCTCAGCAGATGTTTCTCTGAAGTCTGACAGAATGATATGCCTTATTGGTTACTTGTCCTTTGGGCTTTCCTTTTTCAGGGTTTCCTCTTTGCAGTTGCTTTAGTCATCGACTATCATTTGGCTTTCTGTTATTTGTTAGGGTTCATAGGTATGTGAACTCATAATATTGTTGACTTTTTAAATTAGCAGTTCTATAGATTGTGTAATCTAGGATATGCTAGACAAAAAAGAGAGAAAGGAACAGATCAACATCATAAAAGTGCTTATGGCACTAGCAAGCAAGCCTTTTTTTGTATGTGTATTTAGCTTGGGATGCTGGACGAAGAAGCTCTTATAACGGTATTTGCTGCATTCTGCTAGCACTTCCATTCATCTTGCAAATTCCAAATATTAGTGACAGAGAACTGTCATTGTATGAATCCTCCTACCTTGTAATGTAGCATGCTCTTCCTTGCTCATGTATGCTGTATATATTGGACCTGACACTGTGAACAGAACTTCCAACATTAAAGGAGGTCATTTTAGATAACCATTTTCTGGCATTTAGGCTAACTGGCTCTAAAATATTTTAGGACACATGACTTCTAAAAGTTATGAATAACCACTAGATGTTTTTCTTTAAACAACAGAAGCATAATTGATTAATAAACTTGGTCTTTGTGAATTAGAATAATATTTGCCAATTAAGATTTTAGTCTCAATGATGATAGTAGGATATGCTAGGTGAAAAACAGCTATTCAAGGAAACAGGATTAAAAAACATAAGGCATACTATAATGCCTTAAACTCCTAATATTAACTGACTCTTGACCCTTATAATGACTAAATAAGGAAACATGTAGCTAAAATTTACCAGTCTCAAAGTTGAGTAACCACATGCCTTTATGCCCCACATATGTGGGATATCTGAGAATTGCAGAATTTATCCTACATCAATAATCCATTTAGAATATAGATTTGTAGGTGGAAGTTTTGTCTTAATGATCTTATTCAGAGTTTCCAGTATTATGAGTATTTTGATTCCAACTATTTATCTGCCCTATTTGTGAAGATGGTGATTTAAGTATATTGCAAAAATTTTATGTTGAATTCTTGTGTGTGTCTTTGGATGAATTTTCTGGATATTTTGTAGTTGTTTTAGAGTTACATGTTTGTCATATTCTTTGATGGCATTTTCTGTAATTTTTTAAGAAATTAATACATTTTGATTATCTTTTGCAGTTATATATGCTGTATGTCAGCAACCACCTTATGATGGTTTAGGTATGGCTCATTTTTCTTATTCTTCACTTAAGCTAATGGAGATCTAATTCAATTACATGCATGGGCTTACTATTAGTTGAGATATATGTTATAGTCCTGTTTTTTCTAAACAATCGGTTGATTTTTTAAGGATGATATGAACTAATAATTTTATAGTTTAACTATGATTTCTGAATTTTGATATCTGTAATTCATTTTATCTGCTTTCCACTTGCTTTCTGGTAATGAACACTTGGTGTTTGTTGTGTGACCTGTAATAATTTCTTCCATTGTGTTGCTCAGTATACTGGTGAGTCAATTGGCAGTTCAATCTTTGGTGTAGTCTCAACACTTGCACATGCATTGTTGCCATTATATCTCATATGTCCTCATGCATACTCTTAATCATGGGAGTCTACCCTGAGTTCTTTCTGTCAACATCCTAAGCATAAAAGTGGACTTAATGGCTGGCCTTCTTGGCATCAAGCCATATGGGTGGTCACATCTTAAATGTACCTTCACAGCTTTCTCCAACTTTTGGCAGTTTTCTTTGCATCACACATTTTCCTTGAAAATTGGCATGACAGCACTTCTTTGTGAGATCAAGCATTTTGAAGTTTTATAATACATTTGATAAGTTTTGAGTTGTTTCTTTTGCTATTCTCTGTCTAAATTGTACGCTGCATATGATCATCAGATCTCATCATTTTACATTCTTGAAAGCTTTCTCTACTATAAGTATAGTGGAGTACTGTTACACAGCTGTCCCGCTTGAGCATAGTTTGATTAAATCTTCTCCTATAGCATAGTCCTTGTTAAACAACTTCTAGAAGTTTTCCTTCATTTATGCCATCCTTTTACCATATTAGATTATCATATTTGCCTATATTGCATCCTATTAATAACTGCCTACTACTATGTTATAGAATTTTATTTTATGTGCAAGTTTACTTCCATGCAGTAAAAGGATATGAACTACTAGTTCGAACTATGTAGGGAAAAATGGTGTGGCTGAAAGTAGTTTATAGATTATTTGAATAAGTAAGTCTCCAAGCTGCACATGTAAATGGAACACACTAGTGGGCTAACATCTTTTTGCTTATATGCAACTTAGATAAGCATGAGGCCTTTATTCCTTTATCTCTCTCTCTTTTTCTGACATGAAAACTTTTGCATTTTATTCCTAGAATAATTGGTTGATCTGATTTTCTTTTATGTTTTGTCTCTAATGACTTCTTTAGGTGATTCAAGTCAATTGACTCCATTGCAATTGGAAAGCTTATTAACTGAAGGAAACACCTCGAGATTTTGGTTGGTCAGTTGTAATGCTTTAGCATTTATTGTTCCATCCATTTGTATTGGCCATACACCTTGTCTGAAACTAGGTAAGGTAGATATTTTCAATAATATGTTTGTCACTTTCCAAATACGCTGTTGGAGTCCACCTGATTGGTAAACGCAAAAGATGAAACACTAGTAAAGGGCATGATATTGACATGAACTAACTTTTTGCAGCCACGAAAGAGATTGCGTTTCTCTTATATTCATTTAAGTGTGATGTGGTCCAGCCTTTCATGAAGACCAGAGAAATTTTGGATGGGTGCTCAATAACATTAGCTTAAACTGGACAATTAATAGTGCATGCCCTTATACATGCCAATTGCTCTTTTAGGTCTCAAGAAATGCCCCTTGCTGACCCAAGATGTGTCACCTAGAAATTTAGGACCACACAGTAGAGGGTTGACAACTTGACATTGTATGAAGAACGAACCATAAAATAGCTTGATGGATTGCTACTTGATATATGAAGACGAGCTTTAAAATAACTGATAATGTTCTTATTGTCTTGGTCCTCATACTTGATGACCTTATTTCTTGGGACCTTGAGCTTCTATCCATTTACTTAAGATACATGCATAAAGCACTATACCTTCTATATGAGCAACTCGAGTCCTTTTGTCTTGAGATCCTGAAAGCATACGGATTATCAACTTCTTGCGCATAAGCCTTTGTAAGGTGGGTATTTCCCAGTATGCTTCCTTCTTTTAGATACTTTCCACAAAACTCAACTGTCAATCTTACAATATATGGCACATACTATTGGCTTGTTTATTAGCAGCATGGCTTGCTTGCACTGATATCTCCAATTCTTGCAATTCAACTTTGTGCTCCATTCCACTTCATTAACGTTTGACCTTTTGAAGCAATTCACCCTGCCACTAGCTTGCAATGTTATCCGTCAAATCTGTCCTTATGCTTGAGATGTCAAAGGTTGGATCATATTTTCGATGCGACTCTTCTTTGCACTTTCCAAACTTAAAAGTTACCTGCCTAAAGTTTCATCTATTTCTTATTTTTAGTATGTCTTGTTGGAGCTTCATGGTGCAGGGGACCTCTTATCTATGTTCATGTGTCATGTGTGCATCATCTCAACTATTCCATCAAACTCAATGTAATGACTAACTCTTGTCTAGTTATCTACATATCTTTCTTCCACACTATCTATATATGGCTCTGTATTTGTTGTAGACCAACTTTATATCCTATTGTCTATCAGTCCTTATGTGCATGCTTTATGAGTTTTGGTGGATTGTTAGAGATTGTGAATTATTTCTTGGTTCTGTCTATATATTATCCTACAGACATGCCCAATTAGTTGTCTAAACATTTATTTATTTATTTATTAGTGAGCCTGAATGTGGACAATATGATCCAAATTTGTACTTGGTTCCTTAAATGCCTCTCTAAGTACATTGTTTCTGATTCATGGTTTAAATCCATACTTGATGTATAACTTTGCTTTGTGTGTCTGTTGAGATATCACATGCACCCCAACCTTCTCAAGTTTCACCTCTTTATATTGTTTTTTAACTCTCAACAGCACATGTTTGGTCCTTATGGACCCCACGTTATTATATGGTTTCTTAAATATAACAAAAATGAAATGGAGACTGTTTCTCTTTTCTTAAGTTTTGAATTAATAACGAAGATTGAAATAATCTTCATGGTTGACTTTTGTAGCTTGAATTTAATTTAGTTTATAAAATCATTATCACCTGTCTTTTCATTTTATTACAACTTCTCATAATGGCACCATGCATCATTCAAATTTAATTCCTTGGTAATCTTGAGATCATGTCAATACTTCTAAATTGATATGAGTTCCGTTCTCTGATGTTTATTGTTATATTATTTTAATAATCTCATTAAAGATCTCAATTTACTAAAACATGTTTTATAAAATATAATTTCCAAAAAAATAATTATATTAACTGTGGTCCTAGACATCATT
This sequence comes from Elaeis oleifera, assembly GCA_000441515.1. NCBI lineage: Eukaryota > Viridiplantae > Streptophyta > Magnoliopsida > Arecales > Arecaceae > Elaeis > Elaeis oleifera. The sequence continues at coordinate 458,634 of KE504708.1, read as the reverse complement.
TCCCCTGTGCATATTTTCCAGAAATTCCACTTTGATAATACAAGTTGACCATTGGTTAGCAAGCACATATTTCAAGTTTACTTCTTCTAGAGTAGATTTGACATACTTATACCAGAAAATATATAGCAGGAGCAACGAGAGGCCTTTTTAGGTGGAAGATAGAGAAATGGAGAAAATCAGAATATGATATAAGACATTGTATCTTCTTCACAACTTATAGTATGATATTCTTTGTAAAAAGTGACTATATCTTCTCATTTAGCTGGTATTTAAAACCTTCCCTGTATTTATTTTTTTCTAATTCTTTGAAAAATTTGTCATTATTCAATACCCTGAATGCTTTTGTGGAGATTTTTTTTTCCAAACTTCCTCATGGGTGACGACATTGACAGAATCATTTGCACTTACCACTTGTTCTGTAAACAATTAAAATATCTTAAAACCTGACTTGTTAAGATCTTTGGAAACAGGCATATAGAGTGGTAGGCAAATTAAGCTCATTAAGTTTCAGGTGGGTGTATTGATTATCTTCCAAGTTCTTTGTTTTCAATTTTCTTCCTAATTAGCCAATTGATGTTTCAACGGGTGATTTTTAATTCTTCAAACCAAATGATTCAACTTAAAATTTAGATACCTATTATACCAATTATTGTTATACAAAACTGATGAACTAGTGTTAGTGGCACCATCTAGACCTCTCCATGCATTTTGCTGCATTCGATGGATGTTAGTTTTTTTCCAGAGTGTCTGCAAACATGCACGCATAATGTTCATTGGTATATGTTTACTTTTTATTTGTATTTTTGTTGTTGACTTGAGCCTGTTTTCCTGGATTAAATTACCCTAATTAAATTCTTTGGAAGATTTTTTTTTCCTTTTACCATATGATATTTTGAGAGGGCTGAGTTTACTGTTTGCAGGTTGAATTTCGGATTTTGTGCTCTTCAACATGTATACGCACCAGTCGTGTTTTTCCTGAGCTCTCCACCATGTGAGTTTCTGTTCTACATTATGAGGGTCTCCTATGCATCACATTGTGTAGGTCCACCATGCCCTTAAGATTTATCACATTTGGTGCTGTGTAACGCCAGAGATGATCAGTAGTGCACTAGAAGGGAGTCATTCTGCATAACATTGCAACAAAGTATTTTCTATTTATTATCTGAAATTTGTTTTGCTAGATAAAGTTCTCGATGCGCATGTGCATCAGAAAGTTTCATATGTTATTAATATTTCCTTCATGAGTTTTATGTTTATAAAGTTTGCATCTTTATATAATTGACAGATCTCATGCTTACCATCTGGCATTAAATATTCTGAGTTTTTGGGCAGATATTCAAATAAAATATATCTTTTGGAATAGTTGATATCGGGCACTTTCCAATTGCTGCAGAGAAGTTTGGAGTATCTTTGTGGGTAAATTTCTATTGTCATTTTTTTGTGTTGCATCTTATTGGTGACACTTGATTCTATTAACTCCTTGCTTATAAAGTTATGACTTTTGTTATTATTATATGTATTTTAGGTCCCTCTAACTTGGATATTGATGCACAGGTCAGCTTCCAACTTATATATTATTTGACAATGCGATGGAAGTTTCTCGATTTCCAGATTTCAATAGTCCCATGCCAACTATTAGCAAGGTTTTCTCATAACTTGTTACCTTTGTTTTTAAATGAACATGCAGCTTGATGATAATCAGTGATAATTATATTGTTGACATTTCCACTCATTCTCCAAAAGCTATGGGAACTTCTTTTTTTTACATGTGGCCTGATAATATTACACATGAATTTATACTACCCTTTATTAAGGAATTCACGGTCATTAAAATTATGTGACTGAAGTGCAATCCTTATTCCCCTAACCTTGCATGTTAAGACTGAATGCAATAGCCGGAGATATCAAGCTTTTTCATGCAATGGCACAAAAGAAGTGTGTCATGAAATTAAACTTAGATGCTTCATGTAAGACAGAGGGGAAGAAAGGAACTAATTATTTCTTTGAGAAGTATTTGGAAGTATGCGAAATAGTTTAGAAGGAAATGAAAAGACTTCTCTGTAATTCAATATCAATGAAGTTATGGAGATTTGGAGATTTCCCTTAATAGGGTAAATTTTTATGTGGCTTTCATTTTGATTTCTTTCATGAATTTTCAGCATTTTGCTGAGGATATCTTTAGTGAAGTCTTCTGACAAGTTTTGTCACTAAGGTTATGGATGAGGTTATTCTACATCTATTTCTGAAGTCTCCAAAAAGATAGTTAAGCATATGACTATAGGCCATTGATCTGTTTGTCAGCTTTTACGGGGTTGCTATGCAAGTATTCCCTTGATAGTTGAAGGTGCTTGAGTGGAATTAGTGATGCTTATGTTTGTAGGATTACATATCAATGTCTTGCATGCTATATGACATGTCAATGGCCAGTTGAATTATATGGATGCCGTCATGTATATGTAATGTCTTTGGTCCAACAGTCTGCAAAGTGCAAAGATGTCGTTGTTGCTGTACTAGTAAAATGAGATAAAGATTAGTAGTCATCCATGTTCGGGAAAACAATTAGATGATCGTTATGCTTACAACCTCTGGTCTATTTAAAGTGACTGAGGGTTCAGGAACTGTCATGGGTCAATACCAGTGATGAATGATGATGCGACATCTTTGGCTGGTCATCTAGTCACCCTTATTTAGATCTCTCTGTGGGCCTGTGTATTGTTGGTTTCAGTTGAATTACAAAAGAATTTACGGTATATACTGAAATGGGTGTGATTAAGTTTGCTATATTGACATGCTTGGGGACCTTGGATTTCTATGTTGAACTGATAAATGGTGACAATACGGGCTTAATTTCTCGTACCAGTAGATTATCCGTAAATAAGTAAAACCTTCAGTTAATACCTTGTTTAGAGTTGCCATCCTATATACAACTCAAAATCCACAAAAGTCAGTCTGATGTTCAAAGGAGTTAATGCACTACTAATTCTTCAGTGCAATCAAACTTAAGATCATTAATGGATCTAAGAAAGCAAGCATTTGCAAGTTTAAGATCCATGCTTAAACACTAGGTTGCCTAAGGTGGAAGTTGATCTTATTTGTTCTATGGGAGGTAAGCTGTCAGTTTCATTTCTATTTCCCTTTCTTGTTGTATAATTTTTGACATCCAATATGCTGATTGCACATTATAAATACCATGGCCATGTGTAACTTAAAAATCAGTTTTTGTATTGTAATATTTATTGAGTTGTAGTGGCAAGATATTACAGAGTGTAGGGTACCTGCTGACTGACAAATGCCCACATCTATCATTCTGGGCTTCTGAAGCTGTCAATAATTTCCAATTGGATAATTACTAAGAAAGCTTCCCTTTTTTCCATTTTGGTTGTCTCAAGTCATATTTTATCCATTTCTCATTAATATCATCATGGGAAATATATCTCATGTAATCTGAAGTGCTGATTTTTTTTAAAAAAAATATTATCACATGGGTTGTGAGTTTTAGTAGATTTAAGTTCAAAATGAAAGGAATTGTACAAGTTTGACGGTTGTTCCTTGTGCCTTTTCCATTTGCAGAAACTTCTTTGCCAACATTTTGAGCTCGATAGACGACTCATTGAGTATGTATCTAACTAGAACATCAATTGCTTTATCAATACAGAGACCATTAGTCGATTTTGTTTTTGTTGATCTTGTTGCTATCTTTCTGATTTGTTATAAAAGAATTGTGCAAGTACCACCACCACCACATTCACCAGTGAAGTGGAAGTCATGGAGGATTTTGACATCTTGTACCTTAATGAGTTCTACTAATTTGTTTTTGTACTCATTAATACTTCATTCCCGTTTTCAATGATTCCCATATTATTTAATGCTTTTAACAAAAGCATGTTTTGATCGTAAATAAATTGTACAATTTTACAAATCTGTATTGCATTAGGAGATTTTGGTCCAGTCAACCATGTCCCACCAAAGCCTCATTGCTACTTATAGGTATAAACAAGCATTAGTGAATATTCTTTGGTCACTGGTGTTGTTTCATTCTTTTTTTCATATATAAATACCCAGGGCAAATGTGAGCACATAGCGCGTGACTTGAAGACGATTTCTAGTTGTTCTTTGTGCGGCTTCTTCGAATGCCTTGTCTTTTACAATCTTCTACTTGAATTTAAACCTTTCCCGGCGTTGAATTTGGACAATGTTGTACACGAGAACCTCGCCAATCTCCTCTCTCTACCCTGTATTAGCGTTAACCCTTCAAGAGCCTGGAATGGACTTGCGTCGAACCCTTTTACTAGTTTTGCAAGATACCTACCATAGAGTGTTCTTCGGAGTCATCATTTTCTCCATTTAACTTTTGAACCCTCTGACCGGCTACCAAAATAGGAACGCTAAAAAACACTCTGATGAGGCCTATCGCCTACTGGATGCATTTGAGCCCAGACCAAGCCTTCGGTTAGATTTAGCTTGCATAGGTTCTAACTCTCTCAATGATGAAGACGAAGCCTGCTGCATCCGCTTCATGTTTACCAGCTGGTCCTTTGTTTAGCTAGTCTTTCGGCATGAGAGCAAATAAAAGTTAGGGCATTTATCTTTCTAATGTTTGGATCCATGGCAACCCTTTTAAACTAACTGAGATGTTTTCTTGTTTGATGCTCTTGTTTAATATGTTATATTGTCTTTGGCTTGCTTAATATAATCAGGCGGAGAATAGATGTTGTTGTGGGCTGTTAAAATCCATCTGTTACATGATAAATATGTGAATGCTATTTCCCTTTACTGTTTAGGGTGATTTAATGCTCCGCAATGTTTGCATATATCCTTTTCGGATGGTCTTATGAATTGGTAGGGTTCTCTCTGACCCTAACTTGCACGGAATATACGACAATAAAAGAACGCCACCATCATTTTGAGGACATAGAAGACACTGTCACCTGAGTAGGAAACCAAGGCTAAATAAGCCTCCAAAGGAAAACACAGAGAACTCTCTGAAAGATGTAATCATTTTTTTGCAAGAAGATGGCAGCTTAACAAGCTAGTACAATTTCTTAGTGGCTGACAAGAGACCCGAGTCTAAAATCCATCTTCACTCCGGCAGTGTCATATGGAACCTCATCTCTGAGACTCCTGTGGAATTACGGGATATTTTACACTACATTTTCATAATGTGATTCATCTGCTTCACCCAAAAAAAAAAACTGCCTTCATGTTTGAAGGGTCTGGGATTATTTGGAGGAAGGTTCTCTTTATTGTCTAACCCCTTGTTGGGGACAAAACATTATTTAAAAAAAATAGAAAACAAGAAAGCAAATAATAAAAAGGAAGAAGGAAGGAAGAAAATATTGAAAATGCGTCATGCATAATATAAAATTACTGAAAATCTCATAAAGGTGCTTTACCACGGGTTTTCATCATTTTTTTTCTAGTTTTTCTGATTGCTTGTTTTTTTGACATTTCTCCCATATTTTCTCATCTCAGCAAAGCTATTTCACTTTCGTTCCCTTTTCCCCCAAAGTGAACCCTTTTCCGAAAAATGTGACCAATGCCAGTTTCTGCGGCCAGGAAATAGATGTTATTTGTCGTGCATGAAATCATGCCGGCTTTTCCCTTATCTACCCACATCACAGTCCCTAATCTTACACCATGTCGCGTCTCTGACTCTTTCTTTACCCGTGCTGCTCATCTCCATGGTATAGCCTTTCAAAGCCGGTGGTCAAGCGAATTATAATTTCCAGCTCACCTTCCGAGGTTTCACCTGCTACCCACCACTGGCTAAAGAATTTATCAATGCCATCACCGTGTCTGACGCATCTCTGTGGCTTAGATTTCAGGTGTTATAAGCAAAATTTTTTTTTTTTTTAAAAAAAAAAGCTCTTCACATGGATGCACGTATGGCATCCCAGAGAAAATCTAGGAACGTCTTGAATTACAGAGACATACATGAACGATGCTTGTCGGTTGCTCCTCAAATAAATAGAGGGGAAAAAAGGTAAGAAGGAATGACATATTTCTTTGTTCAACTCAACAGAGCTTGGAAAAAAGAGAGCGGATGAGAGGTCTTGGAGACAAGAGATAAGGTGGCAGAAAGAGCCTTCTGCACTGTCTCCAAGGGCTTTTGATTTATTCCTTGGCCTTGTGGCTCCCAAGATGGAATACTCTTCATAGCTTACGCCAACAAAGGGAAGGTAGTGGTCCTTACCAAGCTCTCATTTACTTGGCAGTTTTAGGCCATCCAACTTTGGTGTGGAATCTTCCTTCATAAAAACTCCTTCGGTTACAAGTGACGAGACATAATACGGTCTTTTATAACCACCATCATTGCAAGCAAGGGAATTATGAAAGGGAAGCAGACATCATCATCAAGACGCAGGAGAAGTGGGTCACAAGCAAGGATGAACTCTGGACTGGTTGGATAGGCGACCCCACTTAAACTTCAAGACGCCGGAGAAGTGGGTCACAAGCAAGGATGAACTCTGGACTGGTTGGAGAGGCGAACCCACTTAAATTTTAAATATATATATATATATATAAAGGACAGTTTGCCCTCTGAACCTGGCAAATAAAACTAGGATTTAAGCATGCTGATTGGAAAGAGCACCATATGTTAGATTTATGTTGGTGCTCTCTCTTCAGGTCCCTGGATTCAGGGAACCCAGCTAGTAACTATATTTGTTCTTACATATAGTCTTGGGTTTGTTTTTGGTGAGAAATAACCATATTTATTTATATGAGGAACACGGCCACAACCTCTGTTTTTTTTGCCTTTTTTTTTTTTTTTGTAGGGAATGTTTATATGAGGGATTTGAAGTCATGTGGCAAGTCATAGTGAGAAATCCCAAGAGTCATCATTCATCAGACCAAACTAACCCATAAATGTTCCCTCATCACTAGCATCTGATTGCCAGAAAAGGAATTGAGCCACTGGCCAACATTATAATTCATGACAGTGTTCACCACTCGCTCTCCACTAGACCATGGGCATTATTTTTTGCAAAGAATGCTACGAAGCTATCAATGGTTCATGATGCTACTAGTCAAATTTGGTTTTGACAATCGTACCACATTGCGATTCGGATACAGCACAGATCACGAAGATCATCATTGATGTTGAAGACGAGGAGCTTTTGATGAACCTCCTTTTCTTTGTGCCTCCGTTGAACCTAGTAAGGGAGATGAGCACAACAAACATTCCATCGCAGGATATATACGCGTAGAAGTGAACTTAGATCGGTAGCAAGAGATAAATCTTTCCTTTGTTTTAATAATTAATTTTAGATCTAGACTTCTAATCAATTAATTGAAAGAAAGATATAGGTGTTAACGCGATCTTCCTATAGAGAGAGCATTATTACGTTTTGGTTTAGCTTTTGCGGAGTTTGCTGGTCCAGAAATCCGAAAAACGAAAGTCATTGGCCAAACCATCTAAGCTGTTGTCCTATGAATCAAAGTATATCCATTTTTTTTTTAGGACAAATGAATCATCCCTCCTATTCCTTCTTTCCAGTGTTGGGAAATATCCATCCCTCCTCTCCTCTTCCCCTCCTGCAGCCCGTTATCCACTTCCATCTCCAAAGCCGATGGAGCTAAAGACGGGTAGACATGGAGGTCTTGGGCTCTGCGCCAGAGCTCAGTCTGGAAGAAGAGCAGAATTTCATCTGAGACATCGCCATCACCGCTGAGGCATCATCAAGGAGGGTGACATCTTCTATCTTCTCTCCTAGAGATGGTGGCAAGTTTGGCTTGATTATGTTAACCAAGATATGAATCAAAACATATTACAGATCATTTCTAAAATGCTAATCGATGTGGCATCCAATAAGCATGGTGATATGGTGCAATCAAATTTGTCCAACTCACAGCTGACATGATAACCCCGACATCCCTTGACGTGATCAGATTGAGCCAGTTCTGGCTAACCATATGAAGAATGTTAAACATATTAGAAGCAACCAACCTCTGAAGTCGGATGACATCCGATATGCTTAACAGAGTTCCCTAGCTCAATCAGGTTCACTCAGCTTGACGCTTAGCCCAAACCAACCAAGATCCTCTTATCTTGGACAACAGCTAGAGATGTGCTTCTCTTGTTGCTTCTAAGGTCGGTTTGGTTGGGATATATCAGATTATGGGATAATCTGATAATTTTGAAAATCATTTATCTGTAAAATGATTACGAAGAAAATAATTTTACTATATTTGATTAATGAAAAAATTACTCCAAAAAATGACACTGAAAAAATTACTATGTTTGGTTGGAGATAAATCTACATAGGAATATAGTCAAATTTACAAATATACCTGTTGGGATATACCGACTGATCCTGACACCGACTCGCCGACACCGACTCATCGATGCCGACTCACCGACTCATTGACATCGACACCGACTCACCGACGAATCCCAACGCCGACCCATCTTCAAGATGGACCGACCGACTTCACCCGTCCGACGGCGGGCGACACCGACAGTAACTACCGATGATGCCCGGCCCGGGTGTGTCGGCTAAACGCGCCAACACTGCCTCCGACCACCCGAAAGGCCGAACCCGCATCACTGACTCCCTATCGGGTGGGACTGCCAATGTCCGACTTCTACGGACCTTTTCAAGTGCCGACTATGCTCTCGAGTCACCACCCGACATTCAAATCCCGGCGTATAGTCGGCCAGCCCTTTCAGAAACACCGAACGACCGGCATGGGCTGCAATCCTGTCAAGGACAGACCGTATGATCGCCAGAGGACGTTGTCCTGTCAGGAACCTGGGACGCTGTCCTGCCAAGGATATGAATTAATTCTTAGGACCTGTCAGCCCATCGACGACGTGACAACCCCCGACGACTTGACAACTCCAGTTGTCTACATCATTGACAGTGGGACCATACCGCCTCCTACTATAAACGGGGTAAGGCAACAGCTCAAAAGAAGGAGGTAACGAACCTCTCCTCGCGCTCCACCGCTGAGTTCTCCCTAGTTCCTCTCTACTGTTGCCTAGTCTCCTCTCTGACTTGACCGTCGGAGGGTCCCTGCCGGAGGCATCTCCGGTCAGTGCGGACTTTTCTTTGCAGGTGCACGTTCCCGGCGACCAGGCGATGAGGGGAAGAGGCCGCAACAGGTTTGGCGTGCCAGGTAGGGGGGGCTGCAACCTCCGCAGAGTTTGAAAAATCTCTTCGAGATGACGAGAACCAAGGCTCAGCGATCGAGAGCTACCGGATCGGCGAGGCACTCTTCCCGCCGGGAAGAGGCCTCTCCTCCTCTCCCCGCGGCGGAACCCAGCTCTCCACATCCCGCGGTGACCACGGAGGCGCAGATCGTGGCGATCGTGCGGCAGATGACTGTGCTGACGGACGCAGTCAAAAGCCTTCAGCAATAACCCACCCGTTTGCAGCACTCGCCGGCGGAGCAACCGACGGCGAACCCGATGCCGTCCAGGGGCAGCCGCCGATGCCCGCGTCGATCTCTGTCTCCTCCTCAAGAGCAGCTGTCTCAACATTCCCATCAAGAAGGGGAGAGGCGGCCACAGCGCGACACCCACCGGTCCCAACGTCCTTCTCCTTCCCAGCTCGAGCGAGCGAGGAAGGAGAAGCGGCCGCGGACACCATCCGCCTCCATCTCGGATTCATCGGGAGATTTGACTCCTGGAGTCTCTCAACACCGACGGATCGACGACTACGAACGAAGGTTCGAAGAAATCGATCGTCGTCTCATCCAGCTCCAGGTGGACGATCAGAAGTCTTCAAACGACATCGACTTCCAGACCGTCCAACCCCTCTTTCGATTCATACTCGACGAGCCGATCCCTAGTCGGTTCAAGATGCCACACATAGAGCCCTACGACGGCTCTGCCGACCCAGTCAATCATCTAGAGAGCTACAAGGCTCTCATGATGATCCAAGGGGCGACCGATGCCCTCCTCTGCATCGGCTTCCCACCACGCTTCGCAAAGCTGCCAGGACCTGGTACTCCGACCTCCGTTCCGGGAGTATCCATTCCTTCGGGCAGTTCGAACATTCGTTCGTGGCCCATTTCAGCACCAGCCAGAAGCCGCCACGAATCTCGAACAGCCTCTTCTCCCTTAAACAGGAGAAAAATGAGACGCTCCGACACTTCGTGACGCGGTTCAACGCGGCCACGCTCGAAGTTCGGGACCTCAACGAGGACATGGCTATCTCAGCCATGAAACGGGGGCTGAGGAGTTTCCGATTTACATACTCCTTGGACAAGACCCTCCCCGGACGTACGCCGAGCTGCTGGAGTGCGTGTACAAATACATGCGCGCGGATGAAGGAGCTTCCGACCGGCACCTGACCGAGACCAAGGGCCCGAAGGAGAAGCGAAGGAAGGTCGGGCCCCACCGAGCCCAGCAGGCCTCCGATCGATAAACGGGACTCGCCCAGCGGCAGAGTCCGAGATCCCCCGGATGGCGGGGTCCAAGACCGACACATCGCAGGTACGACTTCTATACTCTTCTTTCCGCTCCTCGTGCACAGATCTTGATGGAGATCGAAGGAGAAGAGTACCTGCGACGGTCTCCACCTTTGAAGGCAAAGGGCCTCGACCGGCGAAAGTATTGCCGATTTCATCGGGGCCACGGTCACAACGCTGAACAGTGCATCCAACTCAAGGATGAGATTGAGGCCCTGATACGATGAGGGTACCTCGAAAAATTCCGACAGAGCCCGCCGACTCGACCAGCCCCCGACCGCCGACTCGTCCCCGACCGACGACCCCAACCGACCGAGAAAGTGGCGAACAACCAACCTACGGCAGGGGTGATCAACATGATCTCCAAACGTGCGGATCGGGGGATGACTGCTGAAGGGGAGTCGACGAAAAAACTGCGCCAGGATAATGTAATTATCTTTTCAGATGAGGATGCTCGGGAAATCCAAACTCCCCATGATGACGCTGTTGTTGTCTTGGCAACAATAGCTAATTATGATGTAAAAAGAATCCTCGTCGATAATGAAAGTTCAACCAATGTTTTGTTCTACTCGACTTTCTCCCGAATGCGACTATCGACTGATCGGCTCAAGAGAGTCTCTACACCCCGGGTAGGTTTCGCTGGAGACACCGTCGCAGTGGAAGGAGAAATTACCCTCCCCGTGACGGTCGGAACCAAACCACGACAGAGCATTGCCCATTTAACTTTCACGATCGTCCAAGTATCTTCGGCCTACAACGCCATACTTGGAAGACCCGGACTAAACGCCTTCAGAGCGGTAGTCTCGACGTATCATCTGTTGGTCCGATTTTCGACTAAAATGGAGTTGGAGAAATGCGCGGGGATCAACAGTTCGCCCGACGATGCTTCCAAATCTCGACTCAGGGCGACGCGCTGGAGGATCCCCTGCCGATCGACAAGCTGGATCAACGGAAAGAAGAAGAACGGGGTGAACCGACCGAGTGGCTAGTTCTCATCCCGATAACGAAAATCCTGAACGGGTGGTCAGGGTTGGATCGCAATTATCCGACCCAGGGCGACGACAGCTCGTAGAGCTGTTGAAAACCAATGCCGACGTATTCGCTTGGTCGGCGGTGGATATGCCCGGCATCCCCCCGGAGACGATGACTCACCGATTCAACATTGATCCTGGCATGAGATCGGTGAGGCAGAAAAAGCGATCTTTTGCCCCGAAAGGCAGAGGGCCATTGACGAAGAAGTGGACAAGCTGCTCGAGGCAAACTTCAGCAGAGAAACCACGTATCCCGATTGGCTCGCCAATGTCGTCATGATGAGAAAAGCCAATGGAAAGTGGAGGATCTGCATCGATTACACCGACTTGAATCGGGCCTGCCCGAAGGACAGCTTCTCCCTCTCGAAGATCGACTAGCTGGTGGACGCGACGTCCG
>KE504708.1:404444-430820 GCA_000441515.1 Elaeis oleifera | reverse complement strand
GCAGGTGCTCGTTCCCGGCGATCAGGCGACGAGGGAAGAGGCCGCAACAATACCCTTCAATATAAATAATTTTTTAATATCAAGATAGTATTCTCATCTTCAATTAGTTCTTATGTAATGATTATAATCACATAGTCCTTTACATAATACAATCTTCATTTTATTTTTTTAACAAAATTTTTTTATTGAGTGAATTTAGAAAGATATCTAAAACATATTTTTGTCAAGTATAGATTATCATTATTTAAAAATTTATCAAATACCAACTCTCCCATGATATTTATTTTACATTCTCTCTCTAAAAAATAAATATGGAGCCCATCAACTTTTTTACCATCTCTTTCTTCTCTTTTTCATACCAAACATGATAATCTAGAAATTATTTTTTTAGATTACCCCAACCAAACGGCCCCTAGAGTTAAAACAATATGTTCTACCATAATAATAGCATGATTTTATACCGCTACAATATAATCCCAGATGGTTATAGCTTAATTTTATGCGGTTACGGTGGAATCTCATGTGGTCTCAAGTGGTTACAATATGACTCCAAATCGTTAAGAGTATAATTTTTAAGAATTCTGCATCCCTAGGCTATAATAAGTTCTCCTTCTCCATTCCCATATTTAGAAACTCTCTCTCTCCCCGACTAAAACATTTGGGGCTCGACCAAAAATGCTCCAGCGAGTTTTCTGAGCGTTGCTGCTGTTTTGCATATCCATGGAATTGATCCACGTAAGTGGTCCGGGGATGGCACCAATGCTAATCATTGTTGAGGGGGCTAGAACACTTAACAAATGCTCCAGCGAGTTTTCTGAGCGTCGCTGCTGTTTTGCATATCCATGGAATTGATCCACGTAAGTGGTCCGGGGATGGCACCAATGCTAATCATTGTTGAGGGGCTAGAAACACTTAACAAGTGAACAAAAAGCACAATTGCCATTGACCACTAACATGCCAAATTAATCTATGAATATTCCACCATATCAAATAACATGATCCAACGTATAGGTAAACATGGTTCAACTTATCTATCTTCAAGAAATACAAGAAAAATTGAATCGTCAGCCTTTCTCTATTTGTAGCTCACCATGTGTTGTTGTAAGACTTCAATTTGTTGACAATCGATGAGGTCGGTGATGAATCGAACTAGATTGCTTCTTGATTGAACCTGATGGAGTCTGCAATAATTCCTACAAAGAAAGTCTCAAAACCGGTGGGATACGCTCCGATTTAAGACCCACTGATAGTTAAATTAGATGAAGCTTTGAGAACAGATAGTAGAAATGGGATAATAGAAGGATAAGAAAAAAGATTGTGGGCAGAATAGAGAGAAGACTCTTGTTCCCTTCAGTAAAAGAGCTGAAAATGATTCAGCAGAGTTTTGACTCTATCCCTCTAGATTTACCTCTGGAGGATATCATATCTCCTTTATATAGAGGGGTGAAGAAGCCTCGTTCAAATTGTTAGATCGTTAGAAAAATTTGTTAGGCCGCTAGTTTATTGTAACAGAATGACCAGCTGTATAGAGATAGTGGGATATTTATTTATATGATAATTGACTGTACTATAGCTGGAAGACAGCTGTTGAATAATCGTCTACAATTTGGTGGCACGTCGGTAATCTACCGACGTAACACGATTGAATTTAGTAATTTACTGAACTGAATATCATATATCTTCTCAATATCAATAATCATATCTGTCAAAGACGGATATAACTCATCGCAGATTGGCTAACAGCTGAACTGAGCATTATACTTTAAGAATAATTCCGAGCAAATCGAATCAACCGAATATTAGATTGAAGAAGTGGATTGGAAAATGACTCACATAATTTGAAAAAGAATTTATGACTCAGATAATAATCTACCATCATGTATCATTACGATGACATCAGATAATATATATCAACAACATATATCATCGCTTGGTTCTCGCAAGAAATGAAAAGGCAGCCTCAATGAAAAGCGTACCATCCTCTCAAACAACCTTGTGAGATTCCGTGAAATAATTAATCTCATTGCAAATTGTACGAGGACGTTTATCATCATAGCTCTTAGATTCAAACCAAGTCGAGTCATTGGTTACACAAATCTGACGAGTTTCCCAATAGGCCAAACTTGGATTACTACCTGTATAAAGATGTTCAATTTCTAAACTCGAGCCCACGAATCCCATTGTAAGGATGACAATGAGAAATTTTTGGTATACCACGGGTGGTGCAGTATCGTATGCATCATTTGTAGTGATTGGCTCACGTGTGGAGTCGAAAAAATTTTTTTTTCACTTCATGCCTCGGCTCCGTGCGTGAGCCAATCACTGCGGATGGTGCGCACGTTCTTCACTGTTTAAGGTACATAAAAATTTTTTGAACAGCAATAAGCAGGGATCTTTATGCCATTTTCTTAGCACCGAGAACATAACACACACGAAGTTTTCCTTCCTTGGGTTGTTGAGGGCCTTGCATTACCTTCCCTCCTGACACAGTATTATCGTTTATATATTATACAAATACACCCACGCCCACATACAATCATCTATGGATGGTCAAAAAGATAGGTGTGATGGCCTGGCAAACTTTAAACACACACACACACACCGACGCCACATACAATCATCTATGGATGGTCAAAAGATAGGTGTGATGGCCTGGTAACTTTAAACTAACACACACCACACACACACACAATTAAAATCATCTCTGGATATTTATGAGAATAGAGATATAATGGCCTGATCCTTTTCTGCAATTTGAAGATTAAATAGAAATTTTTCTTCGATATTGCCTATGTAACATATGTTAAGTCATCATCTCTGAAACATGCTAGATCTATATAAGAAGGAGAAAAATTGTAAAAAAAGAGCATCTAAGAGTTCAGGAAAGTAATTTAAGTTTCATTTCCACAAGCGAGTGCAAAAAGAAGATGGACAATTCCACTATTAATGCTAAGAATTACTATTTATAACTTCACATGCCTTTTAGTACATATTTACACAATTAAAACTCTCGCAGATACAATCATCCTTTAGTACGACACTTATTAATAATATAAAACACACAAAGTTTGGAGGTAATGATGCAATTACACAGCACTTCATAATTAAAAGTGAAAATATACTTATTTATATAGGTAATGCCTTTTTGATTTTGGAGACCCATGACCCTGGCTTCTCAACGGATTTTACCAAAACTTTCACCACCTCCTTCATGCACGGCCTCTGCAACGGATCCACCGAAGTGCACCGAACCGCCAATTCCATGGCCCCAATCATCTCATCTTGGTATTCCGCGAGCTGCCGTCTCATCACCGGATCGATCCACGTGTCCAAATGACGCTCCGAGTAGCAGTACCGGGCCCACTCCACGACCCCACCATGCTTGCCCGCCTCAGCATCCACGTGGCATCTCCCCGTCAGCAGCATCACCAGTAGCACACCGAACGAGTATACATCGCTCTCTTCCTCCGCGCGCTCCCTCTTCCCCTCCTCCAACCCTGCCACGTCCGTGCATGGTAAATTGTCGTTAATGACAAGGGTATTTAGTCCTTAAAAACTCAGAAGGATAATTTGGTAATTTTACCCGAAGGGAAGACGTTGATCAAGAGGCGAGCCACGCCGTCTCCGTCCAAAACGACGTTGTTACCTGCCGTTAAGTTCCCGTGTAATAACATTCCTCTGCGATGCAGGCAATGCAACGCCCTAGCGATGCTGACGGCGACTCTGCAACGCTTCTCCCAGCTAAGCTCCCTCAGTGCAACGCTTAAACTCCTCCCTCCCTCCACGGGCTCGTATATAAGCACCCATCTCGTCTCCGACCGGCACGCTCCGGCTAAGCCCACCACGTTCCGATGACGGAACCGCCCCATATCCGTCACCTCCGCCACCCGATACTCGGGATATCCGTCGTATTCCTGACAGCGAACAGCATCCCATCACCGGCGCCGTTAGGAACCGCAACCGTTCCCTCCTTGATCGACGTCAACAGGGTGTCCGCCGTTATCGCTGTTGATGCCTTCTCGTCAAAGACTCGCACCTCCCAAACGCCGTTTCCGTTTATCTCGACCTTCTTAAGATAAATGTGCTCCCTTCGGCGCCGTCGGATCAAGAGCAATAAAAGAACGGAGAGCAGCAGAATCAAAAGACCCACCATTAGAACAGTGACGGAAAACCGCCGAGGCTTTTCTCCACGGCGGCGGTGCAAGGCGGCAAGCCACTTCTCGCAGTTCCACCGCAGAGGCCTGGGTTTCCAGCGATCGAGCTGGCGTTGACGGAGAGGAAGACTCCGGTCGCCGGCAAACTGCCGTGGAAATGGTTGTGGGAGAGGTTGACAAATACCAGAGATCCGGTTTTCCCCAAATCTTGGGGAATCTCTCCGGAGAAGCGGTTTTCTGACAGGTCAAGCTCGGTGAGGACTGGCAGATCAGAGAGTCCGGCAGGAATCTCGCCGGAGAGATGGTTTTGCTGACGTCGAGACTCACCAGTTTCTTGCATTCCGCGATCGGTTCTGGGATAGGGCCGGAGAGCTGGTTCTTGCTAAGCTTCAATCGAGCCACCTCGGAAAACCGCCCGAGGCCGGCCGGAATTCCGCCGGAGAACTGGTTTTCAGAAAGGTCCAGATTCTTGATGTTTTCACTCCCAAAAGAATCCGGCAATAGCCCCGTCAAGTCGTTCCTCGCAAGGCTCAGCATCTGGAGCGCCGGCATCTCCCAACTTCGGCCGTCTATCCGGCCAGAGAACCCATTGCCGGAGACGTCGAGGTAGTAGACGAGCGGAAGCTTCGTCAATTCTGGTGGTAGCTCGCCGGAAAGCCTGTTGTTCTCGATCCGGACCCTCTCCAAGCTCCGGCATCGGCTCAAGCCGCTGGGGATCTCGCCTTCTAGAAAGTTTGAGAAGAGGATCAGCTTAACGAGGAGGCGAGAAAACAGAGGTGTTCTGGTACTCCGCCGGTGAGGTAATTCGAGGAGAGGTCGAGCACGGTGAGGTTATTCCGGCGGCCGAGATCAGCCGGGATCTCGCCGGAGAGGCGGTTGGACCAGAGCTGGAGTACTTGAAGGCGAGGAAGCGCGGCGATGGACCGCGGAATCGTACCCTCGAATCGGTTGGAAAGAGCTGGAGGATCTCGAGATTCTCGAGTTTGATCACTTCTTCCGAGATCTCGCCCGTTAGATCGTTCTCGCTGAGATCGAGGGAGATCAGCGCCGTCAGATTGTAGATGGACGGCGGGATCGGACCCGAGAGGCTGTTCTGATAGAGGAACAGGTACCTTAGTTTGTGGAGATTTCCGACGGAGCCCGGGATTGCACCGGTGAGATTGTTGTACACGAGATCGAGGTGTTTGAGAGCCGTCAGATTGCCGATCTCCGGCGGGATTTCGCCCGTGAGGTTGTTGTACCCGACGTATATGAATTGGAGGTCGTGATCTCTCCCAGTTCGGGAGGAATCCTTCCAACGAGATCGTTCGAGGCTAATGTCAAGAATTCTAGCGTTCTAAGCTGGGAGATGGAGCTGGGGATTCTTCCACGGAGAGAGTTCCCGCCGAGATCGAGGACCTTAAGATGAGGAAAGTTGTTGGAGATCTCATCCGGTGTCTCTCCGGTGAGGTAGTTATTGGACAGATCGAGGATCTCCAAGCTGCTGTTGATGATTTTATCTCGGCCGTCGGGTCGGAGCGGGATTGGGCCGGAGAGGTGGTTGTTGGTGAGATTGAGATGGCGAAGGGAGGAGGAGAGATTGGAGAAGGCTTCGGGTGGGATGCCTCCGGAGAAACCGTTGGATGAGAGATCGAGGGTGTGGATGAACGGCAGCGTGAAGAGCACGGAAGGGAGGCTCCCTGAGAGATTCTTTCCGGAGAGGCGGACGATGGAGACGTGGGAAGTGGAGTGGTCGTCGCATGTGATGCCGTGCCAGTTACAGAAGGAAGTGGTGGAGTTGCTCCAGCTGGAGAGGGCGTCGAGCGGGTCGTTGATGGAAGATCTGACGGACAGTAGGGCTCGGAACTCGTATTCCTCGGAGGAGAAACAAGTGCATAGAAATGGAAGTAAGTGGAGAAGCAGAGTGAAGGAGGCACTGGGCCTCATCTCTTTCGAATGAAGAAGGGATCCGATGGGAAGTGCGTGCGGAGGCGGGAAAGGAGGAAGCCGGGAGAGGGCTTAAATAGGTAGGAGAAAGAGAGTACCACCGTTGGTTGGTGGCGTACAGAATGGACAAATGGGGTTAACTTTGGAGAAATAACGGAATGCCACTTGACTGGGGTCACGAGTGTTTTTAAGGGCTTTGGGTTAGAAGTGGTGGTCGGTAGGCGTGATGGAGGCGGTAAACGCCACTAGCTGGCTGGTGCTCAAGTAGTTTGTGACTGCTGGGATGGGGGGGCTAGCCGGCTGGGTTTGACCCACAGATATAATGCTTCCAGAAACTAGGAATCATGAGGTTTGGGTGTGGGACGGCACGTCCAGGTCGAGGTGCCAACTGGTTAGTTTGTTACTTTGCTGGCCGGCTACTTGAATGGGAGTCCTGCGTTCAAAGTACCAGGCTTATGTTTCAGAATTTGTGCCTGCAAAGGAGGAGGAATGGTTTAGTTTAGCCCAGATGGTGAATTTGCAGGCATGCAAATTATGAGTGGCGGAGGCGAATGTGATTTTGAGCACAGATGGCATGCGTCGAGCTAAACGTGAGTCAGTACGTCTTTATATATCATTGTGAACGTGATAGCAATCTAGGTTCAGCTTGGACGTGGTGCAAACAAACTTAATTTGGACGTCGTCGCCGTTCACAATCCGACATGATGAAGCCAGTGCTGGTAATGGAGATTGGTCGGCGTGGGATCCAACCTAAAATAAGAAGGTGACCAGGAGATCACCGAACTTTTGTCTGGCGAAAAATTCTCTGATTCTTAAATAAGATGGAACTTTGGTGGAGCAAACGTGACGACCAGATTGAACCAACATCACTTAAATGGTTCTACTTATATCTCGGATAGCATTTCATTAAGATTCCAGGATTGGTTGAATTTTTCTTTTGTTAGGCCTTGGTTTTTAGCGGCTGGAGCCTGATCCAACTAGAAGTAGCGCACCCAATCTACTTTGGCGTAGGAATCTCCACCGGCCTAAATATTCGTATCGAAATAACTTTGGAATTGAGAAGTACAAGAAAAGTGAAACCAATTTCTGCAGGGAATCCCTGGACGAGCATGGAGTCGATTCCGCCGGGTCTTCCAGCCCTCTCAAAGCTCGGTTGGGGGCTCGAGGAAAGAAATTTGATGTCATCCAGTAGATACCGAGGGTGGTCGGTCACAAATTTCAGACTGGCTTCAGGTCTCAGATATGCCCTCAAACCTGTCCGACTTACAGGACTCACCATCTCGTACAAAACATTGTGCCCTCTTAGCCAGAGGAACAGGCCTGCATACAGCGAAGAGGACAAAGCCTATTCGCCGGGTGTAGCTTTTCCAGACGCAGAATGGGCCTTGTGGAGAATTCCCGATGAAGGTAGATGTTATAATTTCCGGTCCTGAGCTACCTAACCATCGATGACCGGCCAGGGTTTTCACTTTATATTTCTGGATTGAAGAGAGCACGGCCAAAGCAGAATGGATACGATCAAAATGGGCAGAGGGGATTGCATCAGGAAGAGAATAATTCCCGTGGAAATGCTCTTGGTCTTCAGAATATTAGACCTGCCTTTGGCCCGGATTCCTCGCACAGGTGCTGCAAAGAGGGCTGCAGTATGGGAAAGGTTGAAGAAGTGGGGAGTCGAGTCATTATGGGGGACCGGAGCGAGACTCGTGCGCAGCCTTTTTGTCCCACTGCCCTTCAGTCCCCCTCCCCACCTCCTCTTGCAAGGACTATATTGCCTTTCTTTACAGAGTGCTGTCATTGTCGTGCCCGAGCACGCTTGCTCGCCGCCTCTCTCTCTCCTCCTGCATTTTTCTTTGGATTTTTCCCTGATGCTTTTGTGTACGTAGTTTGGTGTGGGTTCGGTTTATTTGAGTTTGGCAGGCACTCCTGTACGAATTTATAAGTCCATGCCATGGTTGTTAGCAGGAGAATACTGGTTCCATTACGGTGTATAGAACAGATGCAGGTGTGTCCTCGATGGGGAATGATGGCCCATTTCGAATCAGCAATGAAAGCAACCTTTGGAGGAGAGAAGCACTCACAGTAAAAGATTTGGGTGGTTGAGGGATAAAGCTTGGGGTCCGATCGACCCATCTCTCTCAGGAGCCAAGAGGAGAGGGTTGCCACGATCCTGCTCTTGTATACAGTATGAGAAATCCAACCGGTTAATTAAGGAAGACCAGGGCTTCAACAGGGATTTTTTTATATGGTCGGACATGACTAAGGTTGCATGAGAGAGATTAAGGTTTGAAGTATGTAAAATGGGCTGATCCAAGGTATGTTAAAAGTCCATACTTATTGGTTGACCATAGCATAGGCATCCTATTGACATCGTTGTTTAGCGTCGACTGCCCTGAGAACAATGATTCTAGGACTAGGCCCAGCAAAATCTTCTACCAGGTCGCTTTGTGCTCACTCTCTTAGTTAAGGTCCGCCGAAAATGGTATGGGCCTGGTACGGCCCAAATATTATACTTTTTACTCGCTGTTTGATAGAAGCCCAAATATAACTTCAACAAGATCCGAACTTTATGTTATATAACTATTTTGCGGCTACTTTAGTCATGGGGAGGCCGATATGGTTGTAACTTGTTTGATATACTAAATTGTCCACCAAATGTAATTATGCACGCCTGTGTTTGGAGGGGGAAGGCCAGTGGAAATGACAAAGCATGTAAACAGGAAATTTCTCCTTCATTCCTTCCTTTTCTTCCAGGAACAAACTTCTAGTTTCCGTTTTGCCCATCACCTTACATAACATTCATAGTCTTTTTATGATGGAAAACTTTTACATTGACTGCTTAAAAGCAAGAATTTGCAGGCGTGGAACCTGGATAAAATATAAGTATAGCTGTGGGCAAATTGAACGAAGGATATTAAAAGTCAGACAAAACATGGTTTCGCCCTAATTGCCATGACCAAATAGAATAAGATGCTGTATTGGTAATCCAATCTCACCAATTATGTCTTATGAGATTACATGCCATGCATAGCTCATCAATTTGTTGGTGGCATACCATACCTATTCTCAAATAATTACGCTATCATGTTGTTGTGATGTGAATAAGTTATTGCATGCTCATGTTTTTATTCTTCACAATTTTCCCTATGATCAAAAGAAAAGGAGAGTTTCCATCTCCTCGCATTACAAAAGTAGCTTATTTTGACAATTAATGAAAAAATCCTGAGATCAGTTATGACATGCTACATGGCCACAACGGAGGCTGATCATCATACAGATCGTCACTGTAATTTGTAACAATTCATTTTCATTATATGCTGTAGAGAGGTAAATACCAAAAACTTCAATTCCATGCATTGATCCTGTCGACTCTAGTTTTTTAAATGCACGCAGAGCTGAAGGAGTTCACCGGTCCCACCATTAGCTGCCATCCAGCGTATTTGTGGTGACATGCTTTATAGATCCTGGAACGTACTCTAAATAAAAAATAATAATAATAAAACGACAAAGAGCTCTGCAAACTTTTGTTATAACTCCTTAAATTGGATCATCTCTCGCACATGAACGAGCATCGCTAACGAGTGTGGCTCTCCACTCCTTTAAGGCCGCGGATTAGCCGCAGTCCTACAACTCGCTAATCTACCACGTCAACGTTTGAGAACTCACGACGACACTCGAGTGTGGTCACCATGGTTCACAGCATGGGACAGTGCGCCACGTCGTCTCTTGACTCTCTGTTCCACTCCTAAAAGATCTCACGAGGCCGGTTCTAGGGAGGAAGGTGGTCGGTTGGGAGGGACTTAGGAGGCATGTTTGCTATTTAAAATGGTCCTTCCTACTTGCGTCTATCCTTTCTTACCGCACGGATGACTTGTGTTTCTACCTCTCTATATCTTGCCATTCCTTTCGGTGCCTTGCCTTTTTTTTTCCCTTATCCAAGGAAATGCTTCTAGCCTTCTTGTTTTCTATGTTTTTCAAAGGTCTTTTTGCATTTGGGATAAACTAGACTAGGGTTATGTCAAATGTACAATTGCACTTAACCAGTAACTATCATCATTGTTAGCTTGTGACCAACTAGTTGTCCATTTTGTGTACGTAGAAAACCAGTTAGTTCACCTTCAAGAAGCTAGCTAGATGATCAACTTGGAAAAGCTTAGACGGGTTTCCTAATATTTTATATTTAGGTCATATACACAGTTATACTTTTGATTGCTATACTCTCACTCTTGAAAAAGTCAAGCTAAGATATCATGAAGACATATTTCTAGAAAGGAATAATGCCATAGGGCGCCTGTTTATGCTAATCCAATTCTCTTAATTTCTACTGCATATTATGAGGGGATTAGTCCTTAATTCAAAAACTGGTGCAATGCACAAGAACTTGATATTTAAGTCAATATGCTGTACTTTCAATGAACTTCTCATGTGAACGTCTTTCAAAAACTTTTCATGTGAGACTCTCCGAGGCATTATTAATTCTTTTAAAAATATATTCAAATGGTTGAGAGTCCGGTAAATCAAACACTCATAGAGAGTGTTTTGCTTTGTATAAAGCGTTCAACTTGTTAGGTAATAACAACTGGATGATCCTTCCTTGCATCTTAGTTCGTTTTCTTGGCCACAACTTTATGTATAGCTCCCTTTGGAAGCGGAGGATATGAAGGAAAAAAAAAAGAGAATGGCATTGTGGTTATGTAATGTACGATGATGATGAGAACGATGATTTCTATGAAAGTGAAGGCGCACCAATTAATGGTTTGTGATTGTAACTAACATTTAATATAAATCACATGATGTTTGATGCTGCGATGCCATTGTTAATAGTTAAGAATATACAAGGATCCTTCCATCAAAGAAATAAATCTAACATTCATATTCTGATTAACGACCAACTATCTTTCTTTAAGGACAGAAACCATGATATATATGAACTTTATCCACTAGTATTAATCCTATGTATGACAAGATAGAGCTCGGCATTGGTTCCGAAGAGAGAGAGAGATTGATATTTTGCTATCGACAACGTGAAAAAGGTGATTGTCATGAGAGTCTTTTTTTTGATGGTGATGGAGGCCGAAAGAGAAGGTGATTCTCAGAGTCAAGAGTGGTCCATGCAAGTTGGATGTCCTTGCAGTCACAGGGCAAAGAACACTTGCGTCTGAAGTCTCGATCAGTAACTTGTGGGCAATCACAAGCCATGACACGGACAAGTCAAATATTCCATGCAGAGCCACCACCCCATGAATGCCATTTCCAACGCTAGGGTGGGGTTCCTTTTTATCTTACCCTAACCCCTATCTACGGCAATTGGCGCAGTTTGCTCCTCTCTAGGCTCCGTTTGGGCAAGCCAGCAAGATTTCGACCGAATTTCCCGCTAGTTTCGTTGAGCCTATGTAAGCATCGTCCATATATATCAGCTTTAAAATAAAAAAAATAAAGAAGATCTTCACAGGTTTTCCATTTTGGTCTTCCTGCAGCCTATAGGATGAAATTTAGACTAGAACTTCAATGCGTCTTTATAAGATGCTGCGTAGGCCAACAAATGTGACTTCTGTAGGAATATCTAACTAGCTAGGCCCGGAACTAAAGAACTCTAACTACAAAGTGGCCTTTATTTCCATTCCAAGATGCCCATATCATAGTAGAGGAGCTCATTAGAACCCTATATTACCTTTTGCTTGCAACATCATCTCACTATCTTTGAGGTGCTCCTACCTGAACCATAGGCCATCCTTTGCAGTCTGAGTAACTATAAAGGGTAGGCATCCCAGTAATCTGAGAAGAGAGAGAGCTATAGATACAAAGATGGATAGTGTGTGTAGAAAGAGAGAAGCTATGCAATCCAAATCAGTTACTGAAGAACAAGAGCCATGCCTCCTTCCACCTAAGGTAATCATCGACTAGCATTTGCATCAGACTGTTCCGTGCATGCAAACTAAACTCTTCATTTAAATATTAAGATCGGCATGTCCTTAATTGTTTAACCAAATATTAGACTTATCTTGCTTGTTTCTCTCTTCATTGTTCCTGGATCATTCATTGTAACAAGGGTCAATGGCTGAGAAGGGTCTTCTCCGATCTTCCGACGGACGCAGAAAGATCAAGGATCTGAACCGAACCATGGAGACCAATGAGGTTCAGATGGCGGAGTGTGAGTGCTGTGGGATGTCGGAAGAGTGCACTCCTACTTACATTTGCCGGATCAAAGGATTCTTCTGTGGAAAGTGGATCTGCGGGCTTTGCTCGGAGGCAGTGAAGGAGCAAATGAGACGTGACCCGGGATTAGCCAAGGAAGAAGCTTTGGAGTCTCACATGGCTCTTTCCAAGAATTTCAACAGGACTGTCAGGCTCAACCCTAAGCTCTCCTTAGCCGGTACGATGAGGGATATCGCTCGGAAGAGCTCCCAACAAAGGATCTCCAAGGGCCGTTGTGCATCCAATATATCTAGGAATATGAGCTGTGGGCCTAGAATGAATGCTAAGATCAAACAGCCATCAATCCACTGAAGCTTCACCATGCCACTAGTGATTAATTATTCAATAAGCATCATAAGGTTCTTCTGGCTATGCAATATATTATGCGAGTTAGTTTGCCTTTGAGCAATAATATGCATGCATGTTACCTGCTTTCTTTTCAAGCTTTCCCTCGCTTGAGTTTTCTTCCTACTCCCTCACTTCTTGTATATCATGTATCAAAGTTATCCAATGTTCGCATGTTAGTTTTCGGAGAACTTTCCCCGTGTCACTTGCATTAATTAATGCTGGCGATGCCCTTGCGGAGCCATCCTGACTATTCCTATATATGTGCTATCTTAATTCCTTGGGAGCTATGGCACCTTAATTACTATATATGATGACATACATGAGCAGGCAGTAATTCTGGAGTTCATATCCGAAAATAGCGTTGTATAAACGTGACATATAATAAGGGCCTGTGTACACTCTTTTTTGGACGGAGAGATTTAATTGGACAGAAGTGAAATATTGAAAGTGCAGGGATAAAGCCATCAATTTTGTTGGGAAATAAAATGAGGAAAGAATGACGGAGAAGAGAACTGAAAAGATCAAAAGGCCTCAACGGAATCAGAACTTTTTTGAAATACCGAATACATCTCAAATATTAATGATGTGTGTATCTTGAAAATGTTCAAATTATTGAAGTCATTGACTTTCATGATTCCTCCAACGTCATCTAGCAGCCTCACAATTTCACATAGACGAGATAATCTATTTTTATGTATAACTTAATGTCGATTTTAAGAATATTTTGTGAATTTCTTAAGATGTATACGATAGGTAACATAGAACCTTTTTTTTTAACAAAGAGACTTAGAAGGAGAAAGAAACATCCATACCCAAAAAATATCAAAGTAAATTTTCATTGATTAATTTTTTTTTTAAAAAAAAGTTTGCTTTCCTTTTTCTATTGGACTGAATCCCATTATAAATTAATTATATCAAACCAGTTAACAAATCACTTCTTAGTGAATTAGGTGTTTATGAGTTGGCCTGGGTACAACAAAGGCCAGCAACACGTAGTAGGCCGCGTTCGTGCATAACTTTTATCATGCCGCACGGGCACGGTCACTTTGGTTAGCAATGAAGGGAGAAGTACTTTTCAGCCTTCTCTACGAGGCACACAATCTTAATTCTTCTTTATTCCTTCTGTTTTGAAACAAAATGCCAAAAGTATGTGCACATGCCCGAGCGTGCATGCGCTCATGCTAGATGCATGATGGAACTTCCTTCGAACTTGAGCAAATTCTCCTATGTTGAGCTTCTAAAACCAGTCCAAGTGTATGCATTCATGCCAGCAGAGATCCTTATATCATGTAGTGCAGCCATTTGGGAGCATATACGATGCATGTGGACGATGGATTGAGAACGGAGTACTTTGAAAGATGACTTGGATCCTACCACTTGACAAAGAAGCATTTAATGCATGGCTGTATAAAATGGATAATTTTGATTCCTAAAATGATAAAAATAAAGAATAAAATAGACTAATTGGAAGGCACAATCTCTTCAGGAACTTAAAAAGGATTCGTACATTCATAGTCCAGGCACGAAGTGGCTATTTCGGGTCACAAAATACACCCCAAATTGCTTTAAAGCTTGTTGGCAGCACCTAAATCGCAGTAGCCCATCAACACACTTCATCAAATAGGTCGTGAGACCCGTGGTTTATATGAATCCAAAGCTAGATGTGAACATATGCATTGGAGCTAGTTATAACGGGACCAGGATAGATCTAAGGAAGCACAATCAGAGCTGACAATGGAAATGATCTTATTTTCTCAAGGCAGCAGAGGCAGTGCCAGCAAATCAAAGCTGTTCAAAAAATTAGACACACACACACACACGTACATACACAGACATAGGGAGGAGTTACCTTTCACCTGGCTCTATATCCAAGTATAAAATTTGAACCCAGTTTACCGGATACCACAATCATTGATTTTACCAATTGCACTAATTGGCATCTATTCTTGGAAGTGAATGTCTAAAAGGCTCATGATGAATTTAAAAGAAATAAATTTTCTGTTCACTTCGAGAAAAGATGTATTCTTGGGTCTTTGGATCGCTTGGATTAAATTTGTCGTTACTACCGGCAAAGTGGCATGGTGAAAGTATATAATTCAGGAATTGGGCTCTCGGTGTTAGCAGGGCATTCTTTGAATCCTTTGTTACCCTTTCTGCTTCTTGAATGATGAAATTCTAGAGCATTAAAAAAACATATTCCAAAGGGAAATGCTTACTACTAATCGCAATGATAAAAAGGTTCCGCTTGTGTTCATGATGACACAATCATGCGCTGCGGAATGTACAGCCTCACTCTATTACACAGGTGGCTAAGTTCATGAGCCAAAATAAGACCAAATTCGATCTTCATCCTCATAACAATTGAATTCTAGATATGACATGAGAAAACAAATTTTGGAGGTGTCATTCAACAATCAAAATGCACCAACAAATCTCAGACCTGAAATTTCTTCACCAGTATATCAGATAAAAACCACTCTCTTTCCAAGGAAATCTATTTTCTCCTCTGATCAAAATGCTCCAATTTACTCACCTTGCACTTTGTAGGCTGGCAGATAAATTGTGCATCGTGAAGTCCTACTCTTGGAACTCAATGTCCCCATTGTCGATAGACTGGTTTAAACAAAGAAATTCCTTGACCCATGATAAAATAAATTACCAACTCACCTGCATAAGATGCAAATGAGAAATTGGTAAGCCAACTGATAAAATAAACATGCAGAAGCAAGGTAAATTTATATGCAAATCAGCATCCCCAGAGGCCAGGTTCCTAATTGCTAGTAAAGCTCCAGTTGCTGCATTTCCTATCGCAAAAGTAGCAACGGGGGGACCTGGTGGCATCTATATGTCAAACAAGCATTAATGATTCATTTCCTACATTAATCTGACAATGAATAAAAGATTAACTACGGCTGTACAATGCACAATAAAATTTATATACATACATATATATGTATTTATGTACGTATATCAGATCCAGTAGTGGGCCAACTTGGTCAGGACAATATTTCTTAACAAGATATTATGTGTTTTCTGTTTTACTTTTGGTAAACTATGCCGTTAGTCTATTTATTCACCAACTCACGAAATTCCAACACGTAGGTTCTAGATTTATTTTCGCCTGCCATAATGCATAACTTGGCCTGGTTATCGGTAACTTCATGCAGAAGGGAAAAAAACAAGGTTCAAAAAATGGTCATTATAATGTTATAGTGGCCCTTATAACAATTTTGGGTCTTTTAAGTTAAGTTGTTATACATAATAACAGGGAAAAGATAATGGCCCACTCACACAAATAACAAAAAGTAAAAGCCATTATGATCATTTTCCGTTACTCTAAATAAAGTACTATTCCTTTTAAATTTCAAACTTTACACATCAATTTCCCTCCAAAAGTAATAGTAGCCTGAAAATAATAATAAAATGATTGGAAAAATAACACCATTGTTTTTCTGTTATTGCCTGTTATTTTCAGTTATAAGGTTTTTACAACGGTCATCATAACAGTGATTATTTTAATACTAAAGAATTGAAATAGTACCTTTTGCAGAAAATAATGGCTATTATAACAGTTTCAATGGGGATCTGCTGTAATGAAACAAAAGCTTTAAAGAGAGGGCTGTCCCTTACTTGGACAGGACATCAGCTATTCAGTCACCCACAAGAATATTGATTCCTTTATATTCTATCTGATGTCAGCTCTTCAGCTTTTCCTTTTAATAGGGTGAAGTTTTCATTGAAAATGAAAGGGAAAAAAATTTAAGTTGTGTCAGCCTTCACTATGATATATGCAAATTAAAGTATATATATTACATCAAATCATATCAATGGTTGAGAATATAGAACTATTTAACTGATGTCTAGAGGTATTGGATTCAAAATGCAACAACACTCTGCTATTGACAAATTGCTATTCTTGATAATAACAACCATGATTGACTCATTTAGGAATTTAAACACCAACCAAGATAAAGACAAACTTTTGATATGTACTAACATGCATCTTACTGTGCAGATAAAAGTATATTACATGGACAAGGACACCCCATGTACGCTCAAAGCTGGAAATTTTTAACATGAAAACTTTGTTCTTGTTCTTGAGTTCAACTGGGCATGCGACAAATGGCTGCACTCTCATAGGGCTTAAACTCCACAAGACTTGATAGATCTGCCCACAGTTCCCAAGTCCAAAACAGATTCTCCAAGAAAGTTGCTACAAATATTAATAGACATTTGTAAATTTTAGAGCACCAATAAACCCTCACATAATAACTTTAACAGTACATCCAATAGTTTCAAAATATCCAAGTTAAAATCTCCATCAACAATTCAACACAGTCTCCAAATTACCACCATATCATAGGCAAATTTTTCAATTCATAGTGCAAGTCCAAATAAGGAACCAAAACTGAATCCCAAACTCTCCAGCACACAGCCCATAACCCAGTTTGCACTTCTCCTTAGCACCTAAAAATGATAATAAAATAAAGGTAATGAGCTAACAGCTTAGTCAGATACCTGTAACACCATAGCTGGATCAAGCATACAATGAAACTACTTAGATAAGTACAGATATTTCCACAAGTTCATAAAGAAAGCAATTCGAAGAAAGAAAAAATTAAGTTAAAAGTTTCTAACTCATGCATAATCACATAATTGAAGCAGATAATTTTTCAAAACAACATTGAAATAGCTAGATTCAATAGAACTATTGAGCAACCAACAGATTCATGAAATTCCTAATATATATGTGTGCGTAAAGGAACATCCCATTCTTTAGTCTTGGTGACTATGGTCACGATTAGCCTCGTGCTAAGGCTTGAAACTGCATTTGGCCCTATGGTGTAGGTTTGAACTCATATTGAGCCTTCTAATAAAGGCCCAAAAGAACTAATTTCTAAGCACATGTATGCCCATGTTTGGCCCTACTGGCTAGACCCCTATCATAGTTGGAATAAAAGTAACCATTACTTTGTAAAATACACAACCACAAAGAAAGCAAGACTTACTTGGATTATCCTTATTGTAGAAACTTTAATTTGACAATCTATCCCTTGTTGCACAAGCTTCTCAAGGGTAACAACATCAAAGTGCTCACCCTCTACAGTCAACAACCTGCACCTATGAACAAAAGAGAACAGTTTTAGAAAGCATCTATCTAATGGAAAAGATATAAAGGGGCAATAAACTAAAATGAAATTTAAAAGATACCAATCCCTATTCAACATATTCATGAGAAACCCACCTTTTAGCAAATTCACGAACTGATTTGCCATCATCAAAACTCCCAACAAAACGTTATAGGACATTGCATTGGCTGGACCATTTTCGAGGAGATCTAAAGTCACTACTTTGACTAACGTTTGACTTGCTGCTTGGTACAGCAATCGACCTAGCTGACCTCCTACCAATACACTTAAAATTGTTTCCAGTACTCCATGAATCAGCATACCATCCTCTTTTGAAACAGCAGCACAATGGATTTCAAAAAACACAATGAAATAGACAAAAATCACGGTGCATTAAATAATAATTATCAACAATTCATTATGGATCACATCACATACTACTTGCGCAACTCCATATTTATAACTAAAGTGAGATCTGATGCAAGCAACGAACTGCCAAATTGATTCTGAAAACCAGACATCTATGTAGATTATCACATGGCCGAAGCTCTCTTGGTATTTAAATTTCAAGAATTTCAAAAATTGCAATCACATAACTCAAGAAAGAAAGAGGGTTGATCAATTTCAGAATAAGTGGTTGGTTCATCTGATTTCCATATGCAATCATTAATCAACCATGAAGTAATAGAAAGATATTTGCACACAAACTTTCCCTCTGTAGATTGGATCCTTATCTTTCTACCCGAATAATCTCGCAAAGCCATCACAAACCCTCTGTAATACCTCACCTGAAAGAGGATTCTATAGGCCATTCACCTCCAAATAGGAAATCCTCAAGTACTTCTGAAAATATAAAATAACTAAAATAATCCTCAACGTGACCTCCATTTTTAATTAAAGAAAAAAAGAAAAAACATCAGCTTTTAGTCTTTTACTGCCCCATGAAGATTTCCGAGAAAGCAACGCAGAACCAAGTACTCGAATTTGAAAAGAAAAAAAATTCAATTTTTATCAGGCTAGAAGATTTCCAAGAAAGCTATACCGAGTAGAGTACTCAACGTACTCCAGAAATTTTAGAACTAAAAAACAACTTTAATGGGAAAGAAGATATATCCAAGTACTCAATATATTCAACCATTTGAAACAAGAAAGAACTTGATTTTAGCCGAGAAGATTTCGAAGAAGGAAAATACTAAAGATCACCCGCTATATAGAACGAAATAAAGAACATATTTAACCGTTTCTTATTAAACTTAGAGTGCTGCTACCGGTCACCTGCTAATGATCACCGCTCCCTTCACCCG
The DNA here is from genome assembly GCA_000441515.1 of Elaeis oleifera. NCBI lineage: Eukaryota > Viridiplantae > Streptophyta > Magnoliopsida > Arecales > Arecaceae > Elaeis > Elaeis oleifera. The sequence goes on along the minus strand of KE504708.1, from coordinate 411,767 downwards.
GATGACGATGTCGGGAAACGGTGCCGTACACGGAGGTGGGTGGTGTCAGTCGGCCCTCCTGCTGCTCAGCAACGTCCGCATCCCCCGATTAACTGAGCGGTCATGATGATCTCTAGCTTTTTCCTAGATAAACCTTTCCAGCAAGCAAGAAGACTTACAAGAAAGCTGGGTAGAACCAAAGACAACTGTTCGGCATAATGCCAGAGCAACAATAAACCACCCCACCAAATGCCAAATTCTTGAATAAAAGTTCAAGCATATAGTCGAATCAAGAAGCATATCTCTCTGAAGTGGAATCCTCGTTCCGTGCACAGAAACCGGCGGATCGAGCGGAAGAAGATGGGAGCCGCAACATCGAAGAATCCCTCCAATCCGTCGAAGGAACCCCGTTCCGCAGGCGAAAGAGGGTTTCAGGGGAGTGGAGGGTCGGAGAACAGGGGGAGGCGATCTCACTGGAAGGCAAGACACACGGAGGAGGCAAGCCTCGAGACCATTATCGGACCAGCGCCCGTCAAGAAGGGACGGAGGAGAACTGATGCATGAATTCCCACTCATTAGCGCGAGTTCGGATGAGGGTGCGCTCACCGCGGAAAGAAAAGCAGATTTATATAAAGCGTCGCTCATCCATAAGGAGTCGTTTGGTTGACGGAAAGATAATTTTTTTATTGAAATATTTTTTATATAAAATTAATTTTAAGAATATGATGTTTGAAAAATTATTAAAATATATTTAATTAATCTTTAAAAAATAATAATTTTATATTTAATTAAGTATTTTTTTAAATAATGTAAACTTAAATTATCTCCTTAATAAAGAAAAAAATCATACTACATTCTATTCATAATTTTTATAATATTTTTGAAAAAAAAAATCTCAATTCCTCCCTGAAACTAAAAATTCATATCCCATAAATATTTTTTTTTAAAAATACAAAAATTTATTCTCATAAGAATCTTACATTCAATTTTTTTCTTTAAAAACTCTAACTAAACAAAAAAATTTCTTCATTTTTCTATGAAACGTGCTTGTCCTCCTGTTTCCGTCAACTAAATATGAATCTCGCTAAGACAAATATTGAAACTAGTTCAAAGATACTCGAACATAGAGCAGACTAATGTAAGATGTATATTTCCTATGTATAGAAATTTTATCCTAAATTTATACTAATCTCGGTAAAGCCATTACTGCAACAAGTTACGCCCATGTTTTGTTCATCAAGTGAACTTAAATCCATCTATTGTCCTTGCCGCAGAGATGTGTTATTTTAAAACCGTTGTAAAATTATATAAATAATAGAATAAATTAACAAAATATTGCATGTGCCCTCTAATTCACTGAATCACATGCATATATATTTATTTACGATTTAATGTTCAATTGGAAGACCGTGGTACCTTTCTTCGGATTTGTGGAAGGAAATGGCCGGAGAGAAGAATGCCTGGTATCTAATGTCCCCTCGCTAAGCTCTGGATCCACTTGGGTCAATCACCGGGTGCCCACATACGACACATGGTGTTGGCAAAAGAGGCTCCGGTTGCCAAATGATGTAAGAAGGCCGTAGCCCACGCTAGTGATCAAACCCAAATCCAGCTTATTTGTGTACAAGTTGAGGCAGGATAAACCTATTGGACCATTCCCAGAAGATAAAAACTTATTTCTTTTATGTGTTATCCTATAAATATTGAAACAAAACCTCTAAAGAGATGAGCTGACTGATAATTGAAATTAGTCCAAGTATTAAAACAAGGGAGGAAGTGGGAATGTGAATTGTTCCATGTTTGCCATTTGGAACAAAGACATATTCCACTCATATGATTGGGTTAGCACGTGGCGCAATGGATATAATTTGATTTTAAACTTTGATAATAATGATTTAGAAAGAAGGATGTGGATTAGCTGATTAGCTTCAAAGTTTAATGAGCAGAGCATTAAGCAGGTTGCGCATGTTTACGATGGGATTGGAACTGTGGAATTAATATCACCCAACCGCAAGTTCATTCAAAGAGATACTATTATCTCGTCAGAGCCAATGAATCATTGTTCTACTCCGGCACTTCACCTATATGTTTGTTCTCAAGAATATGCTACCAGAATATGTTCTACTTCAACGCTTCATCTCTATGTTTTATTCTAGGATGGTTTTGCTTTACTCCTGCACTTATTAAACTGGAGCCGCTTCTCATCTATTCAGGACATGGATCGCTACGTTGAGCTTTCGATATCATTTACCACTACACTTTCAGTGTCTACATTACTTATTGTCTGGGCTCCGCTCAGTTTTGCTTTTATTTTATTTTTGATGGTTAACGGAGGTTTCCATCCGGAATTTTATATTAAAAGATATGAATATTAATTACATGGAAGAGAGACCTAATAAAAGAAAAGGAGGTTGAAAGGCCTATCCATTATAAAAAAGGGCCATAACAAAAAAAGATAACGAGGGTCTCTCGGCTTCTAAAAAACTCAAGATGAAAAGATTATGCCCAGGCTTTTATGATTGGGCTACATGTACTGCAGTTTTTAACTTTGGCATGTCACTGCTTATTGCAAGCTCGTTTTCCATGCATGCTTCAAATTCTACAGCTCCCATTTTACAGCAGTTTAGCCACTCTCTGTTACAGCAGTTTAAATGTCTCTTACAGTTTCATTTCTTTTGTACTTTCTTGTATATTCTTCTGCATCTTTTATTGCAGTTTGGGTTCTTTGTTTACTTGTTTTGTTGTCTGTAATCTTGGTTTGTACTCGCACTCTCTTATATCTTTAATAGCAGGTCTATCAGTTTAACAAAAAAAAAAGAAAAAAAGAAAAAGGTCAATGAATCATTTGTTGCATATGGAGATTTTTTGAGGAATATTCACGCAGAAATTAATTAGTTGATACATTTATACAAAGTCATAAATGAAAGGAGGGACATTAACTTCTCACAAAGTTTGAGGCATGCTTACAACGTGTAAACAACTAGTAAATTGAATTTTTGCATTAAAAAACTAACAAATTAGATTATTATTACGAAGTCACTATATCAACAACTAGACAAATAATGAACGTCCAGTGTATGCACGGCTTGAGCATGTGTTGTTTGCTGACAATACATCCTGTGATGGGTGGCAGCGAGATGCACCACATACTACAATGCACTGCAATGGGCTGCACTCATCGGAAGTAAAGATTGTGCCAGCCAACAAAATGTATACGTTTCCTATTTTCATCATTATCCCAGATAAAAGCCCCAATAATCATGGCATTAATCTGGACCGATCCCGCATCATAAATTTAGGTTGAGGTCATGCATCCACTAGTTTCGGATGGCGCTCAACAGTAAATATGAACAAGAGTTATGTACGACCAGCATGTGGCAGTAAGGGTTTTTTTTTTTTTTTTTTTCCGACCTGATAATTTCTTATGAACATGACTAGAAGGTCATTTAATTTGCAATTAGGAATAGGATTACAAGAACAGTAACACCAACATAAGGGGGCATCTAGCATGTAATCCTCATAGGATTACGTGTAATTTTGCAATAGGTAATCAGATTATACTGTTTGTTTCGTCATTTTCATAAGTAATATTGCATTATATATAATACAATATTACTTCAAAAGAAATAATCTGATTGTCTAGGAAGAAGTGGCTATGTGATTACATATAATCTAACAATCCTGCAATCTTGCAACAAGATAATTTCAGGACCAAAATATCTCCATCAAAATAAATCAAAATAAATTATGGATAGTCCCAGTCGATGAAAATAGAAAAGAAAATATAATGAGTGATGTCACGAAAAATGGTTAATCCCGAAATTAGGTTGTCTCTCTAGAAAATAGATAATAATCAATAAATAAGGATGGGATACTTTGAAAAATTAACTTATATTTATGTAATCTGAATTCTATATCAAACACTGCAATGTAGGATTTTTTGTAATTTTACAATAATATTACTGCATATACCAAATACTGCAATATAGAATTTTCTATAATTTTATTAGATAATCACATTTTCTCTGCAATCATATTACTATAGTAATAATACATATGTAATGCACCAAACGCCTCCCAAGTGAAAGGCTTATCAGATAAAGAAAGATTAATCTAGTTGTTGCTAACGAGTCTATTTAGTCTACGATGAACAGTTTTACATGACGCAATAAAGATTTGTCTCTTTGACCTTCTCATTTGTAAAAGCCTGATATTGATTCATACCGCTTCAGCTTTGTGACATGTTGTTATTTAGTCCTTACTAGCACTACTAGCTCTTATTTTTTCTCCTCCTCCTAGTAAACAATTGTGAACTTCGCGTAGCTTAATAAATATGGGTGGTTTTCACCTCACTTACATGCATCCGTATGTACATACGTACATAATTGTTCAGATGGCCCTAAATCCAGTGACATATTGCTCCTAGTAATGCACAATATAGTAGTTCACTTTATTCTCTACCTGCCAGTTCCACTCAGTATTTGGTTGTAGCCCATCTTCCCTTGTAAAAGTTCATATGACCAATTTAATCTGGCTTCGATCCATTTCTTACACGCAAGATATGTAAGCTTTAAAGCTTCATCACATTCTGTTGTTCTGTAATGTTGCTGTTACATCTTTAGGCTTAAATTTCTTCCTCGATATGGAAAGTTCCCAAATTCACAAGAGAGAGAGAGAGAGAGAGTGCGCTCAATATGCAAGAAAACTATATTACTTTTACTAGCATCAAAGCTTCACATAGTACATAGCCACCTCCCATTTCCCCACCCATGAAAAAAGCCTTCCTACACTCACGCACGAAGTAAACTTTAACCGCATGAGGTGATGAAATAGAGGAACACTGACCGTTCCACCCATGGAGGATAGAAATATATAACGAAAGAGTCTACAGGCCTACAGCCCGAGACCCCATCTCATGGACGGTATACAGACAATTGGTTCAGGGTTGCCATGACGGAGAAATCTCCCACAACACAAAAATGTTCGAAAGGTAGAAGTACGACACCCCTAACAAAGAAAACCCTTGGGTATGAACACATGTGCTGGCCACCAAACCAAGACCCTAATGACGTAAGAAGTTCAGTCATCCATACATTATATGAGAAGGATGGATGAAGCAAAAAAAGAACCGCGCGGGTACCCATGCATGCCACCCAGCATGAACCCCACCCCTTCCCCCTCTCTACCCACTTGATATATATCAAAGATAACAAACTCCAGGAGTTTAATTAATGATTGCTCGCTCGTTGATGTCCTTTGTTATGGCCGAAATGCAACTCGAGCTCCTTGTGATGCCGGCCCTCTTCACGCTCTCCCTTTCCCTAGGGCTGTTAGACTTGGCCCTGGCTCCTCTTCCGTCCGACCTCGACTTCCTCAGGATCTCCCTCATCGCCTCGGCCTGGAAGAGAACGGGATGCGTCCTTCCAATTCTGTTGAACCTCCCACACACACTCATGTGGGTGTTGAGAGCTTCATCCAGCCTCCCCCCATTCTTTTCCGCCTCCTCCTTCACTGCCTCCGAGCACAGCCCACATATCCACTTACCGGAGAACTTCTCTCGGACACGGCGGATGTACTCAGGAGTGCACTCCTCGGACATGCCGCAGCACTCACACTTGGCATCTTCCACTTCGGATATGGCTGGAAGCTTGGGGTCTGTTCCCTCTTTGCTCAGCTCAAAGGAGAGGTCGGAGAACGCTCTCTGAAGGCCCTCCATCGAGATCCTCCGAGGCTTCTGAGGCTTGTCAAAGCTGCTCTTTGTGTAGGAAGCAACGAGCGTTTCTCCATTTGGTGCCATGGCAGGCAAATGAATTTGAGCCAAGAAAATGATTTAAAGATATTCAGAGATGGCAACAAGGAAATCTGAGGGAATCGGAGAATCAATTTGAGTTTGTATAGGATTGGATAGCAAGGGAATCTAGCTCTACTAGTTGAGACCTGAGATCAACCTTGGTTCAATGTGAGGGAAGAAGGCCACCCTGTAGCCTTATTTATACTAGCGACCTTTTCCTTTAAGTACGTTCTTGTGGACCACAGCCACCCTCCATTGTGTGATCAAATTTAATAAGAAAACACCCGAAAATCCTAGATTTTTCGTGAGGGTTTACGAAAAGAACGTTAGTTTTTGAATATCATAACTATACGGCTGATGTTTAATAGAAAGAACCATTGGCAGCTCGCTTCGTGAATGGCTATGAACGCATGCCCATAGAACGATAGGCTTAACCTTTCGGCAAAGTTATTGACTGCTTTTTTTTTTAACCTTGATCGTATGAAACATTTTGCATGCATGTGAAATTTGATGTGCCCTGGTGTGCGTTGTCCGACGTACACCACTAAATCCTCTCAACTTAATTACGAGATCACGAAGCTCTTCACTGAACCGCAAGAATACTTTGCAAATGGATAGCGACAGCATGGCTTACAGCCTTTTTAATAATTAATGCAATGGATCAGGGGCTTCTTGTTTTCTCCAGAAGAATATGGCAACAAACAACACAAAATTGGAGTGGTGTATTCCTTTTGAGCAAAGAGTGAACTATGTTTCAACTGGTTTTTTCTTCAAAACAAAAGATTTATACATTATCTTCAAATTCATATATACTAATTACCATAAAACAAGAGCAAATTGTGAATATCGATTGAGAACTCTATAGATACGGTCACCTGATATCATGATTATTAAGTGGCATGTATATTGATTGTTCTTATTATTTTAGAGGTGAAAATGGGATATATGTTAACCAGGATTATTTACAAAAGAAAAAATAATTGACAACGACAAGAGTAATGATATTAGTCATTTAAGTACCAACTTGCACTTAACAATAATTTCATAAAGTTAGATCATGCTTCAGATTGATGAAAAAACTTCACGTGTAGAACTACTGGTGCCATGAATCTATAGATACGGTCGCCTGATATCATGATTATTAAGTGGCATGTATATTAATTTTTCTCATTATTTTAGAGGTGAAAAACGGATATGTGAACCAGGATTATTTACGAAAAGAAAAAAATAATTGATAACGACAAGAGTAACGTTATTATTCACAAAAGGACCAACTTGCACTTAACAACATATAATTTCATAAAGTTAGATTTTTTTTTTTTGATAAAGAATTTCATAAAGTTTGATTAACATGCTTCAGACTGATGCAAAAAGCTTCACGTGCAGAACTACTAGTGCCATGTGTCCTTAGCTCTTCGTCATATCCATATTGTGGATGGATTGCATGGTGACATGGTTCTCTCAGCGCCAAGGATATATCTTCGCATCTTGTAAAAAAGAAGCGATCACGAGAAGCCTGATAGATGAGAGAGAGAGAGAGAGAGAGAGAGAGA
>KE504708.1:390701-404424 GCA_000441515.1 Elaeis oleifera | reverse complement strand
AGAGGCAAGCAATCACAAGAACCTAAGGAAACGTGCCTTTCCACTGAACTCGGACTCAACAATGGTCGGTGGTGAAAAGTGTCAATTTACCCTTTGAGTAGGTTAACGTTAATTCATTGCTTGAAAGCATTCATGCATGGTGTTCTTCATCTTTTTTTTCTTTCTTTTTTTTTTTTGGGAGTAAGCATGGTGTTCTTTCAACTGGAGAGGTGAGGAAAGGTTTCCGGTAATTTGTTTGTCCTTTCTTTACAATGCTTGGAAGAGTTTAAGCTGTGTTTGTATAAAAGAATGCTTTAATTGGGTTCCATCTCGTTTAGCTTATTTTGACGTTCTGGCCGCGTTTCCATCGACGAGATACAAAGTGATCTATCGCTAGGCACGATCACATGTTTAGGTATGTATGAACCTTTCCGGGAGGTAATTCCTTGAAAAACGAAGAAAGAAAGAACCCTGCAGTCACTTCGAGCAACACAATGGTTCATATAGACTCTCCGCTTCAAATTGGGCCCCGATCGACTACTAATTTAAATGGTGGGCGCATGTCATGCATGTGAACCCATCTTGGATTGAGTTAGACGCAGCTTTACCCAACTATAATTTTGGATCTCTGATTTAGCTTAGGTCTGGCACATGCAGCTGATTGATCAGGTTTGGTCTAAGCTGAAATCTATGGTTTAAACCAAATTTTATGCGCTAGTTTGTCTAGGGTCTCATCTGTTCCAACTAGATCAAACTAAATTTATTTGAACCCGTATCTGACCTAATTTTAGGTTTACCTTCCTTTCTCTGCAACTTTGCCTTTGGCTTCCTCTCAAATAAAACTTTGCCCTTATTATTCTCATAACTCATTTTTTATAAATACACCCCTGATGAATTATTGTGGAGATAGGCATGTATCATCTTAAGAAAAGCATATCATCATAAACAGTGGAATATAAGAATTTCAATTTTCCATATTGTAATTAAAAGTTCATATTATACTTGCACGTGCATAACATGATGCCTTATTTGCAAGTGATCCCATGGCACTAAAATCTAGTCGTCTAACAAATCAACTTAGAAACATTAGCCACATACATCCGCTGAGTGTCCATGCATCTATCACGTCTTATTCTCCCCACTATTATGGTGCATTTTATGTTATGGACTACATGTAACTTATGAAGCATTAATTGAATCCAACAATATATAGATGTTAGGTGCATAGCTAATATATAATTAGTCCTTACATGCTTTCCCTATTTAAACTCCGGTACTTTTGGCAGATCAAAGATCTAAATCTAACCTGAAATATAATGATCAACTTATATTCGGCACCAAATAGGTTTATGTTGTGCTTTCCTTAATCACTATGATGGTTGGATCTGTCTTAATACCATTTGTAATGATCTAGAACCTCACTAAAAGATTAGTTAGAAAATATTATTTTAGATTTCTTGACCTTATGTATATATCCAAGATTTTCTCGATGCATAACTGATATGAAACTAAACACATGCCTGCATAGATCCTCATAATATTTTTGGATGAAATAATTTGCTTCTAGTTGCATAGCTAGGCCCACACAAAGTCTAAGCTAAAACAAACTGATTAAAGGCAATAAATTGCCACTCCCGTGAGCTAATATGGCTTTGATCTTTAATTTAAACTGCATAATAAATAAAGTGAGATTCCATTTATTCCGGTTCCCACCAGTATATTGCTGCATCTGACACTATCTTATATATCCTATCCATCAATTTTGGATCATTATTGTCATCCAGCCGTTCTAATTTGATGTTAGTTTGTGCGCTAGTTCTATCCTCACCGCTTTGCGGGTGCCGCTACCATTATGTTCCCCAGATTAGTAGTACAATGGAATGGGCTGATGGCCACTTCACTTAGTTACTACCATCCATCATAAGAACTTTGGATGGATAAACCACAAATAACATACCTATCCCAATTTTCAAACTCAAAAGACCATAACTAAAATATACCAAGAAAGTACCAAACCAAACCTTTATATTTAACACGTAAGAGCAATATGAAATTATTACATAGTGATGTGAAACCATATATGGTAATGCGAAACCAACTTCGTTCCTTATAATTATTAGATTTTAAACGAAATATTTTGGATAATTATCAAACCAAAATTGTGAAGCCAGAGCATAAACCGATACTCTGAGAAGTCTCCCTTCGGTCTATGGAGGTAAGGGAGTCCAAGAAGCAAAGGCATCTGCAAGCAGTTCAAGGCGTTTCGATTGGATTGGATACCATCGGCCCCACCAAAAGAATGGGGCATAAGATAAAGTTTGTTCATGCATGATCTGGTGGACATGTCTTATTCGTTCATGTGGGCTTCCATGTGCTTGACCCAATTATATCTCTCCATCTCTATTCTATTATATAACTTAAACACGTCTAAGTTTAACAACATTGTGCATGAGGCATATCTGATCACCCATGGGTCAATCCTAGAGCCGTCAAAATGGGCCGTGGCCGGTGGGCCGACCCATTTAGGCCTTTAAAATAGTAGAACCGAACTAGTATTTTAGCAGCCTATTTAACAAAAGATTTTTAGCCCGATCCGTTTATGGCCCGATCCGTGAAGGGCTGGTCCGTCTAACCCGCGAGCCGGCTCATTTATTTTACAAAAAAATATATATATAATTTTGGTGTAGATCTAGTTTTGTTTGTTCTTGATGTCTTTTATTCTTCTTCTTGTTCCTTTTTCTCATATACTTATACTAACCATCTCCCTCTAATTTACTTAATAGAAGTAATTAGCCTCAGATCTAATTATCTCTCTAGAAAAGAAAGTCTACATGCCCTTTCCAATTCCCATCATATTAGGATTGGTTCTTCATGCAAGCTCTTATTTACACCCACAATTGATTACATAACTTTGTTCACGATGATAATATCTTTTTTATAATTTAAGATAAGAATTTAAATTTAGTTGAATATAAATAATTTTTTCTAACTATTTTATTGATCTTTGTTATTTGTTACTTGTGGATTGTAGATGAAGATGATGATTCAAGTACAAAGTTAATGCAAATTTATCAAAATAAGATTATCGAGATTCTAATATGATAATTAAGTAAGATGAGGATGATTATTGATTAATGAAATATTGGTGGTAAGCATCTTATGAAAAAAATCTTGAGAATAGGGACTGAATTTCAATAGTTAGACTCAATATTATTTGAACAATATTTATTATTTATTTATTTGTTTCATTTTATGGTGTTTAATTAGTTTATGATATTTTTTCTTATGGAGAATAGAGATTATGATATTATTACAAATTTTTGAAATTATTTCATATTCATTTTGATATTTAAATTTGATGTAGGGATTGGTTTTATTTATTTGTTTGATGAATTATTATGTTTGAGAATTTTTAATTTATTATAATTTTTAATTTTTTAATTTTTTAATTTTTGGTGAATTATAAAGATCGGTTCATTTAGACCCTTCACTTGTAAGGACTAGGACTGGATTGCTTATTTGATGGTCTATTTATCAAAAGAGTTTTTTTGGTCCGATCTTAATCGGTTTCGATGGTTTTAATCAATTCTGTGTTTTTCTATCCAATACTATCTATATTTTCTTAGACATTGACCAGAAAATATGATTGTTGACCGAGCGGTGAAAGGTTCAAATCCTTGCCATAACATTTATGATTTATTTATTTATATAATTTTACTAGTTAAAAAGAATACATGCATCATGCCATACCATGTCAAGTTTTGTTCCCATGTTCTCTTTTTCTCGTGGGACTGTTAACCACAATATCAAAAATATTATTCTATCATTTATTATTTAATAATTATTTTTATTAAAAAATAATATATACATCATATATATTATATTTTTAAAAAATATATTTACGTCATATATCGGTGCTACACCGCATGATGGTGTACCACACCAACCAAAACTGGCTCGCGTGGAATTCGAGAACTTACTGCAGGGTCGTGCTCAGGTTGACCAGCCAAATCCCAAAGTGGATAACAAGCCACATTAATTCTTGCATTTCATGTATTCCCGATTGCATATTATCCACCGTGCACGTGCTCCAAATTTGTGCTGGTCTATCTGGGCGTGGTCCAAGCAATAATTTCCGCGGCATTCACGCATGGCTGTAATTCTGCATGGTGCCGCCCGTAGCGTGTGCGGCGGTGTAGGATATAATTTCTTGCATTCTATTTCTAACGTCCTTGATCACAAGATGCCTGGTACGTCAGGCAAGATGGGATGGGCCGAGCCCATTCTCTGGTAGCTCATAGTGGTAAGCCTTGCTGCAAACCTTATCGGTGGTTCCCATTGTTCAGGAATTCCACAGTGACATGACATTGCCAAGTGGGCTAGTTTAGGCAGAATCCACCCATAAAAAGGAGTATCAAGCTGGAGATGGTTCAAGCCTGGAAAAGCCATCACAGTCTTCCCGCAGATTCTCGTCTTGGGATCTACTGAATTGCATTAGGCTCAACAACTTGTGTTCCATAATATTCGTGTCGGGTTGGCAATTAGAAATTTGGAGTGATGAGTATTTCATTCGGTCCAAACTAGAATCTCGGATGTCAATAGGAGTTAACAATCAAGTTACATATCGCTCGTGCCTTCGTTCACCAATTGTCGTGTTTATTTTCTTTCTTTCTGCTTTTTACGTCTATGTATCGACAAGGATGCTTATCAACTAGTAGTCCTGGAATTTAGTGAGACTAAACCCTAATTTGATACTTTTTCAGTAATAGATATATAAGGTGTATGTGTGGGCACATGCCTGTGCACGTATCAAAAATATTTTCTTTGAAAAAAAAGAATCCTAGTATTTACAGATAATGGCCTATGATATTCTCTCTCTAGTTTTTTATTATCAAAAGGTTACTGGATATTCAAAAAAAAAAAAAAAATGCTGCAACGCTGGATTGTGCTACTATTAGTTTTTTCTTCATGATTAGGATGCTAAATGGCAAGAAGGGATCAATGCTTTATACAATAAGCCTATCATGATTAAGGTGACTAAGGTGGAATTAATATTATTAGTGTTACCATATTAGTTTTCTTCTGGAATAAGGTTAGGTGACTAAGGTGGAATACTTTAGTCTCCTTTTCATCAAAACTGAAAAAAACAAGCCTATCATGATTCCTGAAAATTCTTACATGGCATCTAATATATGAGCTTTGAAGAGAGAAATTTTGACACAAAAGTTAGAAATTTAACATTACTTGAAAACAAATTAATATAATCGGAGTCTTTCCTAATCTACTTATCACAATCATGGCAACAATCTTGCATGTGACAGCGTCTGAACGACGAGGTTATTCCAATAATATCTATATGAACAAAATTGTTGAAAGTGAATTGGACCAATGCCATAGCGTGCCAAAAATGATATACCGTGCAAATTTAATGTTTCCTTCACCCATCCACAGTATACTCGACGTTAACACTTTTTTGGATCACCAAACAAATACCACAACCAAGTAAATGATCTATCTGTTGGCCAAACCCAGAGAGAAATGTCACAAATATAAATAAAATATGTTGGACGTGTCCTCTTGTCGAATGCGTTTCTAGTAAGTTAGATCTTAGACGGAGATGTCCTTCATAGACAATAGATAATACGACAACCATATTGGCCATGCCAAGTGTCAATAATCCATCTAACCTGTTTGACACCAGACAGACGAGCAGGTTCCACTAATAAAGCTAATGAGTTCCTCCTTTTGAAGTTTTCATCAAAAACAATCCTCTTTCTGAAGCTGTGACCAGACTTTCCAACCTAGAAGGTCTTCCGTTGGCCCAGCCGATCTACCGTTGGAGACATTTCCTTCATGAGGTCAGGCCCCTTAAAGTCTCATCTTCCGGCAACGGGGACCTGGTCTAAGTCACCAATAGCGATGCATTAATAATTTTGCTGACCAAGAAAGTCTGTTGCCTTAGAAGTCCAGTATGTGATGCCGACCAATTCGACTCCGCGTAGCCGTTCAAGTTCTCCTGTCGTGGTAGTACACATTAATAATTGCCCCATCCGTCTTGTTCTCAAAGTAACCTGACCCAGCGGACACGCTAACGGGGAACTCCAAAATTCTATCCTTTCCTGGGCTTCACTAAGTTTATCATTATGTTAATGAAGTCAAAGGAGAAAGACCATTGCCCTATTGGTATTATAGATGTGCAATGTCGGTGATCTTTGAAAGAGTCTTAAATGCTGCAGGTGAAACAATGCGATTGGCCTCCAATATTAACACAAAAAAGAAAAAAAAAAAAAAGAAAAGAATAGTTACAATAAAGTGGAGTCTGAACTTGGGATGCAGATGATGAAATGGGAGAGTTTATATTATAATGGTAAGATTTATAAGGCTGTGATATGAAGCCATGGATTAGCTGTGATCAGAGTGAAATGATGAATTCACGTATAGGATTATGAGTCCACATTCTCTATAAATTCTCAATGCTCGTAGGGTTTTATCATTCTTAATTTTGGCATGCATACCATGAGCTTGCATATTGTTTTAGTAGGATGTTGCTTGCTGGTCGAAATAATTCTATCGACTGGCTGATATAGTATGATAGGTCATACCGTTTGCATGCATGATAGAGATGGTGACACCCTTGTAAGTAGGGAGGAATTGCATTTTAGGACTACTAGCTTTCTTTTTTTTTTGATAAAATGGATTGTTTGATCAATCTAGAATAAAAACGTCCATAAAAACTATAAAATAAAATATTAAAAAATTGAATAAAAGTATTTAATAAAGATGTTTAGACACAAGCATCAACTACAAGCATGGCTTCAAGTTCAAATATGCTTAGCAGCTTATCTCAAGTTGGGCCTTTGGCATTTTTGCAATTAGTATCTTTCAATTTTAAAACTTATGGTTATGTTGCTATTAATCTATAATGTCCTACAGTGCTAGCTAATGGTCATTTGTTGTCACCGTAGGTTTACCTAATCAATTACAGTGGGTAGCATCATAAAATCATCAAGTGCTAAAAGGTATGCATCACCAATGAATGTTATCACCTTCTGATCAACCTCCTAAAAAATTAAGTGTGTCTTTACCAAAAAAAAGAAAACAATTAAGTGTGCAGCATCATAAATTATTAAATTTGGAACAAATATAAATCAAAAACTTGATAATTGTATTTTGGAATTGAAAGTTGTGTAGGCTTTTAAGAATTATACATACGAAATGGTGTAAATGTGAAGGTCTTGGTAATTTCATTTTAGAACTGGTGTAGACTTTTTTTTTGAGTAAATGGTGTAGAGTATTTGGATGGCCTTTTGCGATTTGACGTTTGTATTTCACTTTAGACTCAAGATATCTTATGCATTATCTCTTTGTGTTGTTAGCAATGAACTGAATTATGGGTAATTATGTAATTTTCATTAATGGTTGTTACTAATATCGAGTTTTACTTCTCCTTGCTCTAATAGGCAATAGGCTAAGCTGGATACAGAGTGTAAGCCATTAAATGAGTGTGATTGCTTGGTGCTATCGGTAGTTTTCAAAGTCATTCAAATGGGTCCTTTAAATGTATTAGGACTGAAATGTTATCAGAGATCTCTACATTGAGAATGTACTCAATTCCTTAACGGCTACTTCCAAGTATTCACCGGATTGATCCGATATGCCAGTTGTTAAATTTCATTGGAAGTTGTTCAAACAATTTCACTGATTAAATTCATCGTCAAGCTTAGCATCATTAATTAATTTATTGATGCTATTGACGAAATGTTAGAGAAACCATTAGTTGGACCAGATCCATCATGGACCAATCCAAATAATCCACTCACAAAACCATTTTTACATTACAGTAGTAATCCCTTTTTCCTCCCTTTCTTCTTTTTTATGTACAACAGCAATGCATGCTAGAATAAATTTATTAGTGATCCACGGTAGATCTAGTCTAACTAATAATTTTTTAAAATATAAATAGGCGCCAGCCAAATAGTGTTCAAGTCCTATGCCAGACCTTTGCAATGCACCGTTCAGGTTAGTCCAAATGTAACTTGGAAAAATAAGAGGTGTGAATGCATTTTTGCCAACCATTAGCCACGGAAACCCAGGTGGAGTCTAAGGTCAGGTTGGATCCAATCTCAACTCACAGCTCAAATCCGGGCCGAGTCAACCGTCGGACCTCCAAGATCCAAGCGAGCAATAAAGGTCTACCACTCGGCGCTCGCGGTGCAGGGTGTAATTTCTCACAAAGCCCTGGTTGGTTTTCTACTGAAACCCACTTTATTCCACAAATTGCGGGCTTCACCAATTCTGCCCCAATAAACGACAACAATCTACGTGGCAGGTTCTGCATCCAGAAACACGTCCGGTATTTCTTCCGCGTGTGAGCAGAAACCACGCACCCCGCTCGCGGATGCCGAATTAAAAGCCCAGGAAGTGAAAAACCGCCTCTTGCCTTCATCTCTTCTTCTCCCCTCTCTCTCCCTATAAGAAACGGTGGTTCGCAGAGAGGAGGAGAAGAAAGGAAAGACATCACCGCCCCAACCGAAGACGAAGAGATGGAGAGGAGCGTCCCGGTTGAGGAGCTGACGTCCGGTGCGAGTGGCCGCATAATCCCGGTGTTTAGGAATATTCGCCGGTCGGTGCCATCGCCGAGGTCGGTTCTCCGGATATTTGTCTTCGTCCACGCTATATTTCTCTGGTTTCTCCTCGTCCTCCGCCGGAGCGGGCCGAGCCCGATCTGCTCCAAGGCGGCGGTGTCGTCCTCCCGCTGGCGTCGCCGCGGCGGAGAGGGGGAGGAGGGGGGCCGAGGAAGGGCTGGAGGGTGGCGAAGGCGGAGGAGGAGGACGTCCGGAGGCGGCGAGCGCTGGCGGAGGAGCTGTCGATGGTGCACCCATCGGACAAGGGGACGGTGGTTGCAGGTGGGAGACGTTCGTGCTCCTGGGGTCCAGGAGTAACGCCCTCTTCTGCCGGTCGTGGGTTCCGGCGACCGGACGTATGAGGTGAGGTCATCTATCTACTGCTTGCCGTCCTTTCGATGTTCATGGATTTTGATTATATTTTGGTTGGGTTTTGTTCCAGTTGGCAACAAATCGATAGACAAAGTCTGTTCTAGTCTCGAATTTGGATTTTTAGGGCTTTCTCTTGATTGAATCGCTTCTTGTCGGGCATTTTAGGCTTTCTTAGGTCTGTTTCTCATATTAATAAAAATGATTCCATTTTTTGGGATTTAATGTGGAGTACTCGATTATAAAAGATCTGTTCTTGCTCCCAAAATGTTCTGTTTCATCCGGCAAAAAAATGGACTGATTTGGGGCATATTACCTGTAGAAAGCGCGAGATCAGGTACATAATTGTACATTCTTTGTTAACTTAATTGTTATGATCTAATACTATGAGATATGGGTTAAGTGACTGCTGTACGCGTGAGACCGTGCTTAAACAGCCAGATAACTATTAGAAACGCGGGGTGGGTGCTTTACCTTCTGTTGACTAGGGAATTGTTGTTTAGGTTAAACCTCCAATAGCTACCAGCAATAATATTGGTCGTATGCTTTAATGCATGATCATAATTTACTTGGAGTATGGTGTACACATGTTTTCGGTAAAGTCAAAGTAACGCAATCAGAACTTCTCAAGTGGTTTCACTGCAAGAAGCTCTGGAGATCTTTCCAAACTGCATTATGCACTGTTGCTCATTTATCTATTTCCCTGCAATGAGCAAATTGTTTTGCTAGAATATATAACGCAAGTATTTGATATTTTCTCAGTGACACAACACTGAGATGTATAGCCCTTGAGGCTTCAAAGGACAACTGACTAATTGAATTCTGATATGAAGGCAGAATTAAATGGCTTGCAGGTAGCCAATTGGAGGCTGACTGACTGCTTATGCATTGGTTCTGTTGGAGAATATCAATATACAGGATAAAGCATATGCTTTCTTAAATCAAGCATGATTTATTAGGTTCAGATCACTTAAAGAGTTTGGTACGCCAGATCACCGTCCTCCCATAGTGCAAATAAATAACTGCCCCTTTAATATTCGTTCTAAAAGCTCTAATACATTGTCTTGTCTAGTAACAGCATCTTTGGTGCTTTATTCTCTATTGAGGAAGAAGACGAATATATGTCACAAATTGTTCAGTTATGCCTTTTTTTTAAATTTATCTTATACTTCAAGGCTTTTTCTTTCACTTTATCTTCTACTTCAAGGCACACAAGGGGATTGTTTGTAGTATGTGTAAATATTGTGTGTTAAAGTTTTGCCTGTGTTGTATTTTGCAGAGGTATTTTGGTGATTATACATGGTCTCAATGAGCACAGGTAAGGAGCTTTATCTAAATTTACCTATCTTTTTGGTTTCAGATCTCCTTCTGTCGTTGCAATTGCATCCTGCATGATCCCTCAATGCATTTTGTCTCGGAATGAATGGCTGCTGGTGGCAGACTCTATGCTTACAATTTATTGGATATTGGATTCATCGCTTTGTAAGCAATAGGCCCAAGCATAGCACCATCCAATCTGTCTAATGGTTCTTTTTGCATGGATCATCCCTTTGTTCCATTCTTTTGGCTGGATTTCTTCAGGTCCAAGCCAATAGTGAAATATTCTTATACCAAAAGTGCACTAGTCTTAATTATTTAGAATTTTATCCGATTGGGTCTTGGTTTATATTTTCAGTGGAAGATATGCACACTTTGCTAAGCAGCTAACGTCATGCAATTTTGGAGTCTATGCAATGGATTGGATAGGTGGGTTATTTTGAATGGATATTTTCAATCATTACAATGTTTTACCCCTGAAGTGTTGCACATTCATGCTGGTTTCTGTAAGTTAACTAGTTGTCTGTGTGCCTGTGGTAAAGTGGATCCATATAGTGTTGGATGGAAAGTGTGTATACACAGCCAGCTTATTTTGAAATATGGTGCCCATGATATTTGTTGAAAATTACTCATTGCATGAATTTCTGAATCACATCGGGTTTGTTTTGTTCTCCATCTTTTTGTACCTATAAAAAATCTCCCATTTCTTACTGCCTAATTGTAAGGATTTGATCATAAAATTCTTGGTATGAGAAAATTGGCAAACCAGAATTTCTAATACATGGTTGATTTCTTGTACTGCATAGATGCCCTAGTAATGTTAAAATCAGGTTGGCCTAAAATATCTTATCAGTATCAGTAAGTAGGTTTCTTATGTTCATGCACATATACTAGAAAAGCTGGTGGGTTGTATTAGGCAATTCATTCCATTCTTTTCACCTAAAGCTGGTTACATCTTGGTTTCCATTAAGTGCTTGATACTGTGCCAGCTATTGATTATTGTGCTAAAGTCAGGTAGATATCCTTATTTTCTTATAAAAGCTTAGCACATCAAGAACATGGAGGGAGTTAAGAATAACAAGTATCTTCTGATCTTTGACAGGCCATGGTGGCAGTGATGGATTGCATGGATATGTGCCTTCATTAGATTATGTTGTTGAGGACACTGTAAGCTTGTTGATTGAAGACCCTGATAATGCATGTTTGCTTAAGTAATATGATATTTATTTGTTTTTTGATATTTGCAGGGAATTTTTGTGGATAAAATTAAATCCGAAAATCCTGGAGTACCTTGTTTCTTTTTGGGCACTCTACTGGTGGGGCTGTAGTTTTAAAGGTAATGCAACAAGATAACATCATCATTTAGAATTGTGTTGTTACTATTGGGCTTATCGATAAATATTGGATTTAACAGGCAGCTTCATATGCTCGTATTGAGTCCATGTTAGAAGGGATTATTTTGACATCTCCAGCACTTCGTGTAAAGCCAGCCCATCCAATAGTTGGGGTAATTTATTCTCAAACTCTCTTGTGAACTTCACATAGTTCATTCCATATATGCATCCATGCATATGCATGTTTTTTGTATTACATATTACTGACATATTCATACATATGTAATTTGCAAGAATGGCTCCCTTGAACTTTTGATTTAGTTACTTTAAGAAAACCCCATAAAGAAAGACAAATATGTGCATATGCTCTGCGATATGTAATTTACTTTGTTGTTGTTGCTGCCCCTGTGATGTCTAGGATGTAACATGTTATTATGACATTGAAGTGACATACTGATGTGTTGGTTGAAGGTTGGTTGTTAGCTCTAACTCATTGAAGGTCTCTTTATTGTCAGTCTTTGCGCTGTCTATATAATCAACTGGTAGCTGACAATCCATGCCAATGCTGAGTTTAGACATTGAGCAAGATGCAGCTCCATAGCTCCTAAAGTTTACCTTGTGGATCTACCATATTCACAGAACTGTTTACTGATGCCAAACTTTTTGGCTCCTCAGGGTTTGACCTGGAAGTACACCTCATGAATCCACACTATTCCATATCTTGGTCATCAGGATTTCTTTTAGGCATCTATTCTTTTGACCAGATTATGATCTTACAATGTCATTAAACAGTTCATGCAGATGGTGCTAAATCTTTATATGGTATGGCTAGTAGCATGCGCTTCATTTGATAATAGTTTCAATGATTCTGCTTCTGCTTGCGATATTTCAGAGGCTGGAGCATAAGACTTGATGCTCTAACTAGTTGACATGCAGTGTCCTAGTAGTTGGCATGTAGTATACTGGTAGTTGTTAAGGAGTGTCAGGGAAAACAATCATACCATGATTATTGAGATAATGGCATCCCTTTTCATGACAGTAGTGGTCTATATGTAAGGTATATATGAAAGTCTAACTTTGCTTCACTAGTTATTGGCTGGCCAAGATGTGAGCAGTCTAAGCAAACTGTATTTTTGGGTGAATGTGGATAACAAATTTAAGTATCAATCATTTGATCTTCTCTGATCAAAGTTACTTGATTGATGAATTTTACTCGAGTAACACCAAGTGAATACTCTCCACTTGTTGCAGGCTGTGGCTCCAATTTTTCACTTTTGCTCCCCAAGTACCAATTCAAAGGTGCTAACAAAAGGGGCATTCCAGTGTCCAGGGACCCTGCTGCTATGTTAGCCAAATACTCCGACCCTTTGGTCTACACTGGGCCAATTAGGGTTCGAACAGGCCATGAGATCCTACGGATATCTTCCTATCTGTTGCAGAACCTCAAATCAGTCACTATCCCTTTCTTGGTGCTTCATGGAACAGCGGATAGGGTCACGGATCCTTTGGCTTCACAGGATCTATACAATGAGGCCGCTTCGGTGCACAAAGACATAAAGCTCTATGAGGGTTTCTTACACGACCTACTCTTTGAACCTGAACGTGATGAGATAGGTGCATACATCATTGAGTGGATGAAGAAGAGATTACAGCAACAAATCGCAGAACGAGGGCGACATTCCTAGTTCGATACAGAATCAGGCAATGAAAGCCTGGTTGTTCAAAGCTATATCAACAGGGTTCGATATTTGTGAAAGTTAGATAATCATCATTTGTATATTTTAGTTTAGCGAATGGGTTCATAATTGCCAAATAGCAATGTGTTATGGCATGGCTCAACAATGTGGCCTTGAAAACTGCAAACCTGTGTCCTGTCACACCACAAACTGTAGGCGAGATGCTATTTCCTATATCAAAGCACACAGGAAAAGTCATGTTTGGAAGGATGTCAACTACAAATTTGTTTGGGGCAGCCCATGGGCTACCACAGCCTACATCCTGGCTGCACTAAAGTCTGGCATCATTTTAACAAATTTTTTGTGCACCGTGGGTGGTGCAGAACGCAGGTTAAAGTACGGTGCATGAGGATTTTTTTTTGAT
>KE504708.1:332275-343265 GCA_000441515.1 Elaeis oleifera | reverse complement strand
GCACCGACCCATGCCGCCTTCCTACAGCCCCATCCCTGTGCCTTCATCTCCATGGCCGTGTCCCTGAGCTAGCTGGCATCCCGTCTGTTTGGCTGCTGTGCGCCTTGAAGAACTTGATAAATCTATGGTTATCAGCTGCAGTGTATATTGACCCGTGCTCAGATATAAAGATTTGATCTCAACTTCACAGTAGATATGATCTACACTGTAGATACGATCTATGTTTTTTATTTAAATTTCAGATTATGCATGTTATGTAAAGTCATAAGATCTTTGCTTAAATAATTTTTAGATTAGACCTAATGCATGCTAAATTGAAGTGTTTAATCTAGATTCATTCTGCTGCGTTAAGATTCAAAAAAATTTGAATTACATGTATGAAACTATCTGCAAACTTTCAGTGGTATCAGAGCCAAGTTGTTGATGTGACCATAAATACATGAATCTTACATCTAATAAATCAGAAATAAAATTGATTTGATTTATCGATGTTTCATGCAATACTATCAAGATTTGATTTTATTTACATGCATATATGATATGTGTAGTGTAGTTTATTTTCTGAGTAGCCTAGTACTCCTCAAAATCTATGGCAAAGGCCGTCCTGTCATAGAGGACTATGATGGAAGGGGTATCTGCATGAATTAAGAGGAAGAACTGTGAAAAGAAGGCTCATATGATCTGAAATTTTAAATTCTATGACTGATATGCCTGCCAAGTCGACTCGACTTTTGGTTCGAGATTGGCTACACAGCCTTAGGCAATCTGCCATCGAGCATCTTGGTTCCCGATCAACATCAGACTAAAGGTTCTACAGGGATCACTGGATACGGACAGATGTATAGGAGGCCTTTTACGATCAGTGGAGCAGTGAAGAGTACTCCAGTAGGTGGTAGAAGGCCCAATAGAATCGGACCGCCCAGTAGGATTCGATCAGGCACACGGGCAGCTCCATCGACACAGATATTATGGCCGACGGATTGGTAAGAAATCTATACCAAAACTTTTCATTAAAGCTGTAAAAATTCTTATACATATGCTTTAATTAATTTAATTTATTATTTACTTATTGTAGATATGGTAGTTGGGTCATCCATCAGGCCATCTACGATTGTGGGAGGCCACACACTAGTCTAGGAGGACTGGTGATTACTTAGATTCTAGGTTGCGACAAATCACGATAAAAATTTCAAACTGTATTTATTAAGTTGTTACAAGATCTGATATGTATATTAGAACTAATATATTTCTAAACTATGTAGGCGTATTATGTGGAGTACGTTGTTGTGTGGCACAATGATGACCTGTCCACTCAGCCCCTCTTTGACCTTGAGGGATGGCTCAAGGTCACCAGAGGGCTGAGTAAGAGTCAGGTTATAGAATTCAGCCACAACTTCAACTGTTTAGCGGCTCAATACTCTTCGGCGTCATCACAGGCCTTAACATCCTGGATATGAAGTGATGCGTATGTAGAGGAGGTCGTGCAGAGGCTTCTAAGCCAGTGATCTCAGAACTTCCGAGATGCCATCTGCTATATGATCGTGGAGATTTTTCGAGATCCGTAGCTGCACAATCAACTAGGCTCGTTGTCCCAAACATCGCATTAGATAATTCTATTAGTAAACTCTTTTATTTGTTTTAAGTTTTTTATATTTAGAAGTTTCATATATTTAGACTTGAGTCGAGGAAGAGGATCTAGGGGCTAAAAATTTAATCTAATTATTCAATTGATGGATCATAAGTGTTTATAGCTTTGTATCATCGAATGAAATATGTAGAAATAATCTATTCAAAAATCAGAGAAGTATATCGAAAGATACATCTGCATATCGAAAGATATGCTTCCGTATTGAAATTTAAGTTGGAAAAGAAGATTTAGGATATAAAATTCAATCTAACCATCCAAATGATGGGCCAAAGGTGTCTATAACTCCGTATCATCGAATGAAATATATAAAATAATTTATTCAAAAATTAGAGTAGTATATCAAAATATACGTCTCCGTATTGACATATATACTTTCATATCAAAACTTATTAATAATTCGAGAATGAGATCTAGGAGGTAAAAATTCAATCTAACCATCCGAACAATGGGCTGGGGGTGTCTATAGCTCCATATCATCGAATGAAATATATAGAAATAATCTGTGCAAGAATCAGAGTAGTATATCGAAATATACACCTCCGTATCAACATATATGCTTTCATATCGAAACTTATTAATAATTCGAAATAAAATCTAGAGGATAAAAATTCAGTCTAACCATCCAAATGATAGAGCGGAGATATCTATAGCTCTGTATTATCGAATAAAATGTATAGGAATAATCTGTTCGAAAATCGAAGTAGCATATCGAAATATACATCTTCGTATCGATACATTGACTTTCGTATCGAAACTTATTAGTAATATTTATTTTTTATTATAAGATGCTAGAACATTCGATTTCATCCACCAGCTATTAGAGAGGACGTACAGGAGCAGAAGGAGGATGAGGAGGATGACAAGTAGGATCTTATATAATTTTTTTCATATGTATGTAATTTGATACTTGTAAAGCAGTATATGTATGTAAGATTATATAATTTATATTTTAATATAATATAGTTAATTTTATATTTATGATTGTGTTGAATAATTATTATATTATTTATAACAAGTTTTAGAAAATATTATTGTCTGTTACTGTGATTAAAGCAGGTTTAAAAATTAATTATGAATCTTTTTAAAAAATAAAACTATTAACGATGGCATTAGCGACGATAAATAATTTTTTAAATTTAATTAAAAATAAAAATTATTAGCGATGGCAGTAGCGACGGTTTAATAGTTTTTTAATAATTTTAATTAAAAAATAAAAATTATTAACGACGGTATTACGACAACAAAACTATCGTTAATAATTTTTTTTAAATTTAATTAAAAAATAAAAAAATTATTAGCGAGGCAATGTCGTCGCTAATTATAATTATTAGCGACGGTAAAATTATCGTCGCTAATAATGATAATTAGTGATAGAGATATTTTTTCGGCTTTTAGCGATACGATACCGTCGCTAATAATATTAGCAACGGCAAACTGATTATTAGCGACGGCAAATAACCATCACTAATAATCAATTTTTTATAGTGATCTTTCAAATTTTGTACCACATCATCTTTTTTTACTCAAAGGAGATGTGCCAATGGATGTGTACTTCATATAGTTCGTTTGAATAAGATAGATAGATAATTTTAATTATATAGCCATTTTTTTCATAAAGAGTAATGTAATTTTTAATTGCCAACCAATTTTTGTAAAGCCCCGTGGCTCATGTATGGAGGAAAAGAAACACTTGGACTAGGAACTTCATCTCATCTAAAATGTTGATCTCAAGCTAAATCGTGAAATTGGTTTCATTATAGCATTTCAATGTGGCACCTGCAAAAGTTTCTAGATTTCCTAAATGCAGGTGTAACTTGGTTGGTAGGCTTTTTTCTATTTCTATGTGGCTTTTTTTTAGTGGATGGTTTGCAGGGAATTTGGTGCCAAATATTGTCATTGGTACCTTAAGATGTCTTAAGCCACACACAAAATATGAATCGACAGTAAACAATTAGCTTCATGTTCTCCCTATGAAGATCTGATAAATAAGCAATTTAATTTATAGACACATTTGAGAAAGCAATGCATTGCATAAGGAGGCTTGATGAGGATCCTATTTACAACCCAGTGACCAATCTCGCTTGCATATTTTGTGCCTGCTGATATTATGCTACTGGTTCTGAGCCAGTAATTTCAACATAAACATGAACCATGCATCTGTTCTTATGCAAATATTCTGTTCCGCTGCTTCACCTCCGACATCTAACTAATTTGCTTCCGAATTTTGTCAATTTGATGAACTGGGAGCTAGGCTTCCTGCCACTCACTTCATGATACCTGTGCAACTGTGTCAACCCATACATGAGATAGCTTTTGTTCTGGGCCTCCTCCCATGTCTACCCATAAGCATTCCACATTATCAGCTCATCTAAGAACTTCCACCTATCCATAATTAAGAAGATCAAGCCCACGGTCCAGTATCTTTTCATGCTCGACAATCCTGGTCGAAGCAGGCCTAGTTGTTTTATTGCATAAGGCCTGGACCCTATGGTCCAAGAAATCAGTCAACATGTCTAATGGGCCAACGAGCCCCAACCTCATAGCCCGTTATTGGTCGTCTGCCTAAATTTCCTCCAATCATATCGGAAACATCTTTGAAATTTAGGCAGATGGACGCTAGTTCTTTTTAGCAATTCATAGGAAATTAGAGCCATGCACATACTTGACTTGACTAATATGCACATAAAGTTCAAAAACTACTTTTATAAAATATTTCTTTGGAATTTTGTAATCAAATCTAAGCCACATCCATTCGTTGCTGCTGTCTCAGGCGGGTTGAAGAAGGTACACGAACAAATTGACTCGATCTGCACCCAACTGTGGAAATTGATGAGAGCCCAATCGTCATTTAGGTCATCTCCTATTTCCACATCCAAATCGGATAAGATCCAATTAACCATCAAGAAGAATTATAAACAAATGTCACTGGATATAGATAAAATAGCATTATTTTTGAAAGATTTGTCCATTATCCTGTTTAGAGACTATTATGTTATGCTAAAAGAATGATACTTATTGAATGATAGTGGCAAATATATATAATATTGGTCTTTACGGTTTCCTGTGATATTTAATTAAAAAAATGTTGTGGCAAGTACCAACTTATTTGTATAATAATGGCAATACTAATCGTTAGCATAATCGTGATAAGAACAATAAATTAATTAATTAAATTAATAATATTAATAATACTTGCAATAGTAGCAGCAAAGCATCATGAGCAAGCATATACTTTGATAGTCGTGCAAATGGGACGTCACCGCGTTAGAGATTTGCATTGTAAAAATTCATCCAGCATACGATCACACGCCAACCCGCCTTGGTTCAGCGCGTGTGCACCAGAGAAGCGGAAAGGCGCCCGCCAACCGGTGCTCGGCAGACAAAATACGAAGAACGGCGCAGCAAAACAAAGGGACGAACCCATGACCCACCACTTCCACGTATAACCACTGAGCTAACACTGGAGTATATAAAGTAAGTAATATATATATAAAAAAAAACATTTATTTAATAATAAGAACCAGAGGATGCGGTATATTTTATCCGGTTAGTATCTTCGCTTGCGTACAATATATGATCCACCGTACGGAGTCCATGGTTTGGAGTTGATGGTTCTTTTAAGGCAACTGCCCCATGTTTGAGCACAGATTAGGGGCCTTCCAAGTCGGTGGAGGTCCTTAGAACTGTGTACTCGCTGCATTGATTCCCATTCTTTCATCCTCAATTATCGCTTGCCAAATGGTGTTGTAAAAATCTATTTAGATATTTTTATATGATTGAACTGAAAATTTTATAAAAATTCAATCTGATCTATCCAGCATGTATCTTTTAAATCATATTTATAGATTATATTTATTATAATAGAATATAATATTTGTCTATTGGTCCATTCTTATAGATTGGAAGAAAAAGATCTAGTAAAATCATTTTTCTCCTAATGAGATTCTCATCAACCCACTTTAAAAAATTCTTTTGAATACAATGAATATAGGCTTGGCTTGGTCTGATCCGTATCTTGTGAATCCTATTGGATTGCACAGGATTATCTAAACATGCTCTAGTTGAAAAATTGGGGGTACTGTGAGTGTATAGACTAAGTTCCAGTCTTCAATGTTAAAAAATTTACTCAAACAAATAGGATTAGCTTGCTTTTAACTCACTTTATTTTAGAGTGGAAAAAAAATTATCTTGAAATCCTGAAAATAGTTTACATTGAATTAAGTAAAAAAAACTAACTCTACTAATTTTTAAAATATTCTTCTAGATAAAAAATATTCAGTTAGTTACTGAAATTTTTAACAACTTTCTTTTTTGATAAGAAAACAATCTAAAATGTTGAAACCAAATAAATGAAATGCCTTGCTCCATTTCAAGTCGAATAAAATGCAGCCTAGAAGGAGAGGTTTTGCCAAAAAGAACCAATCATTTGATTATTAGAGAAATAGATTATTCTGAATTTCGCTAAACAAGAATATCCTGCTTTTACTATGCAAATATTTTTAATTGAGATCCCTTCCAAACTTGAACTTTAGAGGGCCAAATTCTTCAATGATTGCGTCAATCTCCCAAGCAAAGATGAATGGATGACAAGGTCCACAGCTCCCCACCCTCTCTCTCTCTCTCTCTTCTGGCCCCCACCCGCCTCCTTTCATGCAATGGCTGGTCTACGTGATAGAACTGCTAGATCTTTTCCCCAAGATGGTGACACGAAATCCAGGGAGAGGTCTCCAATATTAAAAAGTAATTGAGAATAATTGAGACGTTAGTCAATAATGGAGGGACGAGAGGTCCCATGGAAGAACCTTTCATTCAATACTTTCTTTTTTTTTTTGGTCGTGTAGCTTGCCTAATCAATAATTAGGCCCTCATCTCTTTCACACTGCCTTTCCTTTTCATGGTGCTTATCATCTAGGCCTGCGATTGATGAATCCTAATCTATTCCACCGAAAAGATCGATTATTCACACAAATTTCAGAGAAATATCAGGAATAGGGACCCTCTTTGTTTTAATATGGTTGAGTATGGGCCAATTAGATGTTACTCCTACTTTGCAGCTTTATTGGGAGAATTTCCATCTTGCCTTCCAAAATCGGATCAAGATGGTCAGTTATGCATGTCAATCATTCAAAGGAAGCTCGACATTATATGTCGCACTATTGTTAGTGTTAATGTGGCTTGAATTTTGGATATTTTTTATGGATTTGAACTATGATCCGATCTGAAAAGTCCGCGTTGTGACCTAAATGAAATATTTTGGAATATCTGTGGTGGTAGCGGAGGGTATGGGTCGATAGGGATGCGGGGGCAACGTCCCCGCAGTATAGACCAGTATAAATATTGTACTTTCTGCCAGTCTCGACAGTTTTGTGAGTGAGGTTTGGGAAATCAAATTGCGGCTATGGTTTGGAGAGTTCTGAACGATTGTATCTCTTTTTCATCATAGTGAAATTTTTCTCTCGTGTCTTACCCGTGGACGTAGGCTTTTCAGCCGAACCACGTAAATCCTGTGTTTGTTTTTCTTTCTTCTCTATTTTGTGTGATTGTACGAATCTGTGTATATCCTATATTTGTGCATGCCGTAACAGTTAGTCTTTAGTTATCCGGTCCAATTCTAGCACTCTTCTCTCGGTCGACTTTTCTTTGCTCCGAAGCTTGCAAGATGGCATTGCCAAACTATTTTGACTAATCTAGAACTGCGTGACCAATAAAATTCAATTTGCAGGAAAGTTTGGGTCTAGCATAGCCAGATCTAATCAATTCCAATTTGCATGAATGTGGTTTAGGTAGGTCCAAACCGCACTATTTCTGGACCATAATGGCAGGCAGGACCAATTTTTTGATCACAGACAACTCCAACTTTCTGATTCCATACACAATTAAAGTTACAGGTCCATGTTTGCTTTGGGTCCATCATGGCTGGGGTATTAGCTTTTTAAGAGAAAAATTGATGGCACCTGATGTATTAGGACTAGTATGATCGCACCCTGGCTAAGGTATTAGTTAGCCCCATCTGTTTGGGGTTTTTTAATTATCTCAAATTATATTTGACATTCTATATCAAACTAGTGCGGTCTGTTTTTATTTTTTTATTTCTTTTAGTTTTGTTTTTTCTTGGCGGTAGGTCTGGTTTGGACTTAGTTGCTCATCCTTGAATCCTCTGCACAAGAAAGGGAACTCCACTTGCAAAGCAGTGTCTTGGTCCCATTCCTTTAGTGGACTATGCATGTTGTTCTTTTTGCCTTTTTGGTGCACTGGCGAGCTGCCCTGCTAATATATGTACTAGTCTAGTTTGTCACTTTCACATGAAAAAAGTCTACATGCGGAACTGACAAAAAAAAAGAAAAATATTAGAGCCCATCTACAAAGTTTAAGGCATTTGTATGGATTAGTATTCTAATCGGAACCGCACCATAAACGCCGAGAGATGATCTAATCAAAGCCCATATAAATAGTTCGGGCAGATAATTTAATCTCACTTATGAAAAACCAAGACACGGAAAGCACTTCACCTTGCGTTATATATAGAGCAATTAAAGATAAAAATAATTCATGCTGATGTGGATGGCTTCAGTCTGTACAATTGCTAATTACTAATCCGTCCCTTTGTTTTTTTTTTTTTTTTTTTGGAGGGAACAGCAACTAAACCGTCTGTTAAGAAAGTGTTCTTGAGCATTAGAGTGGGCCTTTTTTTCATGCATAATTATAAAAGATCACCACTTAGGATTGTCGTACATTCCCGGGCTAATGTACTTGGAAAGCCTCGTCTAATTCACTTAAAAAGGAGAACCAAAAGCACCCGAGTGCTGGAAGAGAAGAGTTTGACGGTAGGGTTTGTATTTCTAAATCTAGGAGTTAAGAGGGATGCTGATCCTTAAGACACTCCTACATTACTCTTTCAGCCTTTCTTTTTTTTTTTAATTTATACTGGACTTATTTGCAAGGAATGTGATGCATCCCCTCTATGGACCCAAAATTTTTGATCATCAGACTATTCTGCATCAATAGTTCTAAATTATTGAGAAAGAGCATTATCCACTTAAATAGTTCTAAATTAGGATAAAGAGCATTATCCACTTAAATAGTTCTAAATTAGGATAAAGAGCATTATATTCTTATCCCAAAAAAAAAAAGGAGCATTATCTAAGGTGGAGCTACTCTGCCCTACATCCCAAAGAGAGCTCTTTTACTTTCTGTCAGTTCTGGAAGTTGAAAAATAGGGTCTTCTTGTCGCTTTAGTTCGAAAAAAAGAATGGGTTAGATAATATAAATGCCTCCTGGGCAGTGCTTTAGGTTCCTAGTGGATAAGCTCGCAGTGGTGGTGCAGATTCTCGCCAACAAATTAGATCACTGTTGGGGTTTATTGTGACTGATACATGGAGCAAGCGTGAGGAAGAACATGATGAACGACGAAGTCCGGAGGAAGAAGATGATGAATGGTGAGCCCTTGTGTGGGCTTAAATTGAACCAAAATGGGGGCATTGTAATGAGCCCAAGTGTCAGTGACTCTCCATGATTACCAACTATTAGGATTTATTTGGTTCACGAAAAAAATTTTCCGCCACTGAAATATTTTTTAAAAACTAATGTCTGAATATACCATATTTGGTGTCTAACAAAATTTACATGTTTGATTGGCCATAAAAAAAAATGACTCATGTAACAATGATTTGTATTTGATTAAGCATCTATTTTTTAAAAAATTATATAAATATTATTTATTTAATAAAATATATATATATATTCATTTATTTAAAAATTTAAGAGCACTTTTGAAGAAAAATTATCTCAATTTTTTGTATGAAAAAGTGACTAATTCTCATATCCGACATGGATATTTTTCCCATGAAATATGAAATCTTATTTTACGAAAAATTATTTTTCATCTCTTTATTTGAAAATTCCAACTAAACATAAAATATTTTTTATTTTCTCGTTGACCATACTTTTCCTCCCCCTCTTCTTGCAAACTGAACAAGTTCTTAGTGGGACTTTGGGCAACAAATGGAGAAACCATGAGCAGTATGATGGGGGGAGAAAAAGAGGACTATATACTTCAAGCAAATACCAATGTCTCATTGAGCATGATAGAAGCAAATCAGATCATATATTCATAGGATCTTTTGGTGTACTGATGCAGCACCAACCATTAACCAAAGATTAAGATTGCGAGATGGAGATTTTAATAGATCTGCTTGTGCAGCACATATGGCCTTACTTTTTTATGCATCTTGACATATGATTAATAGCCAACGTTAAACCTAAGTTTGTTGGTCGTTTTATGCTTTGTTTTTAGTCTTATATACAACTATTTGTAATTGTCTTAAAGCAGATCTAATTATGCAGTGAAATACATAGAAGTACGAACAAAATAAATGCAATTGTGTGTAAAACTAATTTAATTACTAATAAAGATCAAATATATAAGGGTTAATTAAAAATGATATTAAGGTGTTGAGCTGCTTTTGTAACAATCTATACGGTCAAATTGTTGATCTTTATTATCGGATATTATTTTTTCAAAAATTATATAGCAATAATTAGTGTACTATATATTTTTTAATGCTCATTCGGATGCGTCACGAACGTACAAGGATGGAACATTAGGAGTCAGGATCCCATGTTATGCTTGTTTTGTAGTGTAGGAACGATACAATCGTAAATAGTTGCCATGTTAGCTATCTACAATAATTGCTCATCATCATATTTCATTTACGTTGCAAAAGATTTTAGATCCGTTGCGGTCAATCCCCTCGTCGCGTCTGATCGTCGGGAGCGAGCACCTGCACGAAAAAATCCTCGCAGATCGGAGGCGACTCCGATCGAGGACCCTCCGACGGTCAAATCAAAAAGAAGAACAGGCAACAGTGTAAAGGAGAAAACCAGAGGGCTCAAGAGCGCTTGCGCGGGCTTTAGGGAGCTTACCCAGCCTTTTTGGCCTTGCTTGGTTACTGTTGCCTTACCCCTTTTATAGTTGGAGGCGGTATAGTTCCGCCGTCAGTGATGTTGACAACTGTGGAGTTGTCAAGTCGCCCTGGGCTGTCACATCGCCGGGGGTTGCCATGTCGTCGATGGGCTGACGGGTCCTAGGAATTAATTAGCGTCCTTAGCAGGACGAATTTCCCAGGCTTCTTGGCAGGGCAAAGTCCCCCTGACGGTCGTACGGCGTGTCCTTGATGGGACTGCAGCCCATGCCGGTTGTCCGGCAGCAGTGTGGGGGCTGGCCGACTGCAAGTCGGGCCTTCGCTGTCGGGTGACGACTCCAGGGCACAGTCGGCGCCTGGGGAGTCTGAAGGAGTCGGGCGCTAGTCGTCTAGCCCGACTGCGAGTCAGTGTCGGAGAGTC